>JAFEMH010001645.1:0-440927 GCA_022495995.1 Adenophora triphylla var. japonica
TCAGCGGAATCAAAGCGATCGGAAATCGTAAATGACGATCAAGCGAGGCCAAACGGCTCGGAATTGTAAATGGACGATCGACGAGGCCAAACGGCTCAGTTTGTAAATGACGATCAGCGAGGCCAAACGGCTGGAATTGTAAAGTTGCAGAAAGTAAATGACGATCAGCGGATCGATCGATCAGGCAGTAAATGACATAAAAGTAAGCGGAACAGGGTCGGAACGCCGATTTTAACCGTGATTACTTCTCTTACGGGGAAGAAGAGGATCGAGGGCTAAAACGTATCGAACCCCAGATTAGACGGAGGCGTCTACATTTCAGCAACGGTGTTCGAAAGCGGTTATAGCGGCGGCGCGTAAATCGAGGCAGGCGAGAGATTTAGAGAGAGGGAGTTATACCTATGGCTAGGGTCGACTCCTTTGGCTCGGAAGGTGTGTACGGGACACGAAAAGTGGTTCGAAAGGTTGTTTCGAAGTTGTAAGGGGCGTATTTGATCGAAATACGAAGGTTTCACGCGAATCGAGACAAAACGGGAGCTCGGAAGGGGTGAAAACTGGCTTGTGCCGTGGGGTAGTGAATTTTGGGAGTGAAAATTCCCCTTTTTTGCTTTGACAGCAACTTCTATTTATAGGGTGAAAATTGCAGTAGGAGTCCGGACGGACTTGGACTGAATCCAGGGGGTTTTTGGGTATTTTGGAAATCTGGGGGACTTGCTGGCAATTTCGGGAAAAGTGCGCGGGGAGTCGTGGGACTAGGACTAGGATTGCAAATCAGGGGTATTTTGGTCTTTTGGCCTTGATTTGTGATTGAAGGGTGACTAGAGGGAGGTGGCATGCTTGCCACGTGCCCTGTGAGTCACCAGCTGATGTGGGAGTTCGTTCCCGGGTCCCGGTTTTGTCCGTTTTTTAAATAACAGTCCGGAAAATGTCCGAAACGCCCCCGGAAAGTGCCGAAAAGTGCGTTTTTCAGGGAAAGCCGTGCTTTTACGTGTGATGACACGTGTCAAGTACGCTTCGACGTCGGGATGCTCGGGGCAGTCCCGGGACGTCTCGTTGGCTTGGCAACGGGGAGTTTAACGAGTTCCGGTTAACTGGGCGGGCCGGTTAACGGATTTTGGTTAACTTTCGACGGATTTGACGATCCGGATTTGGGTACTTACGATTAGCCCCTCGGCGACGTCTCCCCCGAAGGAGGTGGGGTCGTTGAAAAAGATAAGGATCCAAATCGGGATGCCTTACTTTGAAAGAGACACTGGGCGGTCGGCCCATGGTGGACCATAGCGAAAAGGATTCCCTACGTATCGGCGGGAATCAAGCCGGTCGTAGTTCGAAAGGGGCAAGGGCCGCGCGTGGGGACCTTGAACTGAGCAAGCTGTTAGAGGCTGTCCCCGAACTGAATGAGACCATTCGCGAGGTAGCTGTGCACTGAATGGAGACTATTGGGAGGCGTCGCCGAACCTAGGACTTACGAAACCTTCGAGGCGTGTGGCGCCTCAGGCGAGTTCGATCTTGTGGCGTGTGGCGCCTCAAACCGAGGATCGCGAGGCGTGTGGCGCCTCAAGCTGGAGATTGTACGAGGCGTGTGTGCCTCGGGTACTGGGCTTATTGCTGCTGCCATGCTTATCCTGCCGGGGGTAGGGTGTCAATGATGGGAATGGTTGTGTTAAACTTGGCGTTATTAACAACACGGAAGGATCGATGCTTCTTCTTTAGAATCCTGCTGGGGATGAGCGTTCGGGCTTACCTTGATGGCCGAAGAGGTGGGACGATCGGGCTTACGACTGGCGGCCGGGGATATATGTTCACTTACTGAGGTGAAAAGATGTTTGGGCTTACGAGGTTGGCCGAAGAGGGATTGTTGCAAGGCGTTCGTGCCTTGGGGTTCGGGCTTATTGCTGCTGCCGGCGATCGAACAGCGAAGGTCTCGATAGGAGAGCGGAGGTCGGACCGTGAAAGGTCGCGATTGGATTGGAGATCGGACCGTGAAAGGTCACGATTGAGGACTTGAGATCGGACCGTGAAAGGTCACGATTGAGGATTTGAAGATCGGACCGTGAAAGGTCGCGATTGGAGATTGAAAATCGGACCATGAAAGGTCACGATTGAGGACTTGAGATCGGACCGTGAAAGGTCACGATTGAGGACTTGAGATCGGACCGTGAAAGGTCACGATTGAGGACTTGAGATCGGACCGTGAAAGGTCACGATTGAGGATTTGAGATCGGACCGTGAAAGGTCACGATTGAGGATTTGAGATCGGACCGTGAAAGGTCACGATTGAATTGAAGATCGGACCGTGAAAGGTCACGAGAAAGGATATGAGATCGGACCGTGAAAGGTCACGATTGAATTGAAGATCGGACCGTGAAAGGTCACGAGAAAGGATATGAGATCGGACCATGAAAGGTCACGATTGAGGATTTGAGATCGGACCGTGAAAGGTCACGATTGGATTGAAGATCGGACCGTGAAAGGTCGCGATTGGAGATATGAGATCGGACCGTGAAAAGTCACGATTGAAGATATGAGATCGGACCGTGAAAGGTCACGATTGAGGACTTGAAATCGGACCGTGAAAGGTCACGATTGAGGACTTGAGATCGGACCGTGAAAGGTCACGATTGAGGACTGGAAATCGGACCGTGAAAGGTCACGATTGAGGATTTGAAATCGGACCGTGAAAGGTCACGATTAAGGATTTGAGATCGGACCGTGAAAGGTCACGATTGAGGACTGGAAATCGGACCGTGAAAGGTCACGATTGAGGATTTGAAATCGGACCGTGAAAGGTCACGATTAAGGACATGAGATCGGACCGTGAAAGGTCACGATTGAGGACTGGAAATCGGACCGTGAAAGGTCACGATTAAGGACATGAGATCGGACCGTGAAAGGTCACGATTAAGGATTTGAGATCGGACCGTGAAAGGTCACGATTGAGGACTGGAAATCGGACCGTGAAAGGTCACGATTGAGGATTTGAAATCGGACCGTGAAAGGTCACGATTGAGGACTGGAAATCGGACCGTGAAAGGTCACGATTGAGGATTTGAAATCGGACCGTGAAAGGTCACGATTGAGGATGAAATCGGACCGTGAAAAGGTCACGATTGAGTTTTAACGTCGGAGACGGAATCATGTAATCGAATGTCCGTGAGATTAAGTCCGCGATTGAACGTTTGAATGTCAAACGTCAACTGGGACTGAATTTAACGTCAGGAGACGAGCGTTAGTGAGAACTAACTGGGATTTTATCCTCGGGGGATGGGGTGTTAGAAACGTCTAACTGGGGAAATTTTATACTTTTGGGGGCCAAAAGAGGTAAAATTGGAACTGCATAAAGCTGAGGGGCCAAAGTGGCAGAAAAATTTTCTGGTGCAGTAAGAGTCCGGTCGTACGTACAACGATGCCATGAGGCTGGTGGACGGGTGGTCCGCCTATGCTAGGAGGCTTGTGGATTTCATGCGGTGCAGTTCCCGGAGGAGCGTGGACGTTCGTGAGCGGGGGCCGTCTAGGCGGAAGGTTCCTTGCTCCCACGGTAGTGGGGAGGACTTCGCACGGGGTTTAGCCGGTTCGCGGGCGGAGCAGGCCGGATTTGGAGCTCCTTCTTCTTCGCGCTCGGGAGCCCGAGAGGGAGTCCTCGAGTTCGCATACGCCGAGGAGGCCTTTTGCATATTCCCATTTGGAGGAATTCGGGAGGCTTTTACGTTCGAGACGGATCCGTAGCTTGGCGGAGGCGATGCGTCGAGTGCTCGGATGACGGCGGGACTCGGAAAGTAGTCCTATTTGCCGCTTTCTTTCTTTCTTTTTTTTTGTATCGTCCGAACGATTTGATTTGTAATTGTATTTGTAAAAAGGCGCCGTGGGCGAACACATGCCGCATATTTATTCTGTGATCACCTTTTGTTATTTCAGCAAATGAGCAAATAGGTTAATCAAAAATAAATAAAAATGAGAAATGCATTAAAATTGAACGGGTCAAAATTAAGCATGTATGCACTGATTTTTAATTATTTGCACTGTTGCACGAGCCGGGCGGAAGGGAATATTGATATTGGTTGAATGAAATCGGGCGAGGCACGCGAGATTTCATAAGGGTGAACAGGAGTTGTTTGGAAATGTTTCCAATTCAAGAAGCATGGTTGCTGCGAGTTGACAAGTCAAGCTATGCGAGAGGGAGTCCGGCCGGACTAGAATTGAATTTCCAGATTCTTTAAATTGCGGTTTCGGCTTTGCAATTGGTGAGAAAGCTTGCGCATCACTTTGTTCATTGGCTGAATTCCTTTCCATTTCTTAAGGTTTCCTTCACCTTTCGACATGGCTCCCTTTCCCAGTTACCGTCTCGGATGCAAGAGCGATATTTGGACAACTTTCGGTCGTGGGTACGGAACCACACGAGGCGAAACAAAGGGTTTTTCGAAGGCATTATGGGATTAAATCTGTTTGGGCTTTGAAGGAGCTCATGCCGGATTGGGATCTTTTGAGAGCCGCGTCTCGGTTACAGGACGTACGGAGGAATGTGTACGGCTTTTCGTACAACGAAATCACTCCTACGTTTGAAGATTTCCGGGCCGTGCAGGAGGACTGTCACGGAACGGCTAGTTCTTCCGTATCTTTGGTGGCATGGCCACTTTGTTGAGAAGCTAGTGTCTTTGCTTGGTATCTCATTTGGAGAAGCATACGGGATGCGTCTGAGATACGATTATGTTGACATTTCTGGAATTTGTCCAGAAAGATTTGGCTGAGCCGAGGGGAGCGTCTTTTGCGTGGGGCGCGTTTGCTCTGTGCGCGATAAAGCTACTCTGTTCACGTTCACGTCTTTAGGTGTGTGCCATCACGGTGTACTGGACTTTGGTGAGGATGCGGAACAGAGAGACATCGTGCCGCTGGTTTTAGGCGAGACGTTCACTGGGCATAGGTCGGATGGCGGCCGTGGCCGTACATGTGGGGAGGAGTCCCGCTATGCTTACCATGTGGTTGAGGAGAGGCTGCGAGATGATGCAGATGTGCCAATGTCTTGTGACGCTTGGTCTTTCTCTCGACGTCCTTTGGTGATAGGGGCGATCGAGCTGAGTTGGAGCTCTGGATGGCCGGACTCCGCACGCATCACTTGCGATGGTGGGTTCCCCATTGGAGATTCTGAGACTTGTCGGACCACTCGGGAGGGTGCATTGGTTGTCGAGTGCGAGGGGCATCTCAAACATCTTTCTACATTCCATCGTTGGTTACTGCGACAGATGCAGTGGAGCGAGTGCCAGCAGCGGACTTGAGTTATCTTGCTACCTTCGAGTGGGATCTCTGCGGATGGAAGATCCTTCGACGCTATTGCTTTGCTTTCACATTGGTGGCAATACACGTCATTTCTGCGGGGTTCTCCTTCACGGAGAGGGCATTGTTGCATCGACGCAGTATACGAAGCTGGTACGAAGAGTGTATGGGGGAGACACGAGTGTCTATTTTGTAGACGGAGTGAGTGTTGTTGAGTCTTGATCACTGGATAGCTCGACCTTGAGGAAGGGGCGAAGCGAGGCTAACCTTAGGGAATCGTGCGCGATGCCATGGGCTGATTATGTGACCGGTCGATCGGGCGGCCAATCAACTCTTGTATGTGATTGGCGGCAATCAAAGCACTGTTATGATAGCTCGAAGCGTGGCAGCTCGAGATAGAGCGAGAGAAGGGGCTGCGTTGACAGCTACAGGCTTGACAGAGGTGTCGGGAAGAGTCCCTGAGCCAGGTAGAAGGTCTACCGGAATATTTCCTGTGAAGGTGAAGAACACTCGCCGTGGGAAAGGGAAGGGGAAGAAGGATGAAGGACCAAGTACAGGAAACTAGGTTGACCTTGCTGTCCAGAGTATCCACCCATTGTCATTGCAGACACATTAACTGATTAATGTTTTATTGTAGTTTTGCTAGCGTGTAGCGAGTCAAGAGTTGACCGTGCTTGAACTCATCAAAGATTGTTTTAACCGTAATGAATTTGTAGGTTAAATGACAAGAGTTTTTACGAAACACAAGCAATTGATGCTTATTGTATTTTTTTGTTTTTTTGAGACCGAACCAATGATGGCTGCCTACGTTCCCCTTTTACAATTGGACTAAGGGGCTCAGGTCACCGTAGTTCGACACTTTTAGGTGAAATTGAGAAAACGAAGACAAAAGGAGTGCGACCCTGTTTTTTACCTGGATCATTAGCGGGAATGTATCCAGTTGGGTATTACTCTTTTAGCACTCTTAATTTACTGAAGGGGACAGTGTATGGGGAAGGAGAGTTGACTCGTGCTCTTCCTCAAACGAAGTATCTGCGGAGCTTGCTTCCGTTCACGGGGTTAACGAAAGGGTTTCCGTCCAAATCTGCTAGCTTCATGGCTCCTCCGGAGAAGATTCTTTGTACCACGAACGGTCCTATCCAAGTAGGCTCCCACTTTCCAAGGGGATTGGTCTGCGTAGGAGGCTTTTCCTTTAGCACCAAGTCGCCTTCTCTGATGTCTCGGATCTTGACTTTCTTGTCGAATGCTCGGGCCATTCTGCTCTGGTAGGCTCGAGTGTGCTCCATGGCTTTCAATCTGCGCTCGTCGAGTAGAGCAAGTTCGTCGTGACGGATTTGTAGCCATTCGACTTCATTGATCCCGTTTTCCAAGAGGACTCGGAGGGATGGAATTTCCAATTCCACTGGTAACATCGCTTCCATTCCGTAGGTAAGCGCGAACGGAGTCTCCCATGTGGCGGTTCTGACTGATGTTCGGTATCCCCAGAGAGCTAGATGTAGCTTTTCGGGCCGATCCCGACCTCGAGTGGTCATCTTTCGATTATCATGGCGAGAGTCTTGTTGGTCGCCTCTCTTGCACCATTGGTTTGTGGTACGTAAGGAGATGACTTGTGACGTGTGACTACGATTCGGTCGGAAGTTGGTCACAATCTCTTTCGAAGTGGGTCCCATTGTCGGAGATGATCTCGTTGGGCACTCCGTATCGGCACATGATGTTCTCTCGGATGAACTCGACCACCTTCTTAGAATTCAGTACCTTGTATGATCTGGCTTCTACCCATTTGGTGAAGTAGTCGGCGCGACTAGAATGAACTCGTGACCATTGCTCCCTGGTGGAGTGATCTTGCCGATGACGTCGATTCCCCATGTGGCGAAAGGCCATGGCGTAGTCATGCAATAGAGTTCATGAGGAGGGATGTGATTGAGATTGGAAAATCGTTGACATTTGTCGCGGCTTCGGACGAAGCTTGGATGCGATGCATTTCCATTGATATCCAATAGTATCCCATACGGAGAATGATGCAGTGTCCAAAGCTCGGGCGTTCGTATGTGCGGACCGCGAGGTTCCGATTGTGAACTTCGTTCATTAGCTCGGCGCTTTTTCTTTGTTTACACACCGAAGGAGTGGCCCTTGGTGGCGCTTCTTGTACAACATACCCCCGAGAATAGACGAAATGGGATGCCGGGCGTTTTAATGCCATCATGTTTTGGCTTTGATCCCTTCTTTGTATTTTCCATCTTCATTGGTGAAGGAAGCTTCTCCGCTTTGGAGGTGCTTGGTAAATTTGATTGTACCGGGGTTTGTCGATCGTTTCTTTTTCTTTTTCGATCTCACGTGCAATAGGCGGGTGTTTCCCGTCTGCCTATTACGAGGGGTTTCTTGCTTTCCCATCGGGAATTTCGACAAGAGGCGAGGGTTGCCGGGCGTGCGAAGCGGTTTCTGTCTCTTGGCAAATAGTGGAAAGAGATGTCCTTGAAGCGAGCGATGAGCTCCTCCATGTACGAGTGGTACTTCGAAGGCGAGAATCTACCGTCTTCCATTTGTTGGACACTTGATTGATGATCAATGCTTGAGTCTCCGTATACATCCGGCTACGAGATGTTGCGCTCGAGGCGGCTTCCCACTGCTGCACTGAGCTTCGTATTCTGCCGCGTTGTTGGTTGCTTCGAAATTCAGCTTGATGGCTATGGGAGTATGCTCGTCCTTAGGATCGACAAGGAGCATTCCAATACCATTCCCCTTCTTGTTAGCTTCCCCATCGAAGAAGAGTTGCCAGCGGTTTGCGCTGTCGAGTGAAAAGATTCCGTCGTCCAGGAAGCTACGGATCGGGACCCTTAGGTTCATTGCTTGGGAAGTCGGCCAGTGATGCGCCATGACTACTTGCCCTTTGTTGATTTTTCGACCATGTACTTGATGTCGAACTCGGCCCGGGAAGAATGACCACTTGGCTAGTCGCATTGAGGGATGGCTTGTCAAAGAGATATCTGGACGGAGTCCATTTTGGAGACCGAGAGCACCGAATGTGAATTTGCATGTAGTGTTTCGGTTTCCCGACTACCCATACCAAGGCGGTACAAGTTTTCTCTATTCTTTGAGTAGCCGAGTTCACTTCCTTGAAGCTTCCAAACACGAAGTAGATTGCATGCTCAACTTTGGAGTCTTTACGCTCTTGTGCCGACATTGCTCCTATTGACGTGTGCATTCTTGTCGAGATATAGGAGTAGTGGCTTGTCTTCATGTGGCGGAGCACGGGGTGGGGGATTCACCAAGTAGGTCTTGATTTTCTCGAAAGCTATCGGCATTCGGAGTCCCACTTGATATCGGCATTCTTCTTCATCGGTTTGAACATGGGCTCGCGAGAAGATGTCAAGCGGTTGATGAAGCGGCCCGATGTCTTGAAGTCTTCCCATGAAGCTTTTCACTTACGTCGAAGTACGAGGTGGCTTCATGTCGATGATAGCCTTGATTTTCACAGGATCGGCTTCGATACCTCTTTACGTAACCATGTACCACTAGTACCTTGCCGCGCTTGACGCCGAAGGTGCACTTCGCGAGGGTTCAATCTCATGGAGTGCTTTACGAGTCTGTTGAAGAACTTTCTCGGATCTGTCATGTCTTTGCATGTCGATCCTTTGGAGTGGATGATCATGTCGTCGACATATACTTGATTTCCTTGTGAATCATGTCATGGAAGAGAGACATTGCGGCCGTAGTAAAGTAGCCCGGCGTTCTTAATCGACCGAATCGGCGATGACCGTATAACGTATGTCCCCACTGAGTGTGAAAGCTGATCTTGGCTTGATCCTCCTCGGACATTTTGATCTTGTTGTATCTGTCGAACCCGTCCACGAAGGACTTTACTTCGAAATTTACCGTGGTGTCGACCAGCATGTCGATGTTAGGCAGTGGGAAATCATCTTTAGGCTGGCCTTGTTGAGATCCCGAAAATCTACGCAAAGATCTCGACCTTTCCATTGGCCTTGGTGACCGTCACGATGTTGGAGAGCCAAGTCGGGTACTCAATCACTACGATGAAACCAACTCGGAGCATTTTCTCAATCTCTTCTTTTACTTGCAAGGACCATTCGCTTGATCTTGCGCGGCTTACATTTGACAAAGCTTGGATTCGGGATCCAGGGAATTACGTGCTCCACGATCGAGGATCGAGTCCTGGCATGTCTGGTATGACCGGGCGAACACGTCAACATACTCCCGGAGGAGGCTTATCGGGGCTTCTTTTACGCATCGGCGAAGAAACCGCCCACTTGTGTCTCTTTAGGCTCTTGCGCTGACCCCGGAGTTCACTTTGGTCATAACCTCTTCGACGGCTTGGGCCGGTTGTCCTCTTGGTCGATTACACGCTCGAGAACTTCTCTAATGTATTGCTCATTTAATGTGTGCTTCTTTATCAATTGAGTTATTAACGTCTTTTAAGTTGTTTGTTAACTTATCGGTTGTTAAAGTGGCAATGAGAGGATACTCGAAAGGTCGAGACTTTTCATTAAACGAGAGAGGAGATACATGATTGGCTACATTATCATAGTCCTCCCGGCGTAAGGCCATTGGATGACTCGGAAGGACCGGACTTTTACAAGAAGCGGCTCGGAGGGTTTGAGACCGGGTTTAGGGAGATGTGGGTGCGGGCCCGGCTTGTCTTCCAATTCTACCTGGCTTGCCCTTGGTCCCGTGAAGGTAACCCGGTTCTTGATGGCATTGCTTTGGATGCTTGATGAGGATGCGGGGATCGAGAGGCAGCCTCGCTGTCCCAATCATGGCGATCATCTTTGTTTTCGGAGCCTGTGTCAATCGGGTTTGGCACCCTCCATGACTTCTTCAAAAAGACTACGTAGAGCCGGGTCCACCGAGAGCGTCTTCTATGAACTCTGGTTCCTTCGCTTTGGAGTTCTTGTCTCGAATGTGGCCTCGGTGGCTGATCCGAACAATGTGTTTCCCGTGAAGAGTACCTTGAGTTGCTCTTCCGCATCCAGGATTCCCTTGAATGTGTACTCATCTTTGGGTGTGGTGGCGGTTGGTCCAGTAGAGCCGTGATGTCGAGGAACGCTCCCCTTATCGGATTAGCTTTGAGTCCTCTCAACGCTTGAGGTCCCGTGCTAGCCGTTCCATTCTCGTCTCGTAGTCTCTGTGTTGACTATCCTGCTTCTTTCTCATCTTCATCAGTTCCACCGTCGGTCCCCTCGGTCTGCCGGATCCGCCGTCGGTCCCCTCGCTTGTTGTCGGTTCCCTTGTCGGTCCCCTCGGTTACGCTGTCGGTTCCGCTGTCGGTCCCCCTAGTTCTGCTGTCGGTTCCCTTGGTGAAGTAATGAGCGAGGTCGAAACTGTATGGTCGGAGGTTGGGTGTGCCGTCGGAGGTTCCCCTTTTGCGGGCTGCTGCCTTGGTGCGGGCGAGCCTTTTTTCTTCCTTTATGTCAGCCGGTGTTGGCACATAGCCAAGCCCCTGGACCGTGGTGTGGTCCTTGACTTCAATGACTTGGTGCTGGCCCTGTAGCCTTTTGCCGAGCCCCAGTCCCGGGATGAAGTTCATGAGTTTCATCATCTTCATGGCGGGAGGAATTTGGTCGTGAGACAGTGGAAGGTCCACGTTGCATATTTGGACTTTGGAGGTCTCCAGAGTAAATCCAGTTAATGGCATGTCGTCACTATGTTTGATTTCTAACACTGGAATGTCGTTGGTGCTGGTCCTTTCGGTGGTGACGCTGTCGCCGTAGACTGTGGTTAGCTCGTTGCCTTGCATGAACTTGAGGCACTGATGAAGGGTGGATGCCACGCCGTTGATTTGATGTAGCCAGGGACGCCCCAGGATGGCTGTGAAAGTGATTGGAATGTCCAATACTTGGAATTCGGTGGGGATCACCCGCTTGCCGAACCATATATTGAGAGTAGCTACTCCGAGAACTGTACGGGAAGTAGAGTCATAGGCCTTGACAGTATGGACTGAAGGCTTCAGATCTGTAGGCTTGATGTCAAGCAGGTCCATCATCTTGGCGGGCAAGACATTCATTCCGGAACCTCCGTCTACCAACACGCGGGGAAGGCGACGCTCGTCCAGTTGAACCGTGATGTAGAGCGGCTCATTGTGATCAGCCCCAAATTTTGGAAGGTCCAAATCTGTAAAGGTGATAATGTTGCCGTAGTGGATGTTGCCGATCATCTGTATGACTTCGTCTGGGGTTGCATCCACGGGGACCATGGTACGGGCCAGGCTTTCCTCTA
The DNA here is from genome assembly GCA_022495995.1 of Adenophora triphylla var. japonica. Taxonomy (NCBI): domain Eukaryota; kingdom Viridiplantae; phylum Streptophyta; class Magnoliopsida; order Asterales; family Campanulaceae; genus Adenophora; species Adenophora triphylla. The sequence goes on from JAFEMH010001645.1 coordinate 11,500, forward strand.
GCTTGAGCTTGTGAGGATATGAGGATGTGAGCAGAGACCAAAGGGAAATGTTCGCCCGAGTGCATTGAAGTAGTGAGGATCGGGTCCTCTTTCACGGAACTTGCGTCTTGATTTGGCCAGGGTTGCGATTCGCTCCGTCGGATTTTTGGTGGCCTTAGGTGGTGGTGCATGTATTTGACCCGATCGGGTTAGAACGTCGACATCGAGGCTTAGATCCTTCGAGCAGGCTACTCGAGTTGAGCCGCAGTTGAGGAGGATTCCTCGTAGCATAGGGCCATATGTCTTCTTTCAACTCATTGATTGTAGATGAATTCCCGGGAGCTTCGGCAGCTTGACGGATTCTCGTCCCAGATACCGGCTTGGGTGCCTCTGCGGGAGGTAGTTTACGGTTTGCCGCACTGTTCGAATGTCGCGTGCACAACATTGGTTGCTGAACTGAACCGTGCGGCGCCGACCCTCCGGGGAGGTTGGAGAGTTCTCGGTTTAAGCGAACGGTCTCCTTGATCTCTTCACGGTATATCGCATTCCTTTCCTTCTTGCTGAGCATACTCAGGGCATTCTGGAGTTGGGTCTGGCGATACTCATGGTTTGCTAGTTTTCCTCCACTCTTGGCCCAGATTAACTTTCTTGCAGCGGAGCCTGCGTCGAGAGTTAGTGCCTGCGTTTCTTCCCATGTGAGAATAGCCAGAGCTTCTTTGAACTGCGTGCGGCAGTCTAGGTAAACCTCCATCGGGGAGAGTTTTCTCCTTTGTTTTATCTGAGTGGCGGGTATGTCGGAAGGCGAGTACACGGCTTCCCGAACGTCTGCCCATGTGGATCGGTTGTCAGCCCCATTGATCGTTTCGTAAAACGAATGCCGCAGTCTGTGGAATTTCCCTGAGTAGTTGCTCAAGACGAATTTCCATTTTCCTCTTGTTTTTGAATAGACCTTCCTCTCTGAGTTGGCCTTTCAACTTGAGTATGGAAATGATCCGCTCCCATCCTCCCAGGACCCTTGGGAGTCCGGTTTTGTTGACTTCATGCCCGACTTGGAAGAGAATGGTTTCATCGTCTTCGTCGTCGCTTTCATGGAGAACTTTCTTTCCTCGGGGAGGTAAGCGCTGGGATCCGTTCTGCTGTGCCGTTCCATCTCCTAGGTCATCGGGACCGTTGACCACCCTCGTTTGGCAGAGGGGGTTGGATGAGAACAGACGGTAGTCGAGGAAGTTGCCATGAGCAAAACCCTTGAGGTCGAACTGGTCTAGAGTGGCCTCTAGCTTTGCTTTCCTGCTGTGACACTTTAAGGGCTTGGTCCCTGTAGGTCTTTCGAGCTTGGTCTTCGTCCCAGAGACGGCTTTCTTGAGCGGCTAGTTTCATGAGGGCTTTCCTTGCGAGAGCTAAGCAGTCTCCGTAGGTGCGCGCTGTCTGACTAGTGTCCAGAACCGTGATCACATTCAAATCGCCGAATGGCGGAAACACTTGGATTACGTTGACGAAGGAAGTCGGACTGGGACATTCCATGCGGCCTTCCTTGATCTCGATTACCAAGACATTTGCCCATATTTGCTTGATTGACCCCACGGGGGTGTTGAATTCTGCAATGTCGACAGTCTCGTGATCCCGCTCGATTGCCAAGTCTATCAGAGCTAGCGATCTGCGCGGGATGTCGAATCCGGGCCGTGGCTGGCTGGGAGCGACCGAATCGGCTGGAGCATGTTGATGCTTTGAGGTGGTCATTTCCTATGCCGGAAGTTGACTACGCCTTGCGGGAAGACTTTCACGAGATGTTTTCGGGGTGGGCTGCGGAAGCGTTCCCGAGGTTGATCGACTCGTAGCGAGGGTGAGGAGCTTGGTCTCCTTGTTGCCTCTTGGCCTTGGCGGCGCTTGAGGGTATAAGCTTAAGCGACGGCACGGGCCGGTTGCCAGCGGGCAGTACTCGGAAGTAATGATGAGCTCTGAGCTCGCTTGGCCAAAGCCTCGTTTACCATGAGCAGGCAGTCGTCGAGGGTGACTTTGGCGTTGCAGAATCTGACAATAAGGACTGGATCCTTGGCTTCATCAGGATATCTGGAATAGATGATGTTGACGAAGTCGTCGTCAGCCACTTGATCAGAAGGATTCTTTGTCGTGTGAATCACTTGCTTCCAATTGTCAGAGAGCTTCCTGTACTGGACGTTGAGCTTGACAATCTCCATGGTATTGGAGCCTTGGTCGTAGGTGACCTGATCGGAAGGAGTGCCGTCCTCGAAACTGAGCATGTGAATGTAAGGATCCTCTTGCGGGTCTGCCGCGTCCTCGACTCCGGAGAGTCCTGATTCGTCGTCGTCTGACGGTTCAACCCAAACGTAGGGACGTATTGCGTCCGGGTGCGTTGCTGGAGCTGCTAGGAAAACATCATGCTCTTCGCTGGAGAAGAGGGGTGCAGCGGGTAATTCCTCGTGGAGGACATCCCATACCACTTCCATGCATTCATCCCGAGAATGACGGTGCTTGTTAACCTTTATCACGAAGATCTCTTCGCCTGGCGGGGCCAGAGAGTTGGTTTGAAGAATGCTGACGAACCTCCGAGCAGAGACAGGGGGTTTGTGTGCCCGCATCATGGCGATGTTCAGCGTTTCTTTCCAATCTGCCTCCAAATGTTGGAATCGACAGTTGAACTTGATGTATCGGACTGCTTCAGGGTCTGCCTGCTCGAGTACGTTTACATAGTTGGCATCTCCGGACTCTGAGGGATTCTGATGAGATTTGCCCCGATAGTCCCTTGGTTGATTCGAAGGAGGTAACCCCGGTGCCTGAGTGCGGACACGCTTGGCTATTGTCTCGGCTTCGTTTCCAATGAGGAAACTGTCCCCTCTGATGACTTCAAGATCTCCTTGCCGGTTAATGAACTTAACGCATTGGTGGAGAGTGGAAGCTATGGCTTTCATGTGATGTAGCCAAGGGCGTCCCAAAAGAGCTGTGAACTCGGACGGAATGTCCATCACGTGGAATTTTGCTGGCACCATTTGGGTTTCGAACCAAAGTTCCAAAGTCACCGTCCCCAGGATGGGACGAGTCGTGCTGTCATATGCCTTGATAGTCCGAACTGACGGAATCAAATGGCTTTCGCTGATGCGGAGGGCTCGCATCATGCTGAGAGGGAGAACATTAACGGCTGGCCCGTTATCTACCAATACTCCGGGGAGTGATATGGTGTTGAGCTTGAGGGTGATGTACAGAGCTTCGTTGTGCCCCGAGGCATCGCTCGGCAGGTCTTCATCACAGAACGTGATCATGCTGCCATACAGTCGGGAATCGTAGATCTCGTCTCTATCCGGAGAAGGAGAGTCATCCAGCCATCCGTTTCCTGTTTTCCTCTTGCGAGGTAAAGCCTTTGCTGGAACCTCGGGATTGCGTTGAGGTTGTTTGTGGCGGTTGCCGCCTTTGGTTAGCACGTTGATCGAGTGCGAGTGCCAAGCTGACTTTGATCTTCCTTTACCGGTCCGAGCTTGGAAGCTGGACAAATTGTACCTTGGCTGATCCCGCGGGGGGTTATGCTTCGGCGCGATAAGATTACCAAGATCCGAGGTATTCTGGAGCCACAGGGTCTGAATTACGGTTTTGGCTGGGACTTTTCGGCTTTCCCACCCCCGTCGCTCTAAAGCCGCATGGCCCTGAGGCAAAGAGGACCTGGCCGGAGTAGAGTACGTAGTAGTCGAACCTCCCGGAAGGCTCTCCGAGTGTACCCACACCGGTGTCTCCGGCTTCGTATCTCTCTCGATTCTTTGTTGAGAGGACTTCTTCTTTTGTTTTCTCGGAGGATTGCTCCGGACCGTTTCTCGGGACTCGTACTCCGGGCGAGGCGGAGCGATCGCAAACATCATAGGCGATGTGGACCTTTGAGGAGGATCCAGTTTGAAAGAGGCGGAGAAACCGGTTCGCGGCAATCTTCGGGGCACCCACTCAATGGAATTCACGCCGTTATTGTTCGGAAAAGGGTTTTCGGCGTATTGGGCCACCACGGGCGCTCAACTTGCCTTCTTCTATCAAGTTACGGATTTCGTATCGTAACCCCAAACAGTTGTCTGTGGTGTGGCCGTGATACTGATGGAAGGCGCAGTACTTGTTCTTATCCGCATTGGCTACGAGATTCTTGGGTTTGTAATTAGCAACGGGTTTAAGGAGACCTTCCTTAATTAACCCTTCCAGCATCTTGCTCAGTGGCATGTCAAACTTGTCAAAGTGTACGGCAGGCTGTTTCTGAGTAGAATTGCTGCTTTGCGGGGCCGGGTTTCGTTACCGTGCTAGCGTCCACGATGGATGTAGTTGACAGACGTATCTTTCCACTGCTTAGGGGCCGGTGCGGGATTGTATGCAAGCTGGCGGCGGTATACGTATGGGCGTGCGGTAGCCAACTTCTCTTTGAGATCCTTCTCGAAGCGTGAGCCGGCATTGACCATGGCCCGAGATGCGGGAAGAAATGATGACTGATGAGAGTTCTGATGGACGGTCTTAAGCAGGACTTGAAGATCCGCATTTGTTCCTCTTTGGAGAGTGGCTCCATGATCTCGGAGAGTTTCCAACTCCATCTCTTGTAAAATTCTCCGACACTTTCATCCGCTTTCTGTTCAGTGGTGATTAAGTCCTCGCGACTCGTCTCCCACTCTAAGTTGGATCGGTGCGTTCCGGGGAAGATGTTCTTGATCCGATCCCAGTGTGGCGATCTGCGCGAGGCTTGACCCTTAGAAACCATCGTAACGCCGAACTTTTAAGCGTATCTTTGGAAGTGGTCGGCCATTTCTTGGAGGGTTGCTCCTTTTGCTCTCATGCCGAGAACGTAGGTGTCGACATGCGTTTGAGGACATTCGGTTCCGTCGAATCGGTCCATCTCCGCATTACGAACTTGGCGGAGAGGCGTGACCATTCCGGATACGTAGTTTGAGCGTTTCTGCTTTGGCCGCTTCATGGTGGCTTTCAGGTCTTTCATCTGCTCGACCATCCAGGCTAAGGTTGGGTCCAGTGGTGGACTTTGAGGCTCGGCGCCGGGTGCTACTAGACGTGTCCAAGGTTAAGCGTTAACCGGCTAACCGTAAGGTTAATAACCGGATTTTAACCGCCTAAACCGTTAACCGTCTAACCGCCTTAACCGCCTAACCGATAACCGTGTAACCGAGGTTAACAAAGGTTAAGAAATTTTTACTCCGGTTAACCGGCGGTTAACCGCTAGGTTAATAACCGGTTAATTAGCACGGCGGTTAACGGCGGTTCCGTATATCCGTTGGAAATTTGAAAAATAGAGCCGTTAAAACACAACTTTTTATTCAAAAAAAATATTTCAAAGTTATATTTTAATATTAAATTTAATTAAAAATCAAATTCGTAAAAGTTAAGTTTTTCTTTATATACTTCCGTTTCTTTTAAACCCGTTAAGTTTTCATTTCTTTAAAAATTCATACCTATTTTTCTATAACTTTTTGCAAAAAATATTAGTCTTAAAAACTATTTAAAATAGTTTTATTTATCCAAAAAAAAAAAAAAAAAAAAAACGGTACATATACGGTTACATATTTAATGTAAAGCTGTTAAATATTTAACTTGTTTTTTCAAAAGTGTTAAAAACTAAACTTTTTATTCAAAAAACTATTAAAAAGTTATTTTCTTTTAACTTTAGATAAAAATCGACATTCTTGAAAAAATAAAAAAAAATAAAAATAATTAACCGTTTATTAAGGGTTAACCTAGGGTTACTTAGGATTAACCGATTAACAGGTTGCCATGCTAAGTGACTTAACGGTTGCGGTTAAGTCCGGTTAACGATTTTAACCTTCGTTAACCGCATTGTGCAGGTTAACCGCGGTTAATTAACCGTGGTCACGTCCCAGAGTCTACCACGTGAGCGGTAGTGATTGGAGGGAAGGCTTGGTATATGAGAATATACTGGGGCCTTTTACGAACTGTATCGGGGTTTGTCCCCGGTGTTTAGGATTCGTGTATAGGCAAAGGGATGAACCCGGAGGGTATTGAGGAATATTGGCATCTCGCTGAGATGGTCCAAAGCGGTGCGGCCGGGTGGTATTGAGTGATGGGAGTAGCGGCTGGTGGCCAAAAATGACGGGGTTGCCCTGAGAGGTGGCAACATGGAGCCTAGGTCAGTTTGCTTCCTTGATTCGTTGGCATCCCATATGTTGGCGGGGAGGAACCCGATTGAAGGTTTGGTGAACTGGTTTCGGGAATCGTCATCCTCGACCGGAGACAAAAGTACCATCGGCGGGGATAGCTGCTATACCTCGCTCATTCGAAGCGTACCACGAAATTCTGCGATCTTCTTTACGCACTCTTGTGAACCTCACAAGCCCGGATGACTTCTTCCAAAGTCATATCTATTACCGGTGGCGGGGTCCGTCCCCGTCGCGATTTCTCGGTGAATTAGACATGTCGAAAATTCCGGGCCGAGGGAACCGAGGGAACCGAAGAACCGCTCCGACGCCGCTGCGTAACGGTGATCCCGGCAAGGCGCTCGACCCGGAAATCGAACCACTTTCTCGCTCGCCGCAGGGAACGAAAGGAAGGGTTTAGGGTTCGGAAAAGGGTATTTGGCTCAAGGTTTCGGGCTTGTGCAATGCGATTACCGATTAATGTTTACTTAAAGCGCGTTTTCTCAGAGTCCTAATCGGTTGGAAAAGAGCGAGTCTTCTTTTTCGCAACTAATCCTAGAGCTCTAATCAGTGGATCTCGTCACTACGCTTATAAGCCCCTCGTTTCCATTGTAGATCATCTTTCTCAGGACGGACTATCCCGAGCGAGGTCTGATAAGGCAAGCGAGTTCCACCGACAAAGGAAAAAAGTGAACTTAAGGCTAGCTGATCACGCAAACTTTCGACGTGTGCGGCGTACGGGCCACGGTCGAGGTCAACGTTCTTAAGTTAAGGCGGGGATCGTGCCAAAATTTTGGCATGACCTCTCCTTACTCGCTTGTGCGAGAGACCTTAGCTTTTAGCGTTGGCCAAGTTGTGGCTGGCACGGTACATACGACGAGGTTTGGTGACACGGCGTCACATTGAACCTTCGGGTATATTTTTCGGCAGAGCTTCGCGTCAAAGTCAAGGCTGAAGAGCTCAAGACTTCGGGTCGGGAACGACCTTTGGTCTCAATCTCTCGAGCTTGACTCGGAGCGGGGCCCGGCGTAAAAAACATACACTTAGGCTTTATGACACGAGCTAAGCCAAAAAAACCAACCGGGGTCTTGGACAAAGTGTGACACAAAGAGCCGCACGGCTACGGGCTAGGATGGGATGTTTGGGACGACCCCGTGCGCCCCCGAAAGGCATCTGGCAGGCCAATCGGGGTGCAACTGATAAGGCCATCCCGGGTTACGGGTTGTAGTGTGCAGTGTTCCGAGGCAGCAAGTGCGCGTAGTGTGTGGTCACTAAGATTCCTTTTCTGAGTAAAACAGAGATTTTTCAGAATGTGTCTTAAAGCATTATGATGCACAGTTTAAAAGACAGCAATGAAAATCAAGCATGAATGGGGATACACAAACATGGTATGATTTTGAAAGAATAACAATGTAATGCCTTGGAAAAAACCGTTCGAGGTTTAAAGTAACACACGCACACGAAAACGAGGAAGGGTAAACGAAAGTTTGACCCACGGAAGGCTTTTTAGAAAACAACGGTAGTTTTGAAAAAAGTATCACTGTCCCCAGCGGAGTCGCCAACTGAAATTACCCGATCTTTTCGCGCGCGGGGGGCGCGGAAAAGGCGGTTGTCTTTCGCGGAGGGTTGTGTCTGAGACCTCGCTTCATGGGAAGGAAAAATGAGGAGTCGCCACACGGTTTTTGTATTTTGAGCCCAAAACGTTGAGAAATGGCTTTTGAAAATGGTGTCGTTTTTATTGGTAGCAAAAACTTAGGAAAAGGCTTTGAAAATGGGGATCATTTTTATTGGTAGCAAAAACGAGTAAAAAGCTTTTTAGTACCAGAGATTGTTAGGTTCGGAGGTCACGTTACGTTTCGGGAAGAGTATATTGAGATCACCCGAAACGCCTCGCATGACGAGTCTTTCTACCTTTCTCGAAAACGTGCGTGTGTGTGTGTGATTTTGAAATGGGTGCTTGAAGGACAAGCTTAATCTTGGTTTGAATGTCAAACGTTGATTAGGTGACTTTATTGAAAAAGACGAGCGTTTGCGTGGCAAACGTCGGTTTTGAGACGGAAATGAGCGTTTGCGTGGCAAACGTCGATTTTGAACCGGGCGAGTCATTGTTAACGATTTTTACGGGAAAAATGCGTATTAAATGATTTTGAGTGTCAAATGGCGGCTTTTAGTTTGAAAGATGAGCGTTTGTGGGCCAAACGTCATTTCGCGCGTTTTGAAAGAGAGTTCGACGGACGAACTCCGGTTTTGAACCGGGCATTACATTGTTAACGATTTTACGGGAAAATGCGTTTTAAATGATATGCGATCAACGAATCGGGTTGCGACTCGGACTTTGAAAAGTAAATACTATCACGATCCAAACGGGTCGGACTTGTAAATGACAGTATTTAAAGCAGTGTCAACGGAATCAAACGATCCGAAATCGTAAATGACGATCAACGAGGCCAAACGGCTCGGAATTGTAAATGACGATCGACGAGGCCAAACGGCTCGGAATTGTAAATGACGATCGACGAGGCCAAACGGCTCGAAATTGTAAAGTTGCAGAAAGTAAATGACGATCAACGGATCGATCGATCCGAAACGGTAAATGACATAAAAAGTAAACGGAACGGGGTCGGAACGCCGTTTTAACCCGTGATTACTTCTCTTACGGGAAGAGAAGAGGATCGAGGGGCTAAAACGTATCGAACCCCGTTAGACGGAGGCGTCTACATTTCAGCAACGGTGTTCGAAACGGTTATAGCGACTGGCGCGTAAACCGAGACGGAACGAGAGATTTAGAGAGAGGGAGTTATACCTATGGCTAGGGTCGACTCCTTTGGCTCGGAAGGTGTGTACGGGACACGAAAAGTGGTTCGAAAGGTTGTTTCGAAGTTGTAAGGGGCATCTTTGATCGAAATACGAAGGTTTCACGCGAATCGAGACGAAACGGGAGCTCGGAAGGGGTGAAAACTGGCTTGTGCCGTGGGGTAGTGAATTTTGGGAGTGAAAATTCGTCCTCCTTTGCTTTGACAGCAACTTCTATTTATAGGGTGAAAATTGCAGTAGAAGTCCGGACGGACTTGGACTGAATCCAGGGGGTTTTTGGATATTTTGGAAATCTGGGGGACTTGCTGGCAATTTCAGGAAAAGTGCACAGGGAGTCCGGCCGGACTAGGATTGCAAATCAGGGGTATTTTGGTCTTTTGGCCTTGATTTGTGATTGAAGGGTGACTAGAGGGAGGTGGCATGCTTGCCACGTGCCCTGTGAGTCACCAGCTGATGTGGGAGTTCGTTCCCGGGTCCCGGTTTTGTCTGTTTTTTAAATAACAGCCCGGAAAATGTCCGAAACGCCCCCGGAAAGTGCCGAAAAGTGCGTTTTTCAGGGAAAGCCGTGCTTTTACGTGTGATGACACGTGTCAAGTACGTTTTGACGTTGGGATGCTCGGGGCAGTCCCGGGACGTCTCGTTGGCTTGGCAACGGGGAGTTTAACGAGTTCCGGTTAACCTGGAGCGGGCCAGTTAACGGATTTTGGTTAACTTTCTGACGGATTTGACGATCCGGATTTGGGTACTTACAACCATATAATTCACAGATGGAGTCTGACGTTCCATAATGTCTGTAAACACTATAGAACGATCAAGAACATTTATATCATTACACGAACCTGGTGTTCCGAATAAAAATGCTAAATCCACAGATCACACGAGGCTACGACTTCTAGGATTAACGTTGGCGTCTTATTTTTGCCTTGAAATTGTCCTCTCTAAACGCATGGACAATTTTTCCATGTCCAGTGCATACAATCATACTTCCCATCATCCCTGGAAATCCACGCTCCTCTCCTTCTTGCAATAATTCAGTCATATCATCAGCATTCGGCCTTCGCATGTAGTGGTTGCGATTGGATTATAAAACCTTCAACAAAATGGAGAAGACACTCTTTTTCTTGTTGTAGATTCTGCGATAGTTAGATGTTCATCAACCGAGTCGTATGCAGTACCATATGCTAGCATTCGTATAGCGGCGGTGCATTTTTGCTCAATTATTCGGGTTTCTGTTGAAAATACTCATCACAAGCACGCAATGCTTCCATGTACAATAGAAGACATGACCTCTAATTCGGTATCTACGACGAAATGTTTCCTTTGAAAAACTTGGATGTAGCAAAATATTGTATATATAATATGTCCTATGATTACTCACAGGACATATTATATTAGAGGAATTATCGAGCGTACGACCGCTTCTTCTTTTTGGCACCTTTCATGGAATGATTTATTCCATTCCATCTTCTTGGTAATCATTTGTTCGAAACTTGTATCATTTGAACTTGACAATGATGAGTTTAATCATGAAGACATTTTGCTTATATTTTATGAAAGTTTGAGGAAAGTTTAAGAACAAATGGAGATAAGTGTGGATTTTGATGTATGAAACTTGTAGAAAATAACCCTTAAATAGAAGGATGAATTGTGAACTTAAATTTTTAGGCTTTATTATGGAAATGGACTTATCGATGACATAAATTTTTACTGATTGAGTGACATAACAATGCTAGACTTTATTGTTGAAATAGAATTATCAATGACATAAGTATTTATTACTATATATTTAAATTAGTGATATGTCATATCTCAATAAATGAAGAGAAACTTTTCTTTTTCATTTAATATTTTAAACATTACAATAATAAATAAACACACATTACAAGTATTACATAAATTAAAAAGTAAATAACATCACAATAAAATTTAAAAGTAAAATAAATAGTACATAAGTTCAAAATTAAACTAGAATAACTAAATATTCTTGAATTCTTCGTACAATCTGACATATTTCTTCATTTCTTCCGATGACAACTCTGATTTTCCCATAATGTATTGTACAATTTCAATCTTCTATTCTGATTCCTATACGCTTGCCTTTTCTCCTCCTTCTCTTTAAAAAAAAATTCAAACATTTGCTTATTCAGTTGAAGCATCTCAACGTCTAAATCGTGACTTGTATTTAGACTACTTAAACTATTGTTGTAGCTTGTTACATTATCTATATCAACTTGAGAAGAAGTAGTTGACTTATCTTTTCGTTTAGACCTCTTCACTCCAATATGACGAACCTTAATTGTTGGTGTATCCGAGTTTGATCCCTTAGAACTGTGACTGCTTAGCTGATCTTTAGCAGTCGTCCCACCTTGCCACTTTGTTATTTCAGAATATCCCAACAATGCTCGAGTAGGAAATTTTTGCCATTGTTAGTTTTTACCCATATTTCTCGAGCTTCTCCAATAACATTATCTTCACTCCACCCACTCACCCACTCTTCCTTTTCCATTCTGCTTCTGCATAGACCCCAACCCACTTATTCAATTGAGCGCTAATTTTTCTCCAACGAGAAAAGGCTGAATCCTTATTTCTTACGTTTATGGTGGTTGAGTTTTCTCATTGAGCTTCATTAAACTTGAACATTATATTCACCCAAAGATCACCCCTCTTTTGATCAGTTCCTATCTCAGCATATCCGTCAACCTCAAGGTAAGCCGAACATAGAGCTTTATCTTCAGATATGTTCCATGCGATCATATCTTGCATACTTTTGGATATACCAGATTGATTAGAAGGATTAATGGCACCCTTTTCATCATGATCTTCATGATTTTGAAATAAAGTTCTTGAACTACCTACATCACTAACGGGTGTTCTAGGAGACCTATTATATTGTTGAGATGGTGGATATTCAAGATTTTGAGAAGAAAATTGAGCATTTTGAGAAGAGTAAATATTTGGGGAAGAAAATAAATGTGGGTTGGTTTGGGATTGAATTTTTTTTGGAACATTGACAGGATTCAGAATTTGTTGGGTTGGATAATATCCCAACAATTGAGATAGTTGAGGATGACTTAACAAATTTGGATCAAGAGGGGGATTTGAGTTTCTATTGGTATTTGGATTTTGTTGGGAATATTCATTATTCCATAATAAAAAGGATAATTTGGATTCATAAATAAAAATGAAATATTTTGGAAGAAAGCTAAAGAAAAATAAAATGACAAATATTGGACAAAATATGAAATTTGAAGAAGTTGTAAGAAATATATGAAATTTGATTCTATTTATAGACTTTTTAAAAATTATGGCCGTTACAATTCTTTCATTTATTTTTTATAATTGGTGCATGATTTGGATATAATTTAATTTTAGGGACACTTGTAGTGTCCCTATTGCATTTGTAAAGAAAGCCAACAGAAATATAAATCATTAATGTTTGAATTTTGGCATTTTGCACTTTACTATGCCCACAATAATGACTTCATGGCGTTGGCGTTGTACTAACATTTTTTGAGTTTTCTCATCTATGGCATCTGAATTTGTCATGTATGGGGATGGCATGGGCGCCACCTTAGCACACGTCGGGAGTAAACGGTATGAATGAATGTGCTCTTACAAACACAACATCCAATCAAACAATGTCAAATTATTTTGTAACCAATTATTTTTTTTTTTATTTTTTATTTTTTGTAATTTTAGAACATCCACAATGGAAGTTTTTTTATACCTTCTTGTTATTGTGAAAAAGCTATGTAGAGTTTTTTATCATTGTAAAAAAACTTAAGGAGCTCTTTACTAAGTAATAGCTTTTTATACAAATAGCTACTTTTCATGATTTTTTAAAATAGAATTCATCGATTTCTAGCAAACAAAAGAGTTTTATCATTGTGAAAAAATATTAGAGGTTTTAGTTTTTGACTTAAGGATGATGTGATATGTTGAAATTATTAAAAAAGCTCTCAAATGAGCTCCTACCATTACCATTGTGGATGCTCTTGTAGCAATGCTAAAGTTACAAAGAAAAGTGACAAAATGTTGATTACAAAGTGATTTGACAATCATTGATTTGATATTAAATTAATAAATATTAGGGTCTACAAAAACAACATTCAATTAAACAATGTCAAATTAATTAGAAACCAAAATTTTGTAAGTTTAGAGCATTCACGATTGAATCTTTTTCATAGTTTTTTGTTTTTGTGAAAAGTCTATATAGAACTTTTTGTCATTGTAAAAAATCTCAAGAGTTTTTTATTAATGAGTAGCTCTTTATGCAAAGAGCTAATTTTTGTAATTTTTTAATTAAAGTTCATCAGTTTTCTAGACAAACAAAAGAGTTCTACCATCGTGAATACACTTGGTATTACTCACAAAAAGAAGGGTATGTGATTTACTTATTAGTTTTATGTTATTTTCTCTTCTCGTCAAGAGTCATTTGCTTTCTCTTTTCGTTGAGAGTAATTTATTTTCTCTTCTAGTTGGTTGAGGGTTCTTCCGGTTGCGAGTCATAGTATTTTTTGAAAGTTAGAATTATGTTTGTCAGTGAAATTTATGTTCTATCAGGTGGACTGTTTCGCGGTAAATGATTTTGCAATGTTTGGAAAATATGATTGTAATTTTTTCCGACCCAAATGCTTTGATTAATAGAGTTCTCAAAGTCAAATTTTTCTTTGAATGAATTTTTTTAATGTAAATATTAGGCATTGTCCAAATTACACTTTAAGAGACATTTATTCGTCCCAAGATACTGTCAAACTAGGTGTACAATGAAAGATTGGACGAGGAGAAAAACTTTATACATGGACTGAAAGTTACAAATCATATTTGCAATGGATTTCAAACTAATAAACAATCACAATTCATTCTCAGAATTCATTATAATTCTTGAAATATTTTTGAATTGATTTTATTTTTCAATATTAAAATGTTTGCCAAAATGTCCAATTTTTTTAAACTCGCTAAATGGAATAGCGAGTTTGACTTTTGTCCGTTGAAACTCGCTAAATGGTATTGCGAGTTTTGTTTTTATTTTTTTTATTTCCAGTAATTATTTTTGCAATAAAAACAAAATAAAAACAAAATAACAAGAAAATTAAACTCGCATTTCAATTAGCAAGTTCAAGTAAACTCGCCGTTTAGCGAGTTTGAACTCGCCATATCAACACCCATTTCCCAGCTCTTCTCTCTACACCTAAACCAATGGCTTCTTTCAACCTACCCCTTCCCCTTACTTGACTTAGATTTGGAGAAAACAAAAAAAAAATGTCGTCCTCCTCTTCCCTTCTCTGCCTTCCCCAAGTCGTCTCCCACTCCACACCACCTCCTCCCCACTCCGACCCACCACCTCTCAACCCAATTTCGTCTCCCCTTCAGATTCTCCTCCGGTCAATCTTCTACATTAATTCGATACTGCCTTCGATTCACCATCTCCTCCAACCTCTTCTCCGATCAGCTACCTCTATTCACCACTTTTTCTTTCAACACATCCGTCCCTCTATCGGCTCAATCTTCTATCTCCGCCATCGCTCCAAATGTGCTCCAAATTGAAAGCTTCAACATCACACTGAACAATGGTCTAAAACCCAACATTGTTCATCCTAAATTTCAAATTAGATTTCTTGTTTTTTTTTGCTTTCGATTTTTGTGCTTTCGATTTTGTGTTTTCAATTTCTTGTAAACTCGCTAATTGTAATGACGAGTTTAATTGAACTCGCTAATTGAAATAACGAGATTAATTTTCATGTCATTTTGTTTTTATTGCAGAAATAGTTACTGGAAATTAAAAATAAATAAAAATAAATTCACCATACCATTTATCGAGTTTCAACGGATAAAAATCAAACTCGCTATTCTATTTAGCGAGTTTTAAAAAATTGAATATTTTGGGAAATAGTTTAAAAGGGTTGTTATTTTAGGAAATTATATTTTGAAAAAGGAATAATTTGAGAAAAAAATCGTTAATTCTTATCCATGTAATTAACAGTACTAGTATTGGTTATTCTTTGTAAAAAAAAAATGTTAAAGGTAAAGAACAGTCGCTCGGGTTGTACAACTGAAGGGGGGTTGACCAGTTTTGTTGGATTGAAGCAAAGTCATCGTGAAAAGAAGAAGAGGAACTCCGTTCATTTTCACTCATCTTCAGATTTTTCCCTTCGGATCGATTCATTCTATAATTTGAATCAAGGAGGAGGAGGAGGGATGATCGGAAGATCACGCATTGAATCATTCATATCATTGTTCGTAATTGTTCATCCCCATGAGACCTTCGCCGTTTTCTACTCCACCTCTTGTTTCTTCTTCGTAAGTTTTTCCTCCTTTCAATTCATCCAATTTGTTCAATTATCTCCAATTCTCTGCAAGTTTTGAAAATTTAAATTGATTTTATGGGTTCAATTTTATGTTTCATTTTACTTGTTGCAGATTTTGAGTGCTTACTTTGTTGTTCTACCGTTACGAGATGAAGGTGCAATATCACTAGGGTTAGGTAACCTCCCTGGCCTTTTTGCTGGCTCCTTGGTACTTACATTGATTGCTGCTCCTCTCTCCACACTTATTTTCTCCTTGCCCAATCTTCCCAGAGGAAAGGTAAACATTATTTCAACCTTTTTTTTTTCCTTCAGATTTTAGATGCTTTTCATCACTCATTGATAGTTTCCTCCTGTAATTCTTTTTGTTAGTTGTTAGTTTGATAGTGATGAATTGCTTTAATACGTGTGTGATAGCGCTTCTTCACATGGTTTATATTCTTAGGAATTTAGGTAAATTGTCAACTTTTTAGCTCAAATTCTGATGCTATAAACGCTATTGGAGGTACAGGATTAAGGAGGGTGACAGTTCACTTGTGCTTTGTGAAAAACCATTTAGCTATGATGTTATGATTAGATACTTATCCCAATAATATTGTGTCCTCATAGGTGCAAAAGTGGAGAGTGCTTCAGTAGGTTTCAGGTTCTTCATATTCATTTTGATTTTTGGAACTTGGATACACTATCTTTTTGGATGGAATAATTACAGATTCATGGAACTTACTACACCCTTGATTACACTAAAAGTAACATATAACTACATAATGTAACGTACTTTTGAGTCTCGTTACAAAAAAAGTAACAAGGTTGAATGACGTTAAATAATTTTAAAAGGAAGATTACTTGGACACTAATTTGTCCACATTATACTCCATGTAGGCCACGTGATAGTTCAGTTTATCTTTAAACCCTCATTTGACATCAAATTTTCTCTTTCTAAACAAATTCAGACTTCCCTCTGCAACCTCGCCTGTTTTCCCATCACTAATTCATCTCCACCCCGACTCCCCTTCCCCCGCCACCCCTCCCCCCTTCTCTCTCCTCCTCAGCCCTCCATTCCTGCCGCCCCTTCACCACCTCTTCCCCATTGTCCCCTCCTCTTCCCACCCTCCCCAATTTTCTCAAACCCATCTATTTCTCTAAGTCGTTGTCTACCACTCTGCACTTCTATCAATTACGTAGTAAAAATCAATTTTCCTCCAACAACATTTTACGATTTGTCTTCCCCTCCACCTACTTGCAATTTTTTATTTTCTTTAAGAAATTTAAATCCTCAACATCAATCTGTAGCAGATATGGCCAACGAAGGGTCCATGAACTTAAGTTTCTGGGGATTCATCACTTTTAGTAATAGTTTTGCGTGGGTTTTGAATTTGGGATTTAATTGGAATGTTTGATTGGAAATTTGTGTTTTGATGTTAGTGTTGTTAATAGTTGTAGTGGTGGCGGTGGCGGTGGTGGTGGTGTTGATGGTGTGGTGAGATTAAAACACCTTGTTAACAAATTTTACACGTTAGATGGCACGTCATCATTCCGTTATCTTTTTTAACGTCGTTAAGTTGCGTTCCATAATATGTAACGACATGGTAAAGTAAGTTGCATTAAGATGTCAATTCTTAGTATGTTCCATTAATTGTAAAATATCTTGTAGTACGTCCCATATACTCCCTCCGTCCCATGTGAATGGGCACCAACTTTTTGGGTGTGGGAATTAAGGAAAAGTAGGAGAGAGAAATAGGTGGAGGAGGTGTTTGTGAGTATGAAGAATTAAATAGGAGAGAGAATGAGTGGGAGGAATAGTTAGGAGAGAGAATGTTGTGAGTGTAAAAGTGAAGTAGGAGAGAGAATGAGTGGAGAGAATAGTGAATATTCTTTTCCATTTTGGGCAGTGTCCATTCACGTGGGACGTCCCAAAAAGAAAATAAGTGCCCATTCACGTGGGACGGAGGGAGTATTAGTCATGGTAAAGTAAGTTGCATTAAGATGTCAATTCTTAGTATGTTCCATTAATTGTAAAATATCTTGTAGTACGTCCCATATATTAGTCGTTCACCCCTTTTTGGATTCCATATTTTAGTTTGGGTAAACTAAAGTTACAAAAAAAAAGTCACAAAATTTGGTGTACAAAATGATGTGTCATAATTGTGTTGGTGCTTTTAATTAAAGTATGACGGGTCTACAATCGATGCAACAAATAGAATATCGTCAGCTCATTTTGTATCCATCTTTTAGTAAACTTCTTTTGTACCCCTAGCATTACCCTTTTAGTTTACTTGCATTGTCGATTTTCATGGCAATTTAACTTAGGTTATTGGGCTTAATCAAAAGTAAAGCCGTTTATGTGGATATTAATATGTCAATCCACATTCATTAGTTAAAGTTTTTTTTTGCACGGAGGTCAAGATAAGTAATTCGTACAATTATTAATATTTTTTATAATTCTATTTATTGGAGGTTTTCATTTTTCCATTGGTATTGTTGTACAATCTTTTAACAATAAAATAAAATGAGTTTTCCATCGTCTATTTTTTGGTACTCAATCAATGTCATTACGTAGCTAGGGGGATGACCAGAATGGAAATGGGTGCATCTTCTAACTGTCGGGTTTAGACCCATTCTCAATTTAATTAGTAATTAACCTGTTCTGCACGAATTATTTTGCTTCAGCATGAAGTTTAGCTGAAAAAAGGTCAATATGTAGGAACCACTCATTCCCCCCCCCCCTCATATTCCTATCCATTTAAAACCTGAATAAGGTTTAGGTGTGATTTCAGGATATTTTAGATTGTAATTCGCAATTTACTCCAGTTGTGATGCTAGTGATAAATTGTGAAGCTCTCATGATGGAATGGGTTATACTGGCAATAGAGATATGTTGCTCCCTGATCTTAACTTTGACCTATTTGTTGACTATTAACTTGAATTTATCAATATTAATTCATCATTAGCTTTGTGAATTTAGATTGTTGACGCGTCTTCTGTAATAACTGCTTGTTGAAATTCCAGGCGTTGGTCTTGATACACAGGTTTTTTAGTGGAAGTCTAGTTTTGTTTTTCATTCTGTGGATTGCTTCTACTCCTGGATACTCATTCCCCACTTTCAAGGTAAGATAAGAACCCTATGTCTGGAAATATATTTTGGAGTTTAATTCGCACACTTTTACCGGGACTCGCCGTATACTTTTAGGGTTTGTTCACCATGTCGACTACTATAAAGGAGGAATTTAAGATTGAAGTTAATCAACCGACTCCTTTGCAAACTATTGGTTTTGGTAATCATGGATGGTTCTACATTTCAGTAAGAGTTGGCTTGTTCTTGTGGGTATGCTGCTATTTCCTTTTGTTCTAAGATATTTTTAGGCCATTTTTGCTGTTGGTTGATAAGTAATCTTAAACTAATTCTTAAGAGGGCAATTTATCATGTTTTTGCAGATTGCGTTGCTTAACCTTATCACTATCTCCTCAACCTGGGCGAGAGTCATTGATGTAATGGACACCGAGGTATGTTAGCTGTCATCCCGAACCTATGTCTCAGTTAAGTGTTTGATGCATGTGTTTACTCTCTATTCTGTTCAGTCAGGTTCAAGATTGTTTGGATTCATCGGTGCTGGTGCTACATTTGGTCAGCTTCTTGGTTCATTATTTGCAGCATGGACGGCATGGTTAGGACCCTGTATGTATGCTTTCTCTGCCATGTTGAATCTGTGCGTTGACTCATGTGGTTTGTGTTTCTTTCTCTTTTAAATATCTAGATTTTCATTTCTGACTCTTCGCACAATGCTTCCATTCCCAGATCTGCTCCTAGTTGCGTCTGTCTTGATGGAACTTGCTGCACAGTCATCAAAAAGGATCAACAAGGAAATATCACATTCTTCTGAAGAAGAACTATCTCCACTCAGGTCCTTTTACTTTATTTTTATCTACTCTGCCTTTCCTTCCTGAGAATGTTGATTCTTGAGTTTCCTCCGTAGAGTATGTCATATAGTGATGCTGCTCTTGTGTGATTTGGCCTCAGAGAGTTTTTTTTATTCCTGTGGGGGTCCTGGAGCACCTTTTTTTTTTTGGAAGCGGCTTGGGCACTTTGATCTGAACTTCCCTTGTGATCCTGTTCCCTAAACTTAAATATGTTACTCTACCTATTCAAAGAGGGATCTTAGTCTATCTATAGTGTTGTCAGTTGATGGTGGAGATTTCTATAGGGTGGGCTTCTATGTTTTCTTACTTTGTTATTTTATCTCTTAGGAAAACTGATATTGATCAACACGACGAGGGAAATAAACAAGATGAAACTGCTCATAAAGGGTCTTCCCCCGCACTCTCTGCAACAAAGCCTCGATTGTGGGCTATATTGGATGGACTGTGGCTTACATGGTCATCCACTTATTTGTTATATGTGTCGTTGTTCCTGTGGCTAAGTGCAGTCATCTCTTCCTTCTTCTATTTACAGGTGATAATCTTCTGTGTTGTTTATTTCCTCAATCTCCCTCTTCTAAATATCCTTGAAAAAAATGACTGTAGAATGGCCTAGGCTCTTGTTAGTGACTTAGTATCTATCTAGGACAAGTGCATCAAGTTACATCTGCGGCTCGTAGATATGAGTTCTGCTAGGGCATCAACTCTGACTTGGTTTCGATAGCATTATGTTGAAATGTTATAAAAGGATCAGTTGAATTTTTCTTTTTCGTTATGCTTTATACTCCCTCCCCCCCCCCCCCCAAAAAAAAAAAAGTCTTCTTTTATTTTTTGGTTTGTCCCAATAAACAGATCAATTTCTAATAAATCTGTAATTTAAGTACAGTTTCAAGAAGATACAAGCAATTAAAGGTACATCCTCAAAAGGTTTGACTAGTTAAATGGGACTATCATTTGTAATAGAGGGAGTACTTTATAGCAAGTTATCATGATAGCTCACATTTTTTTCCCTTGTGATTTCCCTCCAGTTACCTTAGGAAAAAATATTCTGCGACAGACTTTTAATAATGGCACCTCCAGCAAATTTATGCACGACTTGTAAAAATGTTTGAAGGGTAAAAACAACTGTCTCCTTAGAAAGTACCTGCTGGAGTAAGGCATACAAGCTTTTACCCCCTCCGTCCCGGAAAGTTTGTCCCGCTTTGACTTTTATGGTCAACTCATTCAAACTTTGACCATACTTTTATGAATATCTAAACATCCCTATGCAATTTTAAAAATTGTTATTGTTTCATCATTAGGAATACCATCAATTACAATTTTTAGAATTGCCTAGAGATATCTAGATTGTCATAAAATTATGGTCAAAGTCCGATTGAGTTGACCATGAAAGTCAAAGTGGGACAAACTTTCCGGGACGGAGGGAGTACTATTTCCCTATTTTTCTCCTGCCTTTCTTCTTTTCCAGGTATCTGTGGACCAAAAAGGGGAAAGCAGGAATTTTATCAATCATCAATGGTGCCAGATCCTCAATTCTATTGCTGGGCAATATTATTTTCTTGGAAAGGAAAGATTTATTTTGTTGTGGGAGTCGCCCTTTCCTTTTGGGACTAAATCTTTGTTGTTGTAGTCACCCTTTCCTTCCTTTAATCCGTAACAGTGAAAATTTGACTGGTAGAAACTACGGCTCCTAACATCCTAGCAAAAAGATCTGATTACACTGCCCCCGTTCTTCGAAGGAACTCCTTGCTGCTCAGGTGGCACTTACAGTGGGATGGTTCACTTGAACTTGCATGGACCATGGAGAGAGAGAATATATGGATATTGCGAATTTGGATATCAGAGGGGATGAGATGGATTATAATGGGTAAATACCAAGGTGTAAAAGGTCCACTGATGATACAAAGCCATGTGGGGGATCGAGGAATATGCTGAGAAATGTTTGGAAGCATTGATTTGCAATGATACTAAGTTGAAATGTCTAAAGCTTAGGGTTATACTTACCTTTGTCTATCCACATAAACTATCTAATAGAGATGTTGAATTAGTTATTTTGATGTTCATTCTAGTGCTTGGTTGGAAGATACTTCTGAAACATTCTCAACGTAAGAATCTATGCTGGTAAAGTGAGTCTTAAAAGTAGTGATTGTACTTGAACAGGTCAGCCATATTGGATTGTGCCTCTCTATCCTTGAGTGACAATGAGACTTGGAACCAGTCCTCATCAGATTGCTCCATATTGGATAGTGCTTAATTTGCTTTATGTTCTGTTTTTTTCATTGTAAGATTGTTCCATTTGACTCTTTTCGTGGGTTCAGACTAGGGAAATAGTCTCTCCAATTTTCTGGTAAGCTGCATATTTGATGCTTCCCAAAATCCTATTATGGTGGGTTTGTCCTTCATTTTGTCATCCCTTTTCCTTGTTCTTGTTTTCATGAAAACTGCTGTGTTGCAAATACTCAGATGTCACAACAAAACAATAGAACCATTGTCGTCCAAGGCCCAATGTAGATGTAGGCTCATTACTATCATATGGTGCTGCCGTATTAGTGAAAAAAATAAAGATTGGGCCCATGTTGCAATATTTCTTAATTTCATGATTTTTCTTCTCCTCGTTTTTGTATCTCTCCATGATTGCAATGAATGTTCTAGTTTTCTCTTCATACTGACGTTTGTGTTTTTCTTTGACTCTAGAAAGTAACGGTGATTGCTACAACTGTTACAAGCCCTACTGGACGAAGGCGACTATTTGCACAGATCAATAGTTTCATTGCCATTTTTATCCTAGCAGGACAACTTACATTAACGGTAAGCTGCACCATCCTAGAGTATACAAATTGAAGTAAAATTGCACCTACTAGTATGTCCATTCCTCCTAGTCTTCAGTGAGGTCTGTAATCTCATCTGAGCCCTTGTTAAAGGACTTGTCCAACTATACGTCAGTTGAACTATTCTTAGACTTATTTGTCGATAGTGATAATGAATTCCTTTTCTCCTCTTCCTCGTTTAAAAGAACTGCTCTTGTTATTTATATTGACTTCTCCAGAAAACCCTGGATGAAGTATCTTGTGGGTGCCCTTTAAAATTAGC
Source organism: Adenophora triphylla var. japonica (assembly GCA_022495995.1). Taxonomy (NCBI): domain Eukaryota; kingdom Viridiplantae; phylum Streptophyta; class Magnoliopsida; order Asterales; family Campanulaceae; genus Adenophora; species Adenophora triphylla. The sequence continues at coordinate 33,734 of JAFEMH010001645.1, forward strand.
AAAACTATGATAATTGATAATCATATAAGTTGTAGACCAGTGGATATTGGCATTGCACTATTTTATTACGAATTTAATGTACCCTGTTTTCCGCTTCGTATTGGTTGATTCATTTACATTATCATACTCCTAGTCATCTAGTACTAGGATCTAGAATACACCTCATTTCCTCTTGTTGACATCTATGATTAAACTTCTACTCATAATAGTTCATTCAGTAAACCCCTTCACTTAATATGTGGACTGAGTATCCCTTATTGTGATTCTAGTGTTTTCAAACTTGTTTCTGGCTATTCATATACAGGGGCGCATCCTTACTGTTGCTGGGGTTACTGTGGCTATTTGCTCTACTCCATTTATAGCTTTCCTGAATTTGATTGCAATTGCTGTTTGGCCAACCTGGATAGCGGTTGCTGTCTCTGAGACACTTCGGAAGGTTTGACTTGCTAATGTGTCTCTTTTGAAAAGTTCTTATCAAAATAAATAAAAAATAAAAATGTGTCTCTTTTGAAAAGTTAGTATTAAAATTTAAAATCCTTGAAAGACTAATTTATTTTTCATTATTGGTTTATACATGTTGTAGGTGGTTACTTATGTTGTAACTAGACCTGGAAGAGAGCTACTCTTCACTGTGGTGTCACAAGATGAGAAATATAAAGCTAAGGTACAATTCTTTTGTTCCCATCTTGGTATATTATTTCATACTCCGTACGTGGTAAGAAAAATCATATTCTTGCTTAACTTTAAACATGGGCCCTATATTAGTCATTTTCATAATTATAGGAACCATCTGTATATAATTGCCACATTTCAAACCACTTGCTCTGTCCCATTATAAAGGTTACCAAATGTGAATGCGCGGAGATTAAGGAAAGAGCAAGTGTTGTGAGTATGAAAAGTAAAGTAGGATAGAGAAAGTGGGATAATGAGTTTTTGTTGTGAGTTTGACAAGTGGGTGCCATTGACTGTTTTGGGTTAGTAACCATTATAATGAGACGCCCAAAAAGGAAATTAGTAACCTTTATATTGGGACGGAGGGAGTATCATTATTACTTTTAATAATCACTCTTTTACCAACTCCCTCCTTTAACCTAAAATTCATTTTCTATAATCTACAACATTCCATAATAATGTGTTTCTTGGGGAAAAGAAGAAGATAATAATGACTACTAAATAAAGAAATAAATTTGGGATCATGAACCATACAGAATATGTACGTATATACATGCTTGTATGTTTCTTAAATGTGTGGTTGGGATGCTACTCGTGTAAAATATACGTGCTTCCTGTTCCGCAGGTGTTCATAGATGTAGTAGTTCAAAGGCTTGGAGATGCGACTGCAGCTGGAATGTACAAGCTACTTTACAGCCATCTTAATGGCAAAACAACAACAATCTCTCTCTACGCTCTTCCTGTAAGTTTATTAGTCTTTCAGCTCCGTACTAATGCAGACCCAAGATTTATTGGTTCTCATGTTTAATTTCTTGGCTTTTGCTGATGAAATTGAAACTCATCTTGTGCATATTTCTGTGATGCTACAGATCTGCTTATTATGGATAGTGACAGCATTTCATTTAGGACGCCGACAAACACAACTTGCAAAGTTCCAAAATCTCTCTTCCACATGAATTTCCTTTAGTTTTTTTTTTTTCTTTCTTTTTTCTTTTTTTTTCTTTTTTTTTTTTTCTTTTTTTTTTCTTTGGGGGGGGGGTTATAGATCTTTGTAGAACAGTGATGCCATAGCTGTCAGGAATTTTGTTGTATGTTCATCATTGAAGTATCATTTTCTCGTACAGCATGAACTGGAATGATAACAATTGCTCTCTGTGTTTATAATATACGTTAAAACTTGATAGGAAGATGCCACCCTGAATGGTCAGCACCTGATGTGGTGATTGGATACCCAATAGTTCGGACATATATATATACTCCCTCCGTTCCACTCGAAAGGGCAAAGTTTGTGCCTTGCACGGGAATTAAGAAAAGTGATGTAGGAAAGAGAAAAAGTGTATAGTGAAATAAATATTGCGAGTGAAAGGTGATGTAGGAAAGAGAAAATGGGGTTGGAAATAGTTAGTGGATGTTTATTGTGAAAGTATGACAAGTGGATCCCACAAATAAAGAAGTAATAAAAAACTTTCCATTTTTGAGTTTGCCCTTTCAAATGGGACGCCCAAAAAGGAAATTTGTGCCCTTTCGGGCGGGACAGAGTATATATATATATATATCCTAGAGCTTAACTGGAACGGGAAAAAATTGTCTTAGCACAAGATATGGATCACACACTCCAAATATAACAGTTGCTAGTAAAGATTCATCTTCATTTATAACTTAAGTAAACAGTTGCTTTTGCAAGCGCATTATTATACATTAATCGCCATGAAAACAAAGTTTTATTCTATACTGGCTCTGGAGATCTCCATCAGCAGTGGTAGTTGCAAAACTCATGTCCCCTGCAACTGGCTTCTCTCCTCATCTAAGGGAATGAAAGTGGTAGCTTATGTTCTATAAATAATAACTACTCCCAATCTGAAGATAGAAAGGGAGTTCATGAATAAGTTCCCTTTCTTGAAGGACCCGGAAAGAGTCCTAAATACTTTCACAAAAAGAATTACTCGATAATTTGACCTTAAGAAACCTTACTGGGATTATCAGGTTCCTCGAAGGGATCGAACACGATCCTGAACCAGTTTCCTCTCCCAATCTGCCATACCCACAAAAGCATGCTCTGCAAGATTTTCAAATGGCTCTTTCCAGGGATCATTTTTAGCCAAGTCATAAGTAGCTCCTCGTATTGCTCTTTTATTGGGCCCACAAGGTCTTTTTGACGTTAGCGTTTTATACGCAGTGTTCAGCTGCCCAATACAAATGTTACCGGCCAAAAAAAAAAAAATACAGATTCAAAGGTTTTAAACTTGTAAAATGTTATGAAATCTTACATCCATGTCGCAAAACCAATACATATAAGCAATTGCAACAGCAGGAGCTCTCCCTAATCCAGCAGTACAATGTACGTAGACTCTTCCTTTTCCTTCAAAAATTGCCCATTCCAATGAAGAAACAGCTTTCGGTAATCCATTTCTCAACGAATCTGGATCAAAATCTTTTGCCTGTCAATTCATAACATAGCACACAGTAATGGAGCCCAAATATAGTTCATAATCACCATTTTTACATGCTGATATCATTAATTGAGAATTAAGAGAAAAGTGCTTACAGGCCTTCTCATGTGGCGTATTCCAAGTTGTTTGCATCTATTGACGATGGATTCTATGTCTATTCCCCAGTACTCAATGTCACTGTCCTGCTGCAAGTTAAGAATGTAGGCCACATTCTCTTCCCGTTTTAGATGATCTATATCTTCAGCTTTCTGAGGCTGGGAACCCACGATCAAATTTTCTGTTATCAATGTATAATTCATGCCTGAAATCACAGGATAGTCTTGTTAGATCCCCCTAGAAGACTCCGCATCAATTTATTCTTGTATATTTGAAGTTTCATATTAGCTATTTAGCTATACTTATCAATGTGTATATGAATACTTCATGCTTCTTCATATGAAACAAAGTTAGAGGCTCTGGCTGCATCTTATAATCATTAAGGCCTTGTTTGTTTCAATATCTTCACGACCTAGCTTGGAGAGCTATAATTCTTCTCATGACATGGTCGACATGAAGATGTTTCTCCACGGTTCAAGATTACGGTACTAATTAATGACAAACTATATACTCCGTAATACAAAAAAGAGCTATGTCAAAACGCTATATGTTGTTCATACAGAGTCCCAAAACATAGGCATATGAAATATATGAACACACACACATACATATAGAAGGAAAAGGCATCATATATTTGTCTATCTGCATGTGACCTTGCCCTATTCAGTGCAAAAAGCTCAGCAACCAAACACAGATCTAATCCACACACAGCAAGTTCTTACCGAGCTGATAAAATACTAAAAAGAAAAAAAGTTAAGTCCACTGGCTGGTGAAAACAAGAAAATATAATTATAATAGTAGGATTAGGATTAGGATATTCAAATGAATATAAGGTATCATTGTAGTTCTCACTGAATCCGAAGATACTACTACAATTAAATAAGAAGAAAAAGACATCATATATTTTTGTGTATCAGCCATGTCACCATTGCCCTTTTCAACGCAAAAAGCTCGGCAACCAAACACAGATCTAATCCACAAACAGTAAATCCTACTAAGCTTATAAAATACTAAAAAGAAAAAAGTTAAGTCCACTGACTAATACATGTCTATATTTTATTCTAAGGGATATACTGAAAATGATTGTTTTTTAAAAAATGAAATGCTAAAGATGCATAAATATTCTTGCTAAGCTTTTAGTTTTGCAAGTATATAATAAGATATCATTTATTTTTGGACAAAATTTTCTAGAAAATAAACATTTATTTTTGGTAAAAAATTACTAGAATATATACATTTTGAGACGGAGAGAGTAACTATAATAGGAGGATTCTAAAGTTCCAATGAAAATAAGGTATCATTCTAGTTCTCACTGAAATCCAAAGATACTACAATTATTAAATAAGAAGCAACTTTTAAGTACTTTACCATGACACTTACACTAATAAGAAGGATATAACTAAGCCACACTTTGTTATGATTCTCCGTGGCGCCTACCCTAAAAATGGGATTAGGTTGCCTACTAAATGTATGACACTCAACTTTTACGGCATAGCTTTGATGTATCAAACAGTCACCCGTCACGTGGCTTTTGGCACAATGGTGGATGAAGATTCAATACTCGACGATCCAAGTGATTAGCACAATGGACGTGTTGAGTTGAGGTTAGATAGTACTCCGTATTACCATAAGAAAATGGATTATTCATCAAGAATAAGATTATAAATCTGACGAATTTCCAAGAGTTGCTCAAGAAGCACATGGTAAACAATGACCAACAACACCTAGAAAATTTTCAATCACCTGTCAATTTTATAAAATTAAATCTAAAATATAGCTCTTCAATTAAAACCCAATTTATATAACCACATAAATGAATCAAAGGGAAAGAAAAAAACACCAGAACGAACGGGTACAGTTCGAAAACTATATAAAGCCTCTACTCAATTAAGCCATACTATAGTTCAAGTAAATTCAATAAACAAATAAAGAGGAAAAATACAATTCAAAGGAAAGAAATGGTGCGGAAAGAAACTGACCAAGATCATGATGATACTCATAAGGGTTTCGCATCATTCGCTTCATAGCAGTGTTATAATCCTCCACTATATTCATGGAATTGGTGCTACTGTTTTGGGGATTTTGTTGAATCCCGCTGTTGCTTAATTTACATGAAACATTGCTCATTTTGGGTTTGGCAGAAAATAAAAATGGCGATCTGTAGAGTGATTTGTTGTTAGTGGTGGTGTTGAAGGTTAAAGAGGAGGAGGAGGAGACGCCATTTTCAAGTGGAGATCGGAGAAGCAGCGGTGAAGAAGAAGCGAAGAAGAAGAAGCTCGTAGTCGTACCTCCCATTTTCACTCTCATCTCATCTCATATTATTACTCCTTTGGTTGGATCCATTTTGCCTTATTTATATTTATATCCCAATCCGTGCCATCTCTTTTTTATTTTATTTTTTCAATTTGGGTTTTTCTTTTTATTTTTAGCCAATACTCCCTCCGTCCCGTGTGTCTCGATTCTTAATGCGGAATTAAAAAGTAAAAAGGTTGATGTGTTGTGAGTGTAGATAGTTAAGTAGGAGAGAGAATGAGTGGAGAGAATAGTAAATTATAATGGTGTTGTGAGTATTAAAATAATGTAGGAGAGAGAATGAGTGGAGGGAATAGTAAAGAAGATTCTTGTATTTTTAGGAAGTGTGACATCGAATTGGGGCCCAAAAAATGGAAAAGTGTGTCAAGTATTGTGAGACGGAGGGAGTATCTTACAAAAAAAAAACACATTTTTTCTTTAAGCTTAGAAAAAAACGTGTTTTGATTCCTCCGCTATTGTCAGTGTTAGAGTAACAAAATTTCGGTGTAAAGAGTGCTAGTGCATGTATTATTAAGTGTCAGTGTAAAAAAGTGTAAGTGTTAGTGTAACAAAGTGTCAGTGTAAAAAGTGTCTGTGCATATATTATTAAGTGCCAGTGTAAAAAGTGTCAGTGCATGTATTATTAAGTGTCAGTGTTAGTGTAAAAAAGTACCAGTGTTAGTGTAACAAAGTGCCATTGTAAAGAGTGTCAGTGTAAAAAATTGTCAGTGTTAGTGTAAACAAATGCCAGTGTGAAGAGTGCAAGTAAATGTATTATTAAGTGTCAATATAAAATAGTGTCAGTGTAGAGTAAAAAAGTGCTAGTGTTAGTATGAAAAAATGTCAGTTTGAAGAGTGTCAGTGCATGTATTATTAAGTGGCAGTGTAAAAATAATTTTTCTTTAAGCTTAGAAAAAAACACATTTTTTATAATTTTTTATAATACCAACTCTTATTTTTATTTTTATGAGATAAAGATTATAGAAGATTGATAACACAACACAAACAAGGGTTTAAAACTATTAATATTAATGGTAAAGTAAATACTCTCTCCGTCCCACAATTGTATAAACTTTTTGGCCTGACACGGAGATTAAGGTAAAAAGTGATAAATGTAATGTGTTGTGAGTGTAAAAATAAAATAGGAGAGAGAATGAGTGAAGAGAATAATAAATTTAAAAAGTGTTGTGAGTAGAGAGAAGTGGATCTCATTTTCATTTTGAAAAAGTGTAGATTATTGTGGGACGCCCAGAAGGGATAATTTTTTTTATATTTGTGGGAGGGAGGGATTATACACTTTGTTAGTTTAAAGTGGAAGTGCTTGTTCATAATATACTCAATCAGAATTCTAGAACAAGTTTGCTACTTTTTCCATCCAAAATATTACTGATTTGGAGTTATTTATTTATTTTTACATAAATGCTATTATTATATACACTAAATTACCTTTAAAATGATTCAAGGTAATTAATTTATTTTACAATATAAATGAGGATATAATGAAAACGAAAAGGATTTATAGGTAATAAATAAAACAACAAACATTTTGGAACCTTTTGGGACGGATTGAGGTAGCAGGCTACTAAATTGCTTAAAAATAACATTATCCGTCGAATCAATTTCAACGCAAAAAGCTTCTAAATCATTTTGGTACAGAAAGAGGGAGTATTGGTTTTCTTTCTGAGTTGTCAATTTAATGCAAAACTAGGGAGTAGAACTGGTGCAACAAACTAAGTGAGATTACTCTTCCATGCGATTATCTTCTTCCGACTTTTGTTGTGTAACCTTGACCTTGGTGTTTGGTAGCGTGAGAGACGGCTCTTGTTGGAGGGCACTTGGAGCTTTCACCATGTGGATACTCTGTTCCAGTTCTTTCATTGCCTCCTTTTGGTCCTTGCCTTTAACTCCAACCATCCTGCCCATTTCAACAACCACTTAGTATTTACATACTCCCTCTCTCCCATACAGATAGTTGCATTTTCACAATTGTTAGGTTAAAACCATTCAACTTCGAAAATTACCAACAAAAGAACAAGAGGCAGAAAGCCAACCAAGAAACAAGAGGGAGTAATGGAGTTAAGAGTAAACTTTATTAAGGTTAGTGATGGAAATGAAATAAAGTTGTTAAATGTTAGAATAGTCAAATGGGACTATCATTATGAGACGGAGGGTGTATATATATAAATCACTGCCCTTTAGATGAAACAATAACGGAATGAAAGACAGACCTCTTTTTATGGTGCCTGCTCTCTCTATCAACTCTGACTTTGTCAATCTTCTTAATGGCTTTAAGGGTATTCTCAGCCAGGTTCCTGTCGTATCTCTCTGGTCTATTTCGCTTCCTCTCAAACTCAAATGTGGAGTCCTTGAGGATTTAATTTGACAGTAAACATATCAGATATCGATAGATTACAGTTTCGCCTAAAGGAAAAGACAAAGGATGATTAAACAAAGTTAATATACCTGAGTCATATCTTTTCCATGTAATCGGCGGTAAGTCTTGGTCCATTTAACCTTGCGAGGATTCCTCTTCATTTTGAAGTTCTTGTGACACTTCGATCTACAAAATCTGAAAATCTGCCATGTAAAGAAATGGAGTCAATATCATATTCAGCTAATACAATAGCATTGTGAATATTAAAGTACCACCTTAACAATAAGAGTTTATAAGTAGATCCCCTCTCGATGACCTGCTGTCCACCAAAACAGTTTTTTGAATTCCCCCTAAGGGTGCAGATGCCTTCACTTGCTTTGCAATGACTAGTTCAAGTTAACTGAGTTTCAACATCTAACCTTTCCATGTAGAGGGTTAGGGTTGTTTAATAAACTCAGATTGTATATTACATAAATTTAAATCTGGCTCTAGTAAAGCCGAATTCTGCTAATTTCTAGCTAGTTTAGTGAAGTGAACAAGTAGACTGTAAACATAGGTACCATGACTCAAGTTCAACTAAAAATAAGGGATCCAAGATCTAACAGAAAACTCAATTTGGTTCACTACAGCTCTACAATGATGAAGATGTGATATATTAAACCAACAATCAAAGTGCACCACTCTACTACTGATGGCAAGGTTCTATAGATATGCCTATTGACTAGGGATCCTTAACTCCATTCTTGGAACCTAGCTCCACAACATTACCCAGGCAAGTGCAATAGGCAGCAAGACCTTACCAATACTCCTGGAAATAACCTAATAAGAGAGCATTATATCTCTTTTATATTCTGATTATCCAGACAAATCTCCCTCCATCCCGGAAAGATAGCCCCACTTACCATGGAGAACAACAATGCGGAAAAACTCTCTCCGCTTGTGTGAATCTAGTAGGAGCAATAATATCAATAACGCAGAAATAATAATCCAAGTAAACTGATCAACAATCAACCAAACAACGAGATTTTTTAACGTGCAAAAACCTTTCATATTCGAGAAATAAAACCACGAGACCAAATCCAGAAAAATCCACTATTAGCACAACCAAAATATCAAGAACAACAATCTTGATATAAGCCAAAACACCAAACAACCCAACTATGAAACTCACGAACTGCACCAACTTTAACCAGTAAATTCACTAGTCTAGAGACATGGAAAACTCAATCGGAACCGATAGGATCGAAGCTCTGTCTCTTACGAAAACCCGGGTGAAAAAATCAGCTCATTCGAACAACAAACGAATCCATGATCGCATTTTGAAGTATGTTGCGCTGAAGAGAATGTATGGGGGCTGACGCCTGCCCCATAAGAAATCGCGGAGCCACCCATTAATAGTAGTCGAACTATGCCCAAAGTTTCCGCCCGCGAACCGATATGTCTGTCTATGAATTGAGTCCATCCGCTTTTGATTTGCACATATAGAACAAATACTCCCATTACCACTTTTTTTTCTCAATTCAGGCATTTCGGCAAATATTCAAAGTCTTCATGCATATTACTCGATTGATTAGTCATGGACTCCTTTTTTGCTTAGGATCTCCGAATTTCTAGGCGAATCAAGATCGAGAAAAGGATGACAATCACTGACTCAAAGCCATTGAGGTCAAATTCGTACTTTAGAATCTATCTTTGGCTTCTCTGTTCACGGCTCTGTAACCTCTCCCTTCCAGTAACAAGTTGCCTATTACTAACTATAATAATTAACCTAAAAGGCTATTAAATGGGCTTGAATAAACTTTAAGGGCAAATCCCGGTGCGCCAAGCGCTCCCCGCCAAGCGGGGGTTGGGAGAGGGAACCATTTGCTAGAGCCTTCCCCTGACAATTGCCAGGAGGCTGTTCGCCAAGGTTCGAACCCGTGACCTTATGGTCACCAAAGGAGCAACTTAACCGTCGCGCCAAGGCTCGCCCTCATGGGCTTGAATAAACTATTAAATATAAAATAAAATATAATTTTTCAACATCAGAGGGACCAAAAACCCAACAAACTCCTCCTGCATATGTTAGAGATTCCATCATGCCTGCGATCTCGCAACAGGTATCATGTTTTCTTCTTGGGTAAGCTCTTTGTCATCATATTTGAACCATTTCAATTATTGTGAACTTTCTCAAAGTATAACAGCTTGGATTCTGAAGAGTCGTGAATCCAATGATATCAAACATCGATATGTTTTGATTTGAAATGGAAACTTGAGGTTTTAGTAAAATATACTCCCTCCGTCCCAATAAAAGCTTCCCATTTTGCCATTTTGGGTGTCCCATTAAAAGCTTCCACTTTCCTTTTTTGACAAAGGAATCTTTACTATTTCCTCCACTCATTCTCTCTCCTACATTATTTTAATACTCACAACACCATTATAATTTACTATTCCCTCCACTCATTCTCTCTCCTATTTTCAAATACACTCGCAACATTTTTTCTTCCCACCCATTTTATTAATTTGCGTGCAAGGCAAAAAACGGGCAGCTTCTATTGGGACGGAGGGAGTATAGCACATTAGCACTCTGACTATCACAGAATACTATATACCTCTCTTGCATACACCCGATTTCTTGAATAAATCACTTCATCGAACTTTATACCCATCTCTAAGAACTGGTTCATAAAAGTCTCTCATGAATATGGCAAGGTACCAAGCAAGATTGGTTGTGAAGGGTTTTGGTCAGAAAGTCCGAAACAGGGGAGGCGATAGACTTTTAAGGAATCTTCTCGTCAGTTGTGAAGATGTAATCTATTCGAGTTGTTCTTGGCTTAGCTGCTAGTATGGACTTTGAGATTGAACGGTTAGATGTGAAGACCGCTTTTCTACATGAATACTTGGAGCAAGAAATTTTCATGGAGCAGCTAAAGGGAAAAGAAAATCTAGTCTGCAAGTTGAAAAAAGCTTATACAGGTTGAAACAGACTCCAAGACAATGGTACATGAAGTTCTAATCATACATGCGGACACACAGATATGCGAGGACAGCCTATGATCCTTGTGTTTCTGTCAAGAAAATTCCTAATAAGATTTTATTATTTTATTGTTATAAGTTGATGACATGTTACTTATTAATCATGATATCAGGAATATTGACATGTTGACGAAAGAGTTGAACAAGCCTTTTGCCATCAACAATTCGGATGCAACAAAATACATTCTTGTCATGAGAATTAGCCGAGATAGGAAGGAAAAGAAGATGTGGTTATCTCTGGAGAGGTATATCGAGAACGTGCTTGTAAGGTTCAACATGGATAAAGCCAATCCTTTTGGTGCTCTACTTGCTAGTCAGTTCAAGTTGAATTCAGAATAATGTCCCTCCAAAACAGAGACGGGAAATGGAACGAGAGGTAAGAAGTATTTGTGATAGGCAAAGTGCTATACATCCCAAGAACTCAAGTTTTCATTTCAATCAAGACATATCGATGTTCAATATCATTGGAGTCACGATGCTTTAGAATCCAAGTTGTTACACTTTGAGAAATTTTACTCTGATTGAAAAGGTTCGGATATGATGACAACGAGTTTACAACAAGAAACATAATACTTGCTGCGAGATCACAGGTACGATGGAATTCTCAACATAGTTGGGTGGAGTTTGTTGGGCTTTCGGTCCCTCTAGTGTTGAGAAATTCCATTTTATTTTATGTTTATTAGTTTAATCAGACCAATTTTTTTTTTACCAGTTTAATAGCCTTTTAGGTTAATTAAATATAGTTAGTCATAGAAAACTTTTGGCTGGAACGGAGAGGTTACAGAGCCGTGATAGAGAACCCAAAAACAGATTCCCAAGTACGAGCAGACTTCAAAACGCGATTCGGGATTCATTTGTAGTCCGATTGAGCTGATTTTTTCAACTGTGTTTTCGTAAGAGACATCGCTTCGATCCTATAACTTTCGATCGAGTTTTCCTGGTCTCTAGACACACACTGGTGAACTTACCAACAAAAGCTGTTGTTGTTTGTGAGTTTCATAGTTGTGTTGTTTTCGTGTTTTGGCCTATATCATGATTGTTGTTCTTATATTTTGGTTGTGTCATCTCTCTTATACCGAACCTATTTTAGTAGTAGTGGATTTTTCTGGACTTGGTCCCGTGGTTTTTACTTCACAATTCAAGAAGGTTTTCCACGTTAAAATTTTCGATGTTGTTCTCATTGTTTGGTTGTTTGTTGACAAGTTTACTTCGATTTTATTTATGCGTTATTGGTTATTTATGGCTCCAACTAGGTTCACACAAGTGGAGAGAGTTGTACCGCATTGTTGCTCTCGTCATTTTGTTTGTCCCATATAGATAGTGTCTCATTTCCATCATTGAGGGGTTAAATCCATTGAGCTTTCATAATTGCCCTTGTGATAACTAAGGATGGGAGGTGAGAGAAATAGGGTGAGGGGATGATGAAAGAAGAAGAGAGGAGAGTGATTGAAATGAAATTGCGTTGTTAATATGTTTGAATAGTCAAAGGGGACTAACATTATGTCTTTTGTAATTTTCCTCCATCCAGTAAATCTTCTTTTTTCTATCAAAAATAGGGGACTAACATTATGGGACGGAGGAGGGAATACTTACACACATCATATTGTTTATTTATGTTACTCTAGGAATATTAAAAAACAACAAATAATCAAGGCGGAAATTGTAAAGAGAAAACATGAAAACATATACCTTTGCATCATTCCTGACAAACTGAATGCCATGCCCGGGATATACAGTAGAGGAACAGAAATAGCACTTCTCCAACCTCATTGCAACTTTATCTCAAAAAGATCCCTATTTCCTGCAAGAAGAATATTATCACAGGAATGGATAAAAGACCCAAAATACACTGACAAACAAAAGCACAATTATGCACTTCAAGTTTTGACTCCTTGATATTTGTAGCATGTGCAAATGACAAAATCTTCTAACTATAGCAAACAATTTCTGCCCAAAACGCACTGGCTCTGGCATTACTATTAGGTCAAATTTCATGGGATAGGTCTGAATGCTTTACCCTAGAACAATAGGCAAGGAAAATTCATCTTCAAACGATCAAGAAATTTGGAACAAAACAGAATAGGTGTGAGAAGAATTTCATGTGCGGGTCTGTGTGTTTGTGTGTGTGTGTGTGTGTGAGAGAGAGAGATAGAGAGAGAGTGAGAGAGAGAGATCACAAGTACAGGAGCGAGAAGAACTGATGGAGCAGCAACAATGGCTTCGCCTTCTGCTGACTTGCAATTTGGGAATTAGGGTTTAAATTGTCCTAATCAATTAGAAACCAAAATCGGGTATGGGCCTTATGGACTTTGTTTTACTGGGCTTCATATTATTACTAGTCTTATAATATAATCCAAATAGCCTTTAGATCGTTTTTTAATTTGGCCCAAGCAATAAAGTTAAAAATTATGTAGGGTCATTGTCCCATAAGTTCCTTTTTTTTAAATCTATGCTCAATAAGTTTCTTTTAAATGAGTGTATCAATTTTTTGTCATTTTGGACGAAAATACCCCCCCAAAAATGTTGTATTATATTTTCAAAAAAAATAAAAATAAATCAAAATGTTGTATTATATTTCCAGAATGTTGTATTATATTCAGAATGTTGTATTATATTTTCAGAATGTTGTACTCCCTCCGTCCCACCTCAAGATTCCACCTTGAGGTTTACACGCTTTTTAAGAAATTTTTTTTAAGTGGGTAGAAAATTTGAGGAGAGAGAATATAAAAGTTAAATGTGTGATAGGGAATAGGAGAGAGAATGTAAAAATTAAAAATATTTAATAGGAGTGAGAATGAGTGGGAGGAATAGTAAGTTAATGATTGATTTTTTTTGTAAATATGTTAACTTTATAAGGGTATAATGAATATTTTTTTTTGCAAATATATGGAGATGATAAGGGTATAAATATATGGAAAATTTTTCATTTAAGAAAGGGAACCTTGAAGTGGGACGGCCCAAAAGGAAAAGGTGGAACCTTGAGGTGGGACGGAGGGAGTATTATATTTTCAAAAAAATTAAAAATTAAAAAAAAAATATAAAATTCAGAATGTTGTATTATATTTTCAGAATGTTGTATTATATTCAGAATGTTGTATTATATTTTCAGAGTGTTGTATTATATTTTCAAAAAAAAAAATAAATTAAAAAAAAATCAGAATGTTGTATTATATTTTCAGAATTTGTATTTTATTTTCAGAATGTTAGGAGGGCAAAATTGGAAGTTCACTTGTACAAAAAATTTCCTGCTCATTTTAATACAATGAAAAATTTAGTGAGAAATAATTTGTTTCAAAAGAAATTTATGGGGCAAATTCTCAATTATGTATGGAAGTGAAATATGACATAATGACATGCCCCTTTTGGAAATGGCTTATATCAACTAAAATAAGAAAAATAAGATATTTTTTAAAGGAAAAATAATACTAATTGTTTTTATGAATCTAGTCCATCATAAAAAAAAAACTATCAGAGAGAGTTTGGTTCGTGTCATTTGGTCATTTTCCCATGAAATTGGAATGGTCAATTCTATTGACCATTTCCTTTGGTGTGTTTGGTTTACATTTTTCATGGCAATGAAATAGCCAATTCCATCTCTTGAAGGAATTTGTCATTCCTTTCATATATGGGAGGAATGGCCAATTTCTTAAGGAATGAAAAAAATTTTTTTTTTGACCAAAATACCTCCATACCCAAATCACCCTTACCCCTTGCCTACCCACCCCCACCCAGCCCCCACCCAGCCCCTGCCCTACCCCCCCCCCCCATCCAGCCCTTGCCCTTGCCCTACCCCACCCACCCCCCACCCCCACGAAATTTATTATTTTTTTTAAAAAAAAAGACCCCTGCCTATCCTCCCTCCATCCAGCCCCTGCCCTACCCACCCACCCCCTACCCCACCCATCCCATGAATTTTTTTTTTTAAAAAGACCCCTGCCTACCCCCACGAATTTTTTTTTTTTTTTTAAAAAAAGACCCCCGCCTACTCCCCCATCCACCCATGCCCTACCCCCACCCCCCCACGAATTTTTTTTTTTAAAAAAAGACCCCTACCTACCCCTCCCATCCACCCGCGCTCGCCCTACCCCCCCCACCCACCCCCCACCCCCACGATTTTTTTTTTTTAAAAGACCCCCGCCTACCCCCCCCATCCATTGCCCCACCCCACCCCCACGAAATTTTTTTTTTTTACTCATTTTGCATACCCCTACCTATCCCACCCCCACGAAAAAAAAAAAAATTTACTCATTTTGCATACTCCCATCCCCCCACCCTTCCCTCAAAAAAAATATTTTTTTAAAAAATAAGGGTAAATTGGTCATTTTATATGTTTTCATTCCATTCCTATAATTTGTATTTTCAAACCAAACATGATTTGTCAATGAATTGAATGACAATTTCATTCCATTCCGTGCCAATCAAACGGAGGGTTTGATCAGTTTTTTTTCATTCCAATTCCTTCATGAATTCCATTCCATTGACCATTTCATTCCTTCACTTTTTTTTTCATCGAACCAAACGGCCCCTCAGTGTCATGTTGTACTGTTTAAAACTGTCAGTTTGCCAATTAAAACCAATTTTCTTAAATAATAATCTTGTTGATATAATAGCAAAACTATTCCTAAAATCTTCATTTTTTAGTATTAGAAATAAATAACTGATTTTGTTATAGAACCTTTTTTTTTTAGGTTTAACTTGATTGAAACAATAGGTAATGAATTTGAATAATCATCAAGGCATCATTTTGAGGTGGAAAAAGGATCGCTAATGAATTGAATATTCTCAGCCACCATTTTCTTATTTTTCTTTGATATCTCTAAACTCCTCTTTCACGTCACTGAACCTCGTTTCCAGCCGTCGTTCAAGAAAAATGTGGCAAAAGACTTATAATAAATGTGCATAATATATCAAGGGGCGGAGCCAGGGGGAGGGCAGGAGGGGAGCACTCGCCACCCCACGGCGGCGGAAATGCAGTGAAAAAATTTTTTTTTTGCCCCCCCCATATTTTTGTTATATATGTATATATATAATTAACTTCAAGATTAATACCAGTGAGTGATGTGGTTCAGCGGTAGAAGGGGTGAAGTTAAAGCCTTTGATCCATGTTCGAACCCTGCTACCTACATTTTCAATTAATTTTATTTGTCTTCCATCTTTGCTATTCTTTCTCTTAACAGTTTTGTTTTTCTCTTTCTCCTAATTTCCTCACATTTTTTCAATCTTAATTAATTAGTTAGGCTTTTCCCATTTTTTTTTGTTTTTGGTCTTTCTTCCTATTATCCCAAGTTTAATTAGCAAATTTGATTTTCTTTTTTGTACGAGTAATATATTTTAATAAATTGTTTGCGTTAAATACTTCAACATTATTTCAATCGTTCTTTGAATTATTTACTTTTATCATTTTTGTTAACTAAAATACATTGTATTTCATGGATCCGACCCATTTTTTACTTGTCCGACCCGAAATTTTTTTTTCGGGGGCGCTGCCCCCGAACCCCCGTGTAATCTTGCCCCCCCCTCGGCCAATTCCTGGCTCCGCCCCTGAATATATGGACAATTGGACATGACTTTTCATATCAAATATCAAAGAGTTAGTCTTACGAAAAATCAGTTTTTTATTTTTTAGTGAGTACAAAAAACGTATTTTTGAATTGACATGAATCAAGCTTAACCGAATCGGTGACATTGTTATAAATAACTGAAACTTCTTTTAAAATATGCGATATTTTTTTTTGTAAATAGCTGGAATTTTGGACGCAATATACAAGGAGTGTCAGCATTAGTTATAAGGAGTGTCAACAAGTGTAACTGACACTCAAATACACAAATGTTGACATTAACGGTATAGCCAACATTAACATTAGTTAAAAATAGTGTCGACACATGTACCTGACACTAAAAAACACTAATACTGATATTAAACTAGTATATCCAACATTATTTAAAAGGAGTGTCAGTGTATGTATTATACTAGTAATAGTGACTATGTTAATGGGCGCGTGCGCAAAAATCGGCATAACTTTTGACTTGGGATAAATCACGCAACATTATTTAAAAGGAGTGTCAGTTTTTTATTTTTTAGTAAGTGCAAAAAACGTATTTTTGAATCGACATGAATTAAGTTGAACCGAATCGGTGACATTTTTATAAATAACTGACACTTCTTTTAAAATGTGCGATAATTTTTTTTGTAAATAACTGAAATTTTGGACACAATACAGAATGAGTGTCAGCATTAGTTAGAAAGAGTGTCAACACGTGTAACTGACACTCAAATACACAAATGTTGACATAATTGTAGTATTCATATATATATACTCCCTCCGTCCCGGCCGACTTAGGACATTTGCTTTCGACACGGGGATTAAGGAAAAGGTAAATGTTGTGAGTGTAATTTAAAAATAGGAGAGAGAATGAGTGGATGGAATAGTAAATTATAATGGTGTTGTGAGTATTAAAATAATGTAGGAGAGAGAATGAGTGGAGAGAATAGTGATTTAAGGTTTCCATTTTGGGCCGTCCTAAGTCGGGTGGGACGCCCAAAATGGAAATAAATCCTAAGTCGGCCGGGACGGAGGGAGTATATATATATATATATATATATATATATATATATATATATATATATGTGTGTGTGTGTGTGTGTGTGTGTGTGTGTGTGTGTGTGTGTTCAAAAATTTTGGACACAATACAGAATGAGTGTCAGCATTAGTTAGAAAGAGTATCAACACGTGTAACTGACACTCAAATACACAAATGTTGACATAATTGTAGTATTCATATTTACATATATATATATATATATATATATATGTGTGTGTGTGTGTGTGTGTGTGTGTGTGTGTGTGTGTGTGTGTGTGTGTGTGTGTGTGTGTGTGTGTGTGTGTGTGTGTGTGTGTGTGTGTGTGTGTGCGCGCGAGCGAAGAGAGGGTGTTCAAATGAGAATATATTTAAAATGAGAACCATGAAACTCAACCACAATCATTGGATTAAAATAAATTAATGGTTTAAATTAGATATACTTTTATAAAAAAAAATGGTGGCATTTTTGTAATTTTTGTGAAAGTTGAGAGATAGAATGTCTTTGACCATTACTTTTCAAAATCTATCATATCATCATCTAAATTTCCCTCAAATTTCAAAATTATATATCTCAAAATCTACAAGTCGAAAAAAAAAAATCTGAGAACACTGTTTTTCTCGTATCGTCGAGACGAATCAAACTACATTCTTGAATATAGGTTGTGAAAAAATGTTTAAAAACAATGAAATTTTCAACATATACTTGGATTCATTAGCTAATTAGATACTGAATTCAAGTATATTTTGAACGTTGCACTTGAATTCTTCAAAAATACACATGAATTAAGTAATTAAGTAGCTACTGAATCCAAGTGTAATGTTCAAAATACACATGAATTCAGTAGCTAATTAGTTACTGAATCCATGTGAAATGTTCAAAATATACATGGATTCATTAGTTAACTAGTTACTGAATGTAATATTCAAAAATACACATGAATTCATTAGTTAACTAGCTACTGAATCCAAATGTAATGTTCAAAAAAAACACATGAATTCAGTAGCTTACTAGCTACTGAATCCATGTGTAATGTTCAAAATACACATGAATTAACTAGCTAACTAGCTACTGAATCTATATGTAATGTTCAAAATACACATGAATTTAGTAGCTAATTAGCTACTGAATTCATATGCAATGATCAAAATACACACAGATTCAGTATATTTAGCTATTGAATCCAAGTGTAATGTTAAAAAATACACATGTATTCAGTAGATAAGTAGCTACTGAATTCATGTGCAATGCTCAAAAATACAAATGGAATCAGTAGCTAAGTAGCTAATGAATTCAAGTGTATTTTAAGAATTTCATTGTTGTTCAACATTTTTTTCCAAAACTCTATATTTAGGAATTTAGTTTGATTCGCCTTTTACAGATGAAAAAAACATTATTCTCGAATTTTTTTTTCGACTTTAGATATTGAGATATTTATTTTTGAAATTTGAGGGAAATTTGGATGATGACGTGATGGGTTTTGCATTTGAAATGTCAAATGACATTCTACAACTTTGTCCTTATCTATCCTATTAATTGCAAAAATGCCACCTCCTCTATCTAAGTAATTTCCAATCTAAACCCTTGATTTGTCTTTTATTCAATGATTGTAGTTGATTGTTATGGTTCTCATTTTAATTGGTTCTCATTGCAGTAATACCCTTTATATATAATGTTACTCTAATGATAACCAATTAAAATGAAAACCAACTACAACCATTTGATAAAAGACGATCAAGGGTTCAAATTAGATGTCATTTTATTAAAAAACGGTTGCTTTTGTAGTTTTTGTGAAAGTTAAGGGTTATAATTTTGTTTGACTGTCACTTTTCAAAATTTGTCACCTCATCATTTTATTTTTTCTCAAATTTTAAAATTAAATATCTCAATATCTATAAGTCAATTTTTTTTTCTGAAAACACTATTTTTCTCGTTTCGACGAGACGAATCAAATCACATCCCTGAAGATAGAGTTTCAAAAAGAAAAAAATGTTGAACAACAATAAAATTCGCAAAATACATATGAATTTAGTAGCTAATTAGCTAATTAATCCATTAGTATTTAGAACACTTGAAATTACCCGGGATTTCGCGCGGACGCGAAACGCGGTTGTCTTTCGCGGAGGGTTGGTGTCTGAGACCTCGCTTCATGGGAAGGAAAATGAAGAGTCGCCACGCGATTTTGTATTTTGAGCCCAAACGTTGAGAAACGGCTATTGTGAAAATGGTGTCGTTTTTATTGGTAGCAAAAACTTAGGAAAAGGCTTTGAAAACAGGGGATCATTTTTATTGGTAACAAAAACAAGTAAAAAGCTTTTTTGAGTACCAGAGATTGTTAGGTTCGGAGGTCACATTACGTTTCGGGAAGAGTATTACGAGATCACCCGAAACGCCTCGTATGACGAGTCTTTCTACCTTTTTCGAAAATCGTGTGTGTGTGTGTGTTTTGAAATGGGAACTTGAATGACAAGCTTAATCTTGCTTTGAATGTCAAACGTTGATTAGGTGACTTTGTTTGAAAAGACGAGCGTTTGAATGACAAACGTCGGTTTTGAGTTTGAATGAGCGCTTGCGTGGCAAACGTCGATTTTGAGTTTGAAATGAGCGTTTGCGTGGCAAACGTCGATTTTGAGTTTGAAAAGGAGTTCGAAGGTCGAACTCCGGTTTTTGAACCGGGCGAGTCATTGTTAACGATTTTTACGGGAAAAAGCGTATTAAATGATTTTGAATGTCAAAAGTCGGCTTTTAGTTTGAAGATGGGCGTTTGGATGCCAAACGTCTTTTCGCGCATTTTTGAAAGAGAGTTAGAAGGACGAACTCCGGTTTTGAACCGGGCATTACATTGTTAACAATTTTTACGGGAAAAAGCGTATTAAATGACATGCAATCAACGAATCGGGTTGCGACTCGGACTTTGAAAAGTAAATACTATCACGATCCAAACGGGTCGGACTTGTAAATGACAGTATTTAAATGCAGTATCGACGGAATCGAACGATCCGAAATCATAAATGACGATCGACGAGCCAAACGACTCGGAATTGTAAATGACGATCGACGAGCCAAAACGGCTCGGAGTGGTAAAGTTGCATGAAATGTAAAGGACGTTCAAAGGATCAAACGGTTCGGAATTGTAAATGACCGAAAAGTAAATGACGATCGACGGATCGATCGATCCGGAGTTGTAAATGACAAAAAAGTAAACGGAACGGGGTCGGAACGCCGTTTTAACCCGTGATTACTTCTCTTACGGGAAGAGAAGAGGATCGAGGGGCTAAAACGTATCGGACCCCGTTAGACGAAGGCGTCTACATTTCGATAACGTTGTTCAAAACGGTTGTAGTGACTGGCGCGTAAACCGAGACGAAATGAGAGATTAGAGAGAGGGAGTTATACCTATGGCTAGGGTCGACTCCTTTGGCTCGAGAGGTGTATACGGGATATGGAAAGTATTTTGGAACGGTGTTTCGGAGTGGAGGAGGGCGTATTTGATCGGAATAAGGAGTTTTTACGCAAAACGAGGTAAAACCGAGGCTCGGGAGGGGTGAGGATCAGTTTAGGCCGTGAGGTTTTGGTGGAGGGGAGTTATTTTTTGTTGTTACAAATGGCTTTGACAACCTCTCTATTTATAGGTGAAATTTCAGTAGGAGTCCGGCCGGACTTAGACTGAAATCCAGGGGGTTTTGTGGTACTTTGGAAATTTGAGGGACTTGCTGGCAATTTCTGAAATCTGCACAGGGAGTCCGGCCGGACTGAGACTGTATACCAGAGGTATTTTAGTCTTTTGTCCTTGATTTTTTATTGAAAGGTGACTAGAGGGAGGTGGCATGCTTGCCACGCGTCCCATGAGTCACCAAATGCGTGGGAGTTCGTTTCCGGGTCCCGGTTTTGTCCCCTTTTTTAAATAACAGTCGGAAAATGTCCGAAACGCCCCCGGAAAGTGCCGAAAAGTGCATTTTTCAGGGAAAGCCGTACTTTTACGTGCGATGACGTGTGTTAAGTACGTTTCGACGTCGGGATGCACGGGGCAATCCCAGGACGTCTCGTTGGTATGCCAACGGGGAGTTAACTAGTTCCGGTTAACCTGAAGCGGGCCAGTTAACGGATTTCGGTTAACTTTCTGACGAATTTTGAAAATCCGGATTTGGGTACTTACAGTTAGCCCCTCAGCGACGTCTCTTCCGAAGGAGGTGGGGTCGTTGAAAAAAGATAAGGATCCAAATCGGGATGCCTTACTTTGGAAGAAACCTGGGCGGTCAGCTGGCTGGACCCTTAGCGAAAGGATTCCTATGTATCCCGAGCGGGAATCAAGCCGATCGTAGTTCGAAGTTGTAAGGAGCCGCGCGTGGGGACCTTGACCTGAGGGAGACTGTTGGGAGGCGGCTAAACCTGAATGGGACCATTGCGAGGTACCGAAACCTGAATGGAGACTATTTTGAGGCGTTTGAACCTAGGACTTCTGAAACCTTTGAGGGTGTGTGGCGCCTCAGACCAGAATTGCTGAAACATACGAGGGCGTGTGGCACCTCAAACCGGAGTTGCAAGGATACGTTTATCCTGAAACGAAGGCGTTCGTGCCTTGGATGCTGGGCTTACGACGATGGCCAGGTTTATCCTGCTGGGGATAGGGTGGCAAATGATGGGAACGGTTGTGTTAAACTGGCGTTATTAACAACTCGGAAGGATCGACGTTTCTTCTTTAGAATCCTTCTGGGGATGAGCGCTCGGGCTTACCTTGATGGCCGAAGAGGGATTGTTGTGCGGGCTTACCTTGATGGCCGCTGAGGTGGAACGATCGGGCTTACGACTGGCGGCCGGGGAAGTGAACGATGGTGAAACCACTAGAAATTTTAACGTCGGGAGATGGAAATGTAACTTGAATGTCCGGAGACATGGTTGAGCATTTGAATGTCAAACGTCAACTGAGGATTGAATTTAACGTCTGGAGACAGAAATGTAAATGGAATGTCCGGAGACATGGTTGAGCGTTTGAATGTCAAACGTCAACTGAGGATTGAATTTAACGTCTGGAGACGGAAATGTAACTGGAATGTCCGGAGACATGGTTGAGCGTTTGAATGTCAAACGTCAACTGAGGATTGAATTTAACGTCTGAAGACGGAAATGTAACTGGAATGTCCGGAGACATGGTTGAGCGTCTGAATGTCAAACGTCAACTGAGGATTGAATTTAACGTCTGGAGACGGGCGTTAGTGAAAACTAACTGGGAATTTAACGTCTGGAGACGAGCGTTAGTGAAAACTAACTGGGAATTTAACGTCTGGAGACGAGCGTTAGTGAAAACTAACTGAGAATTTAACGTCTGGAGACGAGCGTTAGTGAAAACTAACTGGGGATTTATCCTCGGGGGATGGGGTGTTAGAAATGTCTAACTGGGGGGAAATTTTACACTTTTGGGGGCCAAAAGTGGTAAAATTGAGGCCCTTAGGCGAGGGCTGAATTGGAAGGAATCTTTTACGTGCACCGAGAGTCCGTGGGACTTGGACTTAGTTTGACCAGGTTGTCATCAGCGCCGAGGCAGAAGAAAAAGTGGCCATTTTCTTTCATTGTTTCCGACGAGGAAGAGAGAAAGGAGGAGAGAATTTTCACCCCAAATTGTGAGGTTTGCTCAAATTTGTGAAGTAAAATCGATATGGAAGGTGATTGGAAACCAATGGCTCGTCATGGAAGGACCGATGACGAAAGAACGCAGTTGGTTCGGACCATTCGAACCAACATTCATCCATTGAATCCGGCGGAGTTCTACCCAGCTAGGGACAAACATAACTCCAAAGGAGGGATCGAGAGACAAGTAAGCTTCCCTCAAATTCCATTAATTTTAAGAATGTGCATTCTTTAAATGTTAAAAATTTGACTAGGAATGAGTTAGGGATTTTGGTGCCCGGATTGGGGCTTTTGACTTTGCTATGAACCTTTGTCGAAATTGACTAGGATGTAGTTCAATTGACACTATGGGTAGATGACATAAAATTTTTGGTTGCAAAATTCCATGTCTAGATGCATTTTCCAAAATTAAAGTAGCTTTAATTCGGGACGGAGTAAATTTTCAAAATGTTCGAAAGAATTTGAAAGTTCCGACTTCGACGGAGTTTTCGAAGGGTTTTGAAAGTTCCGGATTCGACGGATTTTTCGAAATGCTTTGAAAGTTTCGGATTCGACGAAGTTTTCGAAGGGCTTTGAAAGTTTCGGATTCGACGGAGTTTTCGAAATGCTTTGAAAGTTCCGGTTTCGACGGAGTTTTCGAAGTGCTTTCGAAATGTTCGAAAGAATTTGAAAGTTAACGAATTAATGTTTTATTGTAGTTTTGCTAGCGTGTAGCTGTGATGATGTCGCCCGATTTTTTTTTTTGAAATCAAACGGAGTCGCCACGCCATTTTTGTTTTAAGGGCCAAAACTTTGAAAAATGCCCGAGATCAGAGATTTGGGTTCGGAGGTCACGTTATACGCCGGGAAGAACGTTAGTGTTCACCCGAAATGCCTCGTAAAACGAGTTTTCCAAACATTTAAAATCATTTGTGTGTGTGTGTGTGTGTGTGTGTGTGTTTTGGCCAAAATAAGTTGAATCTGAAAAGTAAAAATTGAAAACTCTTTATTAGACTTTGAACAAATCCCATGATTTTTGGTATGATTTTTGGGTTGAGTTTTGGGGCTCAAAAGATTTTTTGAAGTTGAAACACATTTCTGCCAGAATGAAAAAGACAGTGAACACTTGACTTTGAAATGGATTTAAGGGCTTCAAAACTTCATAATCTGAGAAAACTCAGAGAATGAAAGTTGTTCCAGACACCTTAAATAAGATTCTGTGAAATAATTTCCCATTTTGGAGATGATTTGAGGGACCAAAACCTTCTGGAAATCTCAGATATGAAATCTGGACTTCCAGAGACTGAGGAACTGACCTTTAAAAGAAAATTTGAAAAATGGAGTTTTACTCACGCAAAAAATAAAGTAAAAATATTTCTGGAAATCTCTAGATGTTGGCTACAAAAAGTGTTTTGTAGTCAACACCAAATTCCAAGTTTATCTGTGTCCAAAAAATTAGACCATGGACTGGGGTCTTAGAAAATTGCTACTGGACAGCAACTTCTCAAGAAGGAAAACATGATTTTAAGGGGGGTTTTGCATTCATGCTTGTCCCCATTTCCCTAGGTTTTGATTAGTGATCACTTGACATTTTAGTGGTGAATCAACTATATCAAACCATCCTTGGGGTACATTAGGACTTAAGCATTTCATTTGCTTGGGAAGGGGAATTTTATCCTTTGAAAATGAGATTTGATGTATGAAAATGATTTTTAGGGTTTTGAAAATGTGCTTGCAAGTAAGTAAAGACACTTTGAAAAGAATGTTGATCCTTTTAGAGGATCATCCATGGAGATGAACTTCCATGGTGATCCTCTTGGATCTAAGGCAAGAAATGAACAAATTACATCTTCAAAGTTTGAGATGCATGCATGTATAAAAGAGATTTAGGATTGGGAGAAGGAGAAGGAGGTTATACCTATCTTCTTTTGATTTTTGAGTTTTAGGCTTGAATGTAAGAGTGTTTGAGGCTTTGAATTTGAGAGTGAGTGAGTGAGATTTGGGAAGATAATCAAGAGAAAAGAGTGACAATTCAAGGGAATTCTCACTATTTTCTCAAGTATTTTCGCCAAGGTGCAGCTGTGAATTTGTGTTGTCTCTCTCATTTCTGTGACTGAAGGCCTCAATTTATAGCCTTCTGAAAAATGCATAACCATCCGCGCGGAGGGTTCCTGCAGCGTGCACTGTTCATTAAATGCAGCTGCAGGCTTTGGACACAAAAAATATTTTTTTGAAAATTCAAACTGGCTGTATTTTTCAACTTACCAATTCGGGATTTTCTTAATTCTTTTGCTTTTTGAGATTCTTTTGTAGGCTTAACCTTAAATAACAATGCCCACTTTGCCCTTGCTTGGTTAGAGAAGTTAGGAATTGTTAGAAATGTTATAACTTTCGTTAATTTTCTAACGAAAATATTAACAACTCAAATTGGACTACTTACAGTAGCCCCTCGGCGACGGCGCTTTCGAAGGAAGCGGGGTCATCGATAAGAGTAAGGCTCCATATTTGACAGGATGATCAAGTGATCGAGTGGCTGAACCTAATGATAGGCTACCTACGTATCCCTAGTGGGAATCAAGCCGGCCGTAGTTCGGGTCTTTGACCCTGGAGATGATGGCGTTTTAGGTGCCTCGAACCTTGAAAAGCGAGCTCTGCAGTCGGTTGCTGGAGAGAAACTCTGCTGGGGATAGGACATGACCATTTTGGTCTGATGGCTAGAGTTGTATATCCGCTCTGCTGGGGATAGGAATGACCATTTTGGTCTGATGGCTATCCGCTCTGCTGGGGATAGGAATGACCATTTTCGGTCGGATGGCTATCCGCTCTGCTGGGGATAGGAATGACCATTTTCGGTCGGATGGCTAAACCTAATGATAGGCTACCTACGTATCCTTAAGAGGAATCAAGCCAGTCATAGTTCGAGTCTTTGACCCTGGAGATGATGGCATTTTAGGTGCCTCGAACCTTGAAAAGCGAGCTCTGCAGTCGGTTGCTGGAGAGAAACTCTGCTGGGGACATGACCATTTTGGTCTGATGGCTGAAGTCGTTTATCCGCTCTGCTGGGGATAGGAATGACCATTTTGGTCCGATGGCTATCCGCTCTGCTGGGGATAGAAATGACCATTTTCGATCGGATGGCTATCCGCTCTGCTGGGGATAGGAATGACCATTTTTGGTCGGATGGCTATCCGCTCTGCTGGGGATAGGAATGACCATTTTTGGTCGGATGGTTGAACCTAATGATAGGCTACCTACGTATCCTTAAGAGGAATCAAGCCAGTCGTAGTTCGGGTCTTTGACCCTGGAATGACTATTTTGAGGTGTCAACCTGGAGATGATGGCGTTTTAGGTGCCTCGAACCTTGATGATGATGGCATTTTTAGGTGCCTCAGACCTTGATGATGATGGCTTTTTAGGTGCCTCGGACCTTGATGATGATGGCGTTTTAGGTGCCTCAGACCTTGATGATGCGTTTTAGGTGCCTCGAACCTTGATGATGATGGCGTTTTAGGTGCCTCAGACCTTGATGATGATGGATTTTTAGGTGCCTCGGACCTTGATTTGAAATGTTTTCCCTTAATGGTTTGGGATGGATGGTCCTTTGGTGTTCTTCGTCTGCTGCCAAAGGAGAGGGTGACCGTGCTGGTCGAGTGGCTGGACCTAATGATAGGCTACCTACGTATCCCTAGTGGGAATCTAGCCCTTTCGTAGTTCGAAATCTACTCGAGATTTCGCTGGCTTTTGGGATTCCGTTAACTTCGCTGGGAATTTTGTTAGCCTTTGCTGGGGAAAAATCAGACGTATTCGTCGGAGAAATCGGCCTTATGTTTTACTGTCGGGGACAAAAATGAGGAAAGAAACGGGGTTCTGTTATCTTTCTCGGGGATATCGGACTTACGTTTGACTGCCGTTGACGATTTTGATGAAAGAGACGGGATTCCGTTATCTTTCTCGGGGAAGTCGGACTTACGTTTGACTGCCGTTGACGATTTTGATGAAAGAAACGGGATTCCGTTATCTTTATCGGGGAAGTCGGACTTACGTTTGATTGCCGTTGATGATTTTGATGAAAGAGACGGGATTTCGTTATCCTTCTCGGGGAAGTCGGACTTACGTTTGACTGCCGTTGATGATTTTGATGAAAGAGACGGGATTCCGTTATCCTTCTCGGGGAAGTCGGACTTACGTTTGACTGCCGTTGATGATTTTGATGAAAGAGACGGGATTCCGTTATCTTTCTCGGAGAAATCGGACTTACGTTTGACTGTCGTTGATGATTTTGATGAAAGAAACGGGATTCCGTTATCTTTCTCGGGGAAATCGGACTTACGTTTGACTGTCGTTGATGATTTTAATGAAAGAGACGGGATTCCGTTATCCTTCTCGGGGAAGTCGGACTTACGTTTGACTGCCGTTGATGATTTTGATGAAAGAGACGGGATTCCGTTATCTTTCTCGGAGAAATCGGACTTACGTTTGACTGCCGTTGATAATTTTGATGAAAGAAACGGGATTCCGTTATCCTTCTCTGGGAAGTCGGACTTACGTTTGACTGCCGTTGACGATTTTGATGAAAGAAACGGGATTCCGTTATCCTTCTCTGGGAAGTCGGACTTACGTTTGACTGCCGTTGATGATTTTGATGAAAGAGACGGGATTCCGTTATCTTTCTCGGGGAAGTCGGACTTACGTTTGACTGCCGTTGATGATTTTGATGAAAGAAACGGGATTCCGTTATCCTTCTCAGAGAAATCGGACTTACGTTTGACTGCCGTTGATGATTTTGATGAAAGAGACGGGATTCCGTTATCTTTCTCGGAGAAATCGGACTTACGTTTGACTGCCGTTGACGATTTTGATGAAAGAGACGGGATTCCGTTATCTTTCTCTGGGAAGTCGGACTTACGTTTGACTGCCGTTGACGATTTTGATGAAAGAAACGGGATTCCGTTATCTTTCATGGGGAATTCGGACTTACGTTTGACTGCCGTTGACGATTTTGATGAAAGAAACGGGATTCCGTTATCTTTCTCGGAGAAATCGGACTTACGTTTGACTGCCGTTGACGATTTTGATGAAAGAAACGAGATTCCGTTATCTTTCTCGGGGAAGTCGGACTTACGTTTGACTGCCGTTGATGATTTTGATGAAAGAGACGGGATTCCGTTATCTTTCTCGGAGAAATCGGACTTACGTTTGACTGCCGTTGATGATTTTGATGATATGCATGTTGCAATGAGTTTATGGGTAACCCAAATGTGCACTTTGTTTAAAAAAAGAATGGGCATTTTGCCATTTTTGAAATATGAGATGGTGATGAAAACTTGTTCGAATCCGGGACGGATTTTTCGTTGCAAGTAGGATTCTCGCAATGTCGATATGACATGAATATATGCATGCATGCTTTTTTTTTTTTTGTGAAAATATGATTTCTTGTGAAAAACGGGATGAACTTTTGCTCCCGTTGATTAAATGAATGACTTGTGAAAAACTGTTTATTTGTGCTATTTCATGAAAAATGGGATGGAGTTTTTACTTCCGTCGACTCGATGTATGAATGAATGAATGGTGATTGTTTGAAAACTCTTTTCCTTTGTGCAAGAAAAATGGGGCTAGGTTCATTGTATCTTTGTTATCTTTGCCGAATTTTCTTCAAAATTTTATGATGCATGTGTGTGTTCTCTTTCTTTTTTGAATGCAAAATTTTGACACTTTTGACATTTTTGTTTCCCTCTCTTTTTTTTATTGCAGGGTGGAAACAATTTCGTGACGGAGCAGCTGAACAAGATGAAGACTCGAGGATCAGTGGAGTCTGTGATTGGTCTATGGGATCGGCAGAGGAGCGATGATGAGTCCTAGACAGATCGTCATTGAGACTGGCTTGTACGAGTTCATCGAGTGCTTGAGGGTTGGTCAAGTTTCCCAAGAGTAAGGGCACGATCTTCGCTTTGGCACGGCTTGGTGGGACGTGACCCACACATTCCACTTCTTACGGGGCGAGGCGACGGTTACGCCTTACGATTATGCTTTGCGATTACGGGCTTGTCCTTTAACGGACGGAGCATTGAGTGGAGAGACGGATACAGCGATCTGGATCTGCGAGGCCCTTCTAGGATTTTCCCTATTCCCAAAAGGGGATGGGGATGGAGTACGCTGTGGTCGAGGAAAGATTGTGGAGAGCATTGGGAGCTATGAAATTTGGGGATGAGAGGATAGGCGCCGAGCGGTGCCGGGGCTTTTCTATGGTTTGCTTTTTCGAGCACCCTTTTTGGACACGCCGAGGGGACGGCTTTGTTTTGCTTTCTTTGCGGTCTACGGAGGATGTGAGGATGGCCGGAGAGGTCTCTTGGGGAGAGCGGGGCGCGAGCTCTATTTTGCCATGGATCGGTATAGCCGGAAGGCTGTCAGTTCCTTGACATGCTTCGAGTTCCCTGTGGAGGTATAAGCTTTCCTTTTGCTTTCCCTCTTTTCCTTAAGCATGTATCTTTTTTCGCACTTAATTGATGTGATCTTTACCTTTCGCAGTATGGGCGTTGGAGTTCTTTCACGTCACGATGTGGCGGCGGCCGGCGGAGTATATCGGGCGTATCCGGCCATGCGTTCTGGTCCAAGTATGCCCGGGAGAAGAAAGGTTCCCGGAAGGGCGCACAACCCTCGAGATATAGGGGCCCACTTTTGCCTTTGGACGAGGGTGAGACGGATGAGGGGATGATATTCTATCCACAGGATCGTTTTGATGTGGCGCGGTGAAGGCGGCGAGGTATGGACCGTGCGGCGGAGGATTTTGAGGGGCTTGACTTGCGACGTGTATTAGCGGGGAGAGAGTGACGCGCCGGCATGGCGTGGGTCGCCTTTGATGACACCGGTGGAGCCTCACTGCCGACATGATGCATCCGAGTGAGAGATCGGAGACTGGGGTGATTACCGAGGCGGCCGGCACTTCTCGGCATTTGTGGCGATTGAGCGTACCCGGTATTCATCTTGAGGAGGTTGAGGATGCCCCGTGTCCTTGAGCGGGAGGGTATGGATCGTACGGTACCGCGGACGGACTTTTCATATGTCGAGGATGGGGTCCGATTGAGGGTGCGAGATCCCTCGGCTGAGCGGCTTCCACGAGCTTTTCGGCCTCGTCAGGGTATGAAGAGTATGGCTTCTCCTTCCCACCTCTTTTTTTGCTTCTGTCTTTTCCTTTCTTTCCTGTCATCATTTTTTGGCCTCAACTATTTCGACGTTTTTGCTTCCGTGCGGTTTCGGAGGTGGTCGTGGAGAAGGCGACGAAGCGGTGATCGGGGCTAAGAGATTCATCGGGAGGATGGTGGCTTGTGGAGCCCCTCGGGCTAGAGCGAGGCGACCACGGCGGCGCACATCGGCCGGAGACTTCTCCTGAGCCTTCGAGCGTTCTTCCGAGACTCCCTTTCTCCTCTCATAGATCCCGGCGTGGTGCGCCTTCGGACCACGTCATTCTCGGGATCCGTACGGGCGAGGGCATGTGCGGCATCACGGTGGGTCTTCTTCACACGTCCAGGAGTCCGACGCATTCACCTTTGGATATGACTTCTTTGCAGATCTTGGTTTGCCGTATCAGAGCGTGCCGGTTGGTCCTGACGAGCCTTCTTCCGGGGACGAGGACGATGATTCTGAGCCCGAGACATTCATGGCTACCGAGGAGGCGGGCCCGAGCCGCAAGAGGGGTCGGGGGAAAGCGCCGGCCACCGAGAATTCTGACTGACGATTTTCTGAGATTGATTTTTGGGACTAGGATTGTACTTATTCAGACAGATGCATTTTATGCTCATTTTTTTTTGCTTTTCTTTTTTTTTGGAATGTAATAATTTAGGATTTTATTTTATTTTATCTATCATGAATGCAATTTTATATGAATGCATTGTTGCATGAGCCCTGGTTTTTTGGCAAGGGTGTGAGTATTTGTGAGCTGTTTGGGTAGGCTTTGCACAGGTTTCGAGAAACCGGGATGAAAACATTCCTCCGTGGTGCAGCAGTTTGGACTGTTGCAGATTTTTTCTTTTTTTTGGGTGACAAACATATCCGCGCGGATAGGACAGGAATCTGACACTGTCCTTTAATTTTGCTTCAGATCTGGTCTTCCTTTATTTCAAATTCAAACACCTTCTTCAACCACCAGTTCAAACAGCCATTTTCGGGGAGAAGGAGAGAAAAACCATGGAGAGAATTGTGAGCATGCAAAATCCACCCAAATTATCCCAAAATTCTCAAATGCAATTCTTCACCAAGTTTAAAGAGTGGTCTCGGGAGATTATGCATGAGAGGAGGTCATTCTTTGAAGAGAGGTACAAAGTAAAGTGCTTGTGGTCTCTCAAGGAATTGGTTCCGGATTATGAGCTTTTGAGAGCTTCTTCCTCATTTTGGGACACTAGAAGGCATGTTTTTTGTTTCTCTTACAATGAAATGGTCCCGACTGTTGAAGAATTTCGGGCTTTGCTCGGTGGTCCTGAGGTGGAGGAGATTGCAATTCCTTTGCCCGGAGGAGCCTCTTTTGTTGACAAGTTGTGCAACCTTCTTCATCTTTCCCCGGAGGAGGCACAAGGTATGATCTGTGGTCCCGATCATTTTAACATTTCTGGTCTCCCTGATAGATTTAGGGGCTTAGGCTTGCTTGACGATGCCTATTGGGATGCCTTTGCACTTTGTATGTTCGGGACCTTGTTCATTGTTTATTCTTTTGGGATCTATCATCGGGCTCTGCTAGATGTAGTCGTTCACTGTCGCTTGGGCAGAGACGTTGTTCCTTTGATCTTGGGAGAGACTTTTCATGCTCTCGACAGGCTGGCTACCGGGAGACGGTATATGCACGGGGGCAGCCCGTTTCTTTTGACCCTGTGGCTGATGGAGCGTTTGGGGGTTCTTCGGGAATCTTCTGATATGATCAAGCCTTGGACATTTGCCAGAAGAGGGGTTTTGGTAGATTTTGATGATCAAGGCTCGTGGGAGCGATGGATGGCTGGTCATCAGACTGAAGATATCAGATGGTCAGTGCCTCATTGGCGAGTGGAGACTCGGAGAGTGCTTCAGGATGGATCTCCCGTGGTTATGCTTCCGGGGCTTTCTCAGTCCAGCTTTTACATTCCGTCTTTGGTTCTGAGACAGTTCGGTTTGGAGCAGGTTCCTTTGGAGGACCTTGATGATATAGCCACTAGGGTGGTGGCTTCTGCTTCTATGGAGGATCCTTCGGTGTTTCCCTTTCTTTTCCGAGTATGGAGGTATGACGTCTTTCCTCCTCGGGTTATCCTCAGGCGTTCGAGACCTGTGTTCTTGACCACTTGGTACCTGGATTGGTACGAGAGGCATTTGGGGGAGACTCAGATGGCTATTTTGAGACGGCGTGAGGCCATTGTGGGTGCGGAGGACCTGACAGTTTCGGAGAGGAGGAGGGCCGAGGCGAGGGCCAACCCTCATGACAGGAGCCGAGATGTTGTGACTGACTATGAGGCTTACGTCAAGAGACAGGAGAGGAGGGCTCCTATGCTACCAGCTAGGCTACAGGAGATGAGAGATGATGCTAGGGCCACTAGGGCCCTGACAGATGCTGGTTTGATAGATCCTGTTCCTATACCAGAGCTTGGTAGGAGGAAGACCGACATTTTTCCTGTTCAGAAAAAGAAGACTCGAAGGGGGAATAGGAGGGGAGAGGCCAGTACGAGTGGCTTGGAGTGACCTTGAGGTTTCCGAGTATCCCTTTCTTGTCGTAGCAGACACATTAGTTTGATTATGTATATTAGTTTTCTTTTAGCAGGTTGCCAGTTGTAGGAATGAACCGGGCTTAGACTCATCAAGAAGTTTTTAACTGTAATGAATATGTGAACTGTTTTAGAGTTTTTCGAGACGCTTTCATGGTCTGATCAGTGTATCGATGTCAAAGTATGACTTTTGTTTGCGCTTTAGACCGAACCGTTTCCGGCTGCCTACGTTCCCTTCGGACAAAAGGGCTCAGGTCTCCGTAGTTCGACCCGGTTTTTTTTTTTTTTTTTTTTTTGCAACCCTGTTTTTTTACCTAGGCCGCCCTTTTCGGGTTTTCAACCTAGTTGGGTATTATTCTTTTAGCACTCCTTTTTTCTCCTCTTTTTTTTGATATATATTTTTTTTTTTGTTCTTTTTTTTTTTGGTGCAACCCTGTTTTTTACCTAGGCCGCCCTTTTCGGGTTTTCAACCTAGTTGGGTATTACTCTTTTAGCACTCCTTTTTTCTCTTCTTTTTTTTTGATATATTTTTTTTTGTTTTTTTAACTCGGTGCTTTACGCGTAGTATCTGCGCAGCTTGTCACCATTCACTGGGTGTACAAAGGGATTTCCGTCGAGGTCCGCAAGTTGCATGGCTCCTCCGGAGAAGATCTTCTGGACGACATATGGCCCGACCCAGACAGGCTCCCATTTGCCGAGGGGGTTGATACGGACTGGGGGCTTCTCTTTTAAGACGAGGTCACCTTCCCTAATCTCCCGATGTTTTACTTTCTTATCGAAGGCTCTGGCCATTCTCCCTTGGTAGGCTCGGATGTGTTCCATGGCTTTCAATCGGCGTTCGTCTAGTAGAGCCAATTCATTATGGCGACTCTGAAGCCATTCGACCTCGTTGATTTGACTTTCCAATAGCACACGGAGTGAGGGGATTTCTAACTCGATTGGGAGTACGGCTTCCATTCCGTAGGTGAGGGCAAACGGTGTTTCCCCGGTTGCCGTTCTGACGGATGTTACGCCCCCGAGTGCCGAGTGTAACTTCTCGAGCCAATCTACTGCCTCGGACGGCCATTTTTCGAATGATGTTTTCCAGAGTCTTGTTTCTTTGCCTCGACGGCTCCGTTGGTTTGGGGCATGTAGGGAGATGACTTGTGACGGGTTATTCGAATTCCGCCGGCGGCTGTCGCATTCCCCTTCGAAGTGGGATCCATTATACGAGATGATTTCGGGCCGGCAACCCGTATCTGCATATGATGTTCTCTTTGATGAAGAGAGCAACTTTCTTTGAATTGAGGATTTTGTAGGACTTGGCTTCAACCCATTTGGTGAAATAGTTCACTGCCACCAGGACGAATTCGTGGCCGTTGCTGCCTGGTGGTGTGATTTTGCCTATGACATCAATTCCCCAAGTGACGAAAGGCCAAGGGGTTGTCATGCAGTATAACTCGTGAGGAGGCAAATGATTAAGATTTGAGTATCGCTGGCACTTGTCGCAGCTTTTGTGGCCCGGATGCAGTCGGTTTCCATGGAGATCCAAAAGTACCCCATTCTCAGTATGATTTGCATCAGGGCTCGAGCATTCATGTGGGGGCCGCAGGTACCACCATGTATTTCTTTCATGAGTTCCGTAGCCTCTTGTTTGCCGATACATCGCAGGAGGGGGCCTTGATAACGGTTCTTGTACAGCATGTTTCCCAAAAGAACATAGTGGGAGGCGAGTCGCTTCAGGGCTGAGAGGATTTTTGCCTTGATTCCTTCTTTATATTCCCCATCTTCATTTTTGAAGGAGGCTTCGCCATTCTTCAGGTACTGATAGATCTGAGTGTACCAGGGATCACTGGCCGGTTCGGCCTCTGCTTCGATTTCAAAGCAATAAGCGGGGTTTTCTCTTCTCCCGACTCTGAATGGTTTGACGGACTTCCCTTCGGGTATTTCAACGAGGGAGGCTAGTGTTGCCAGAGCATCTGCAAATCTGTTGCGATCTCTGGGCAAGTAATGAAAGCTGATCTCCTTGAATTGAGTTACTAGCTCTTCCATGTAAGTGTGATATTTACGCGCACCCGGGTCTACGGTCTTCCATTTGTTAGAGACACGATTGATGATGAGGGCAGAGTCACCATACACCTCCAATTCCTTGATATTTCTTTCAAGGGCGGCTTCCAACCCGGCTATGCAAGCTTCATATTCAGCAGCGTTGTTGGTGACCTCGAAGTTCAACCTTACTGCTATGGGGGTGTGTTCGTCAGTAGGATCGACCAGAAGCATTCCTATTCCGTTCCCCCTTTTGTTTGACGCCCCATCGAAGAAGAGTTGCCAGCGATTTTCTCCTTCTAGGGCAAAGATTCCATCATCGGGAAATTGAGGTTCAGGTCCTCGGGACTCATCACTTGGGAAATCGGGCAAATGTTCTGCCATTATTCGCCCTTTTACGGATTTCCTTGAAACGTAAGTGATGTCGTATTCAGCCAAAAAGAACGACCATTTTGCCAACCTCATGGAGATGGAAGGCTTGTCGAACAGATATTTGATGGGGTCTATCTTTGAGACGAGATGTATCGGGTGAGACTGCATGTAGTGTTTCAGCTTTCCCACTACCTGCACCAAACTGCGCAAGTCTTTTCACAAGCAGAGTAATTGAGTTCGCTCCCTGAAGCTTTACGCTCCACGAAATAGATGGCGTTTCGACCTTGGAATCTTTCTTCTCTTGAGCTAGCATAACCCCAATTCTTTGTATCCGTGACGTTAGATATAGCAATAGCGGCTTTGCCGATGTGGTGAGCAAAGAATCGGGGATTCTACGAGGTACGCCTTGATCTGCTCAAAAGCGAGCCGGCATTCTGAGTCCATTTTGTGTAGGCATTTTTCTTCATCAACTTTAAGATCGGCTCGCGGTCGAGGTCACCTGATTTACAAAACTGGGCTTATGTATTGCGATCTTCCCATGAAGGATTTCACTTCGTCGGTGTCAGGGGTGGCTTCATTTCAACTATCGCCTTGATTTTCTCGAGGGTCTACTTCAATTCCCCGTTACGTCACCATATATCCTAGCACCTTGCCTCGTCTTACACCGAAGGTGCATTTGGCTGGATTCGGTCTCATCTTTGTGGTCTCGGAGGCGGCCGAAGAATTTTCTCAAATCAACAAAGTGCTGGCCATCTGATCCTCTGGAGTGTATTATCATGTCGTCCACATAGACCTCAATTTCTTTGTGGATCATATCATGCAACAGAGCTGTAGCCGCCCTCTGGTACGTAGCCCTAGCATTCTTTAGTCCGAACGGCATGACCGTGTAGCAGTATGTTCCCCAAGGGGTCGTGAAGAGGCTGTTTTTGGCTTGATCCTCTTACGCCATTTCGATTTGGTTGTAACCGGCAAAGCCGTCGACGAAGGATTTAACTTCATGGTTGGCTATGGAATCTACCAGGATGTCGATGTTTGGCGGGGAAATCGTCCTTTGGGTGGCTTTGTTCAAGTCTCTGCAAATCTACGCAAAGACCGGATCTTTCCGTTGGCCTTGGTCACCGTTACTATGTTGGAAAGCCATGTAGGATATTCAATGACCCTGATGAACCCTGCTCTGAGCATCTTTTCTATCTCCTCTTTCACCTGTAGGGACCAATCGGGCTTAATTCTTCTTAGCTTCTGCTTCACCGGCTTAACTTCAGGGTCGAGCGGTATTCGGTGTTCAACTATGGAAGGGTCGATGCCTGGCATATCTTTATAGGACCATGCGAACACATCCATGAATTCTTTTAGCAGCTCAATTAGGGCATCCCTTTTAGTCCCTTCGAAGAAACTACCAATCTGCGTCTCTTTAGGCTCTTCCGCAGTTCCCAAATTCACACTCGTCAAAATCTCTTCGGCAGCTTGGGCTCGATTTTCCTCTTTTCGAACAACCTGCTTAAAGATTTCTTTGATATATTGTTCGTTTAATGTGTCTGCTTCTTCATCTAGTGAATCGTTATTAACTGTTTTTAGATTATTAGTTAATTCATCATTAGTTAAAGTGGCAATCAAGGGATACTCAGAAAGGTTCGTCATTTCATTGAGAATAAAAGGGAATACAGTATTGGCTACAATTTCGTGGTCTTTAGGCCTGAGGCCATCGGACGACTTGAAAGACTCAAACTCAACAATGAGAGACTCGGAGGACTTTACAAAGGTTGACACAAAGGGACGGGGGACCAATCCAAGCTTGGTGATCATTTCTTCCTTGGTCGCGGACGGGCCTGAGAGAGTTTCCCAATTCTTTAGCGGCATTGCTGTCAGTGACCTCATGACTTGGGGTTTATCTTGTTTCTGTTCTCCTTCCTCAAGCATTGCTATCATCTCTTCGTCTGAACCAGAATCAATCGGGTCCGGCACCTGAAAACCGAGCATATGAATGTAGGGATCTTCTTGCGGATCTGCTGCATCCTCAATTCTGGAGAATTCTAACTCGTCACAATCTGACCGCTCAATCCAGATGTAAGGACGTATTGCATCTCGATGTGCTGCTGGAAAAATCTCATGTCCCATGCTCGAGCAGAAAGGCTTAGCGGGTAGTTCTTCGAGGAGGACGTCCCATACGATGTTCATACATTCGAGTCGAGTCTGCCGGTATTTGTCGACTTTTATCATGAAGATCTCTTCGCTTGGGAGGCCGGAGAACGGGTGCGAAGAATGCCGACAAATCTACGATTGGAGGCGGAGGTTTGTGTGCTCGTACCATGGCGGTGTTCAGTGTTTCTTTCCACTCTTCCTCCAAATGTTGGAAATGGTAATTGATCTTGATGAATCGAACGCCTTGGTGCACTGCTTGAGTTCGTTGACGTAGTTGGCATCACCGGATTAGGGGATTACGATGAGACTTGCCCAGATAGTCCCTTGAGTCGATTCGAAGGAGGTAGCCCGGTGTCTGGCTAAGAGCATGCTTGGTGACGGTCTCGGCTTCGTTCCCTATGAGGAAACTGTCACCCCTAATGACTTCAAGGTCCCCTTGCCGATTAATGAACTTGACACATTGATGAAGAGTGGAGGCTATGGCTTTCATGTGGTGTAACCAAGGGCGCCCAGCGAGCTGTGAATTCGGATGGGATGTCCATTGCATGGAATTTTGCCGGCACTATTTGGGTTTCATACCAGAGTTCCAGAACCACCGTCCCCAAGATGGGACGAGACGTGCCATCATATGCCTTGATTGACCGGGTAGATGGGATCATGTGCCTTTCATTGATGCGTAGGGCCCGCATCATGCTGAGGGGAAGGACATTAACGGCTGATCCATTGTCCACCAATACCCCGGGAGTGATACGGTGTTGAGCCGAATAGTGATGTCTGAGGCTTCATTGTCTTTGGGGAGACATCTCTTGGCAAATCTTCGTCGCAGAAGGTGATCATGCTACCATAGAGGCGGGGATCATAGATTTGGTGCTTGTCTGGAGACAGAGAGTCATCAAGCCAGTCACTTCGTGCCTTTTTCTTGCGAGGTAGAACCTTCGCTGAAGCCCCCAGGTTATCTTTGAGGCCGTTTGTGGCGGTTGCCATCCCCGATCCAACATATTGATTGAGTGGGAGCGCCAACCGGTGTTGGTCTTTCCTTGTCGGTATGCACTCGGGAGGCTGGACAAAGCGAATCTTGGGCGATCCCGTGGGGGGATAGATTTCTGATTGGCAGTAAAATCTCCCAGATCTGCAGTATTCCGGTGTCCGAAGGTCTCAATTCTATCGCTGGCAAGGCTTTTCGGCTTTTCTACCCCTGTTTGCTTTGGGGAAGACTGGCTGGAGTAGAGTACATAGTAATCAAATCCCCCAGATGGCTCCCCGAGCGTGCCCACACTGGTATCACCGGCCTCGAACCTCTCTTTCAACTTTTGCTGGGAGGAAATTTTCTTTTTGACTTCTGTCTGTGTTTGAGGTGGCCTCATGTCCATAATGGCTTTGATCTTTCGGGGGTCGACTTCGATACCTCGCTCCGTGACCATATACCCAAGCACTTTTCCCCTTGTCACTCCGAAGGTGCATTTAGCAGGGTTTAGTCTCATGGAATGTTGTCTCAGCCTCTCAAAGAACTTTCGCAGGTCAACAAAGTGCTGTCCATCCTCGCCTTTGGAGTGAATTATCATGTCGTCGACGTAGACCTCAATCTCCTTGTGGATCATGTCATGAAAAAGAGCGGTCGCTGCCCTTTGATAAGTAGCCCCGGCGTTCTTAAGCCCAAATGGCATTACTGTATAGCAGTAAGTTCCCCACGGTGTGGTGAAGGCTGTCTTTTCTTGGTCTTCTTCGGCCATCTTGATCTGGTTGTAGCCTGCAAAGCCGTCAACGAAGGATTTGACTTCGTAGTTGGAAGTAGAGTCCACCAGGATGTCTATATTTGGCAAGGGGTAATCATCTTTGGGGCTGGCCTTGTTCAGATCCCGGAAATCTACACAGCAGCGCACCTTCCCATTGGCCTTGGTTACGGTCACAATATTGGACAACCATGTCGGATATTCGATGACTCTGATGAATCCTACCCGCAGTAGCTTCTCAATTTCTTCTTTGACCTGTAGAGACCACTCTAGCTTGATTTTTCTCAGTTACGCTGCGGCTTAGCATCTGGTGCTAGAGGGATTCTGTGCTCTACTATTGAACTGTCTAGCCCCGACATATCCTTGTACGACCATACAAAGACGTCCATGTATTCTTTGAGCAGATTAACCAGTCTGTCCCTTTCAACCCCCTGGAAAAAGCTTCCAATCTGTGTCTCTTTAGGTTCCTCGACAGTACCCAAGTTAACACTCGTCAAAACCTCCTCGGCAGCTTGGGCTCGGTTTTCCTCTTTTTCTGTAACCTGCTTAAAGATTTCTTTAATGTATTGTTCATTTAGTGTGTTTGCATCTTGTTCAAATGATTCATTATTAACTGTTGTTAAGTTTTGAGTTAATTTATTATTTGTTAAGTTGGCAATAAGAGGATACTCAGAAAGATCTGTCATTTCATTCAAAGCAAGGGGAAAGATGACATTGATTACATGTTCATAATCCTCAGGCGTGAGGCCTTCGGACGACTCAGAGGACTGAAATTCAAAGATTCCTGACTCAACTGTATA
Source organism: Adenophora triphylla var. japonica (assembly GCA_022495995.1). Lineage (NCBI taxonomy): Eukaryota > Viridiplantae > Streptophyta > Magnoliopsida > Asterales > Campanulaceae > Adenophora > Adenophora triphylla. Next base: position 73,599 of record JAFEMH010001645.1, read on the forward strand.
GACGACAGGGTGTTTGACTCGACTGGGTTGAGAAGGACGGGGTACCAATCCAAGCTCCATGATCATTTGCTGTCGGCTGGCTATCGGCCCTGAGAATGTCTCCCAATTCTTCAACGGCATCTCTGTCTTAGTCACCAAAGTGCGGGGATCGAAAGGCTCTTCACCACTGTCTCCAATTACGGCAACTACCTCATCATCTGAGCTGAAGTCGATCAAATCAGGGATCTGTGCTTCCTCATCAAACAACTTTTGCAAGCCCCAATCACTATCTTCACTACTGGCAGCTTCTATCTGCTGATCTTCGGAAAAGCTAACTCAAAGGCGGAGAAATCCATTACCCCGGATGAGAAGGATGCTGACCCTTTGACACTGTTCTGGTTTCCTTTGATGACATACTCGTTCTCAACGGTAGTGGTAGCTCCAGGAATGTCTGGCAAGTCGAGGAACATTCTCCGAACAGGATTTGCTGGTTTTCCCCTAACTTTATCAAGGTTTTCCAGAAGGGTTTTCCTTCGGCAATCACTTTCACCGTATTGGGTCCCACCTTTTGTAAAGTAATGAGTCAGAGACAAACTGTAAGGATGGAGACGGACCCCTTCACTTCGTTTTCCTGGAACTGTGCCTTTAGCTTTTCTGTCATCCCGAGAGTTCGGTTTGTATCCCAAGCCATATCTGGTAGTCTGTTCCTTTACATCAATGATAGTATTGCGACCCTGCAGTCTTTTGCCCAATCCAAGCCCCGGAAGATAACCCATTTTTCTCATCATTCTCATGGCCGAGGGAATTTTATCGGAGGTAGTAGTGAGGTCAGTGCAACACACTTGTGCTTTGGAAGAAGCTACAGAGAATCCGGTCAAGGCAAACCCTTCATCATCATGCTTAATTTCCAATATCGGAATACCTCCGGTCTTGGTTCCTTCCACTTTGTGACACTTTGTCTCCGCAAATAGTGGTGATAGTACCATTACTTGATCGAAATTTGGCGCATTGGTGCGAGTAGAGGCTACCCCGTTTATGCGGTGGATCCAAGGGCGTCCCAAGAGCGGTAAATGAAATCGGAATGTCAATCACTTGAAAGTCAACGTCCATGACCTTTTTCCCGAACCATAACTTGAGAGTAGCAATCCCCAAAGCGATCGTGCGGTGGAGTCATAGGCCTTAGTAGTCGACTAGAAGGCTTCAAATCCGTGGGCTTCAAATCCAATAAGTCCATCATCTTTCTTTGGCGGGACATTCATTGCGGACCCTCCATCGACTAATACCCGTGGCAACGGCGTTCTTCCAAGCTGGACCGTGATGTAAAGAGGTTCGTTATGACTAGCCCCATACTTTGGCGAGGTCCAAGTCGGTGAAGGTAATGATGTTTCCGTAATGGATACTTCCAATCATACGGACGACCTCATGCAGGGTGACATCTATGGGCACCATGGTCTTGGCCAAACTTTCTTCTAGTTTCGGCTTATGAGGGTATGAAGAGGTTAACAAGGACCACAAGGAGATATTGGCACGAGTACACTTCAACTGAGTCGCACCGGATCCTCCTTGTCGAGTCGGGTTTTACGCTTCGGCTTATAGGGTCTTTTGTCTGTTTTCGGCTCAGAGACGGCATTTCTTTTGTCACCCTTAGGCTATTCAACACTCATCTGTTCGGACCGAGTCATCACATAGACATTAGACTTCTCTGAATCATCATTCCTACCGGCGGATTACATCGGCTCTTTCAAAGTCGGCGGGCTCTTCTTTGGCGTATGGCCAGTCTGGCGGATTAATCGATTGACAGCGCTACCGGAGGCATAGGCGGCTTCCCGAATCGATCCCGGGTTAATGGCTTTACGGCTTTCTCGGGGTTTGGAATTCTTAAGCGGACTTAGCGGCGGGTGATTTCGGCTTCATCCTTTTCACTCGAGCCTTGACGGTCTCATTCGGGCTTTTCAAGGTCGGCATGCAACGAGGAATTATCGAGTGCGGAGGTTTGCTAATGGCTTCCTCACTTGGACCTAACAACTTTTTCAGCAGAGTGGGGTCACATTCCTCATCACTGTCAAGCATATCCCTTCTTTCTTTAGGGGTCAGCCTTCTGACGGCATCTTTGACGTTGGCCAAACACTTTCTGAAGTGGGAAATTCCATCATCGAGAAGGATTTCTACGGGGTCAAACCTCATGGCGGGTTCCTGTTCTTTACTGTCAAGAAGATTTTCTGGGCTTTTCAGCTTCTGGGCTTTTCAGCTTCTGGGCTAACCACTCCTCTACTGTTCCTTCTGGCATTTCGACTTTGTCTTCCTCAGTATCACTACAGTAACTCTCGTGAGAACTCTCATCTTTATTCTGATGACCAATGAGGGCAAAAGCAGGTCGGGATACTTGGCGCCATATAAGGGGTATCTTGGACTTTTCCTCTGACTTGGGGATTACCAAGAAAACATCATTGTCATCATAGGACATAAAGGGGACCGGGGTCGCTTCGAACCTTAAGACTCTTTCCAGGGCATCCATACACTCTTCTTCAGACAAGGTTTCAGGGGTGACTCTTAGCACTACAATGGAGTCTACTCTTCCCGACGGGGGTTTGGCCTCAATGACGCTTACATGTTCTAGATCGGCGGGTGGAGCCCACTTCCCTCTTTCAGCTAAAGCTTCGATCAAGTTCCTCCATTCACCGACCAAGTCTTTGTAAGGAGTATTGAACTCTAGGATGTAGAATTCGTATGCTGCCTCATCTGAGCTTGTATCCTTTTTCTCTTCCGAACCTTCACACAGGCTACAGACACATTTTGAAGTGATACCATCTCCCATTCCAGGTTCGTGGTTTTCATCTTGCCCTCCGGGTTTCACTTCGGTCGACTCCAAGTTCATTCCTTCTACTGAACTGTCATCATCGCTGTAAATCCACCCATTCCTGTTCTCATTTCCGACTGACTCTTCACTGCCACTGTCTGGGAGATAGGCAAATTCACAGGCGTTGACAAAGTTAGAAAGGTCAGGCTGGTACTGGGATTTCAAGGTAGGGAAATTTGGCTCGGGCTGAGAGGAGGGAAAGAGTCCCATGGGGTAATGCAGAGGCTGTATTACGGGGATAGCTATGGCGTTTGCTCTCTGTTGGTAGGGAACAAAGCTGGGTCTTATCTGAGGAGGAGAGGGTAAAGGGACCCTGATGGCTTGAGACATTGGGAAGGACTGAAAAGGGACAGTCTTTGGCAAAGGATCATATGTGACTGGAGGAGGGCATTGGTTATAGGCTAGCTCTTCTTCCCTAGTCATCTGGTTACCCAAACCGCATCTTTCTCTGTCAAATAGGCCATTCGACTCTACGGGCGACAAAGGCGAGGATTCTCGACGAACCTGCCGAGAATTCTGCGCTAACAAGTCGCTGACCCGGTGTTCTCACCCACTTCTTTCTCGCTGCGGGAAAGGGATAGGAGAGGTTTAGACTCGGGGTAGGTGTTTAGGCTGAAGGCTCAAGCAATATGCAAATTAAGAATCTTCCAGTTTACTTAAAACAGTGTCTTTTATTAATTTCTATTTGGTTGGAAAAGGGATTCTGCCCTTCTTTTTCGCAACTACTCTAGATCCTAGATCAGTGGGTTCCGTCACTACGTCTATAAGCCCCTCATATTCCACCTGTATTTCGACCTCCCAGGGTGGACAGCCCCGAGCAAGGGTCCTATAGGGCAGGCGGATCCCATTGACCGAGAGAGAAGAACGCTCCTAACGGGTCTAGCGGGTCATAGGAACTTTTAACGCACGAGCGATGCGAATTATAGTCAAGGCAATACCGGGAAAGTCTCGTCTTTCAGCCTTAACAGAATTTCGGCAGAATTTCGCTTGCGCGATTGACGTTTTGACTTTTCGGTAATGTCCGAGAAGATAATAGGCATAGGTCGGGCGGTAAAAGCCGGATGACACAGTGTCACATTGAACTTCGTTGCATACGCCGTGCGTGAGTCAAAATCGAAGTCAATGCCGGGTCAAGATCATGCCAATTTTACTTTGTCGGAATTTTGGCAGAGCTCCGCTTGTGCGGAAGATCTTTGGACTTTTGGCATGGACTTGGTCTCGAATCTTACGCATTCCGTGCGGGTCAAGGTCAAAGTCAATGTCGGAGTCAAGATTCTACCGATTTTTCCTTGTCGAAATTTCGGCAGAGTTTCGCTTGAGCAAAAGATCTTGACTTCCGTTATGGACTAAGGCTTGACCTTTACGGGGACATGCAACTGGGCTATATGACACGGACTAGACCAAAAACCAACCAAAAAAGTCACGGTTTTTTGAAATGTGTGACACGGACTGTGCATTGGTCGAAACTGGCTGCCATGGGGAGTTTGGGGTGATTCCGTGCGTGCCCGGGAGCATCGTAAGGCTGTCCGTGACTGCAGCTAAAAAACCACTCCGGGTTTAAAGGGACGTGCGTGCAAAGTGTACAGGATATATAAGGTGCGCGTAGTGTGCGGCCTCCTAAAAATATTCCTTTTTGAGTTAAAACAGAAATTTTTAGAAATGTGTTTTAAAGGAATGATTTTTCGGGACGGGGGAAAATGCAACAGATAAGGCACGTAAATTTTTCTGGGAGCCCCGCCGTCTTTGTAACTGAATAGCCCCAAGCTGCCAAGGCTGCCAGATTAACCTCAATTTTTCCGGGTGGAATTGCCACTGAGGCCGCCCGGTCAGAATCCAAGGAGGATTGAGCCGTACGACTGAATGGATCAATTTTTCAGGTTCCACTCCTTTGCAATTTCAGGTTGCTTCCCGAACATTTTAGGCACCTTTCAGTAGGCTTTCCTGTTCAAAGTATGCACAATTCCCAAGATGCAAATGATGCAAATGCAAGGCAAAGAAAGCAAGCACGATAATTGGAATCCGTGACGGGAGTCTAACCCGCTCAAAGGAAAAAAGCTTTCTTTTTAGTTTTTTTTTTCGAAAAGAGATACCGGTACGTCGGATTGTTAAACCACCGTTTATCCCAAGCCCCGGGTTAGAGAGCGATACAGGAAGGTTAAATGGTTTCCACCTATATACCGGGTATCGTTTATTTTGAAAATGAAAGCTTTTCTCCTTTGGAATTTCCCCAGCGGAGTCGCCAAACTGTGAATGTGTGCCCAAATTCTAATTTTTTGTTTTTTAGATTGGATTCACGCGAGTTTGAAAACATCCGGTTTAATTTGAAAAACGGAGTCGCCACGCTATTTTGATTTCCTCAAAACTTTGAAAAAAAGGTTTTTAGGGTTCGGAGGTTAAGTTACCCCTTGGGAAGAACAGATCGTCGTTCACCCAAGGTGCCTTGCCGTAGCAAGTCTCCCTAGATTCCATTTTTCGTGCTTGCTTGCGTGCTTTCTTGTGTGCATGTGTTGAAAAGAGGGGGGGGGGTCCCAAGTTGTCTTCCGGACATACAAACCATTTAGTTGGTTGTCGCTCGGGATTCCTTGAATTTTTATGTGTTCGGGATTTTGATCCCGTCCTCATCTTGGACTTGTGATCATCGCTATTTGACCTTGAGTCTTGCGTGATCGAGAGAAGGACTCTCTTTTACAGTCCAAAATGGGGTTCTTTAGAAAAGGAGTGTCCTTAGCCCATCAATCCTACACCTTGAGACGATTGAGCTTATATTGGAGCTATCATGCTCGTCTCAAGCGATAATCGGAGATATAGGTTCAAGGTTTTATCCCTTTCTAAAGAGATTGTGGCACCTTTAATGGAAGAAACGATGTAAAGATAGGATCTTTACACCGGTCCGTTCCGAAGGTTGCTAATGGGGACATGGGGGAATGCATGTAAAAATGACATTTTTAGTGAAAAGATGACATTTTTGGGTGCAAAGGATGCTCTTTGATTTGCAAAGGATGCTTTTTGATGGTAAAGAAAAGATTTTTATGCAAAGGATGCTCTTTGATTTGCAAAGGATGCTTTTTTCATGTAAATAAAGGATCTTTAATGCAAAGGATGCATTTTCATGTAAAGAAATGATCTTTAATGCAAAGGATGCATTTTCATGTAAAGAAATGATCTTTAATGCAAAGGATGCATTTTTATGTATAAAATTGAGTTTTAGGGTGCAAAGGATGCAATTTGAATATAAAGATTACATCTTTATATGCAAAGGATGCATAAAGATATCATTTTATATAAAAAAAGGACTTTTAGGTGCAAAGAATGCACCTTTAACGCAAAGATTACATTTTTATGGAAAAGGGATGCTTATTTCATGCAAAGGATGCAAAAGGGGGAGGGGGTATGATTTATATGAATAAAGATAGGATCTTTAACAACAAATACCAAGTTCCAAGCAAGATAATGGTAATATATGAATGCAAGGAGCAATTATATCACATAAACAAGCATAATGCAAGGTAAAGGGGTGAGAGGTTACCAATGGTGGTGATCTCTTCTTCTTTGGATCTTGCCTAGTGGATGGATCAACTTGGAAGGCTTCAAGGAGGAGGGAGGTGGCTTCTTGGCACTCTTCAACTTCTTGGATTTTCACAACAGGACTTGAACAGAGCTTTTGGTGCTGAATGTGGTATGTTGTTGTGTCAAAATGGGTAGAGGAGGGCTCTATTTATAGGCAGTCTGGATAAGGCTAATGAGGCCGTGCGGCTAGGAGTCTTCTCCTAATGCAGCCGTGCGGCATTATCCTGTATGACTCAGCATGTTTCTAGAATCATGCAAGGTGGCACTTATAGAAGGTTTTCCATATTAAGGAAAACGTGCTCTTTTAATTTAAATCAGTCCCTTCATTCCTCGGAAGGTTCGGAACAGTTCCGGAATTGCTCCCGGACTTTAGGAAAGTCCGGGAAATTGCCGGAAAACTTAACCGGAAGGCATGAGCCAGATTTGGGTACTTACACCACGCCATTTTTATTTTAAGGGCCAAAACTTTGAAAAATGCCCGAAATTAGAGATTTGAGTTCGGAGGTCACGTTACACTCCGGGAAGAACGTTAGGGTTCACCCGGAATGCCTCGTAAAACGAGTCTTCCTAATTTGAAACCATTTGTGTGTGTGTGTGTGTTTCTTTGGTTAAAATAAATGCAAAATGAGAAAACTAAAAATTTAGAACTCTTTGTAAGACATTAAACAAGTCTCATGATTTTAGGGTTGAGTTTTGGTACTCAAAAGACTCCTTGAAGTTGAAAGTCAATTCTGTAAGAATGAAAAGGACAGTGGACACTTGGTTTTGAAATGGATTTAAGAGTTTTAAAAATTCAGAATATGGGGAAAGTCTGAGAATGAAAGTTGTTCAAAACATCTTAAATAAGGTTACTACAAAATATTTTCATGATTGGAGATGATTTGAGGGACCAAAACCTTCTGGAAATCACATATGTGAAATCTGGATTTCCAGAGACTGCTAAACTGACTTTTGGAAAATAATTTGAAAAAGGGAGTTAGACTCTCGTAAAAAATAAAGTAAAAATATTTCTGGAATTCTATGGATGTTGGCTACAAAAAGTATTTTGTAGTAAACACCAAATTCCAAGTTTTTCTGTGTCCAAAAAATTAGACAATGGACAGAGGTCTTAGAGAAAGGCTACTGGACAGCAACATTCTCAACAAGGAAAATGTGATTTAAAGGGGGTTTTGCATCCATGCTTGTCCCCATTTCCTTAGGCTTTGATTAGTGATCACTAAACTTTTTTAGTGGTGATCTACTATATCAAGCCATCCTTAGGGTACATTAGGACTTGAAGCACTTCATTTGCTTGGGAAGGGGAGATTTAACTTGAAATAAAGATTTTATGTATGAAAATTGATTTTAGGTTAAGAAAATGCTTTCAAGGAAGTAAAAAAAAAACTTAAGAGAATGTAGATCCTTGTAGAGAATCATCCATGGAGATGAACTTCCATGGAGATTCTCTTGGATCTTGGACAAGAGATGGGCAACAAGTGGATGAACAAGTTACATCTTTAAAGTTTGAGATGCATGCATGGATGAGGGAGGTTTAAGGTAAGAAGAAGGAGGGTTTACCAATGGTGGTATCCTATCTTCCTTGTGTTTGTGTTTGAGACTTGAATTTAGTGAGTGTTTGGTGAGTGAGATTTGGGAAAATGATTAAGAAAAAGGTGGCAATTCAAAGGAATTCCCACTGTTTTCTACAATATTTTCACCAAGGTGCTGTGTGAGTGAATTGTTCTTCCTATTTTTCTGAGACTGAGGGGCTCTATTTATAGGCCTCTGGAAATTTCAATTCCATCCGCGCGGATGGGTCTGTCAGCGTGCACTGTTCATTAAATGCTGCTCCAGGCTTTGGACAAAGGGAATATATTTTTCAAATACTCAACCAGTTGTGTTTACCCTTACCGTTTCGAATTTTACGTTTTGTAAGATTCTTTACCTTGCTTAACTCCAAATAGCAATCCCCAACTTACCCTTGCTTTGTTAGAAAAGTTAGATTTTGTTAGAAAAGTTAAGGTTTAGGTTAAGAATGTGAAGGCTTTCGTTAGTTTTCTAACGGAAATACTAACAACTCAAATTGGAGCACTTACAGTAGCCCCTCGGCAACGGTGCTTTCGAAGAAAGCGGGGTCGTCGATAAGAGTAAGGTTCCATATTTGACAAGGGGTGACCAAGGTGGTCGGATGGCTGGACCTGGTGATAGGCTACCTACGTATCCTTAAGAGGAATCAAGCCAATCGTAGTTCGGGTCTTTCGATGTTGACCCTGGAATGACTGTTTTAGGGTGTCAACCTGGTAAGCGAGTTATGCAGTCGTTTGCTGAAAGAAACTCTGCTGGGGATAGGACATGACCATTTTGGTCTGATGGCTAGAGTTGTATATTCGCACTGCTTGGGGAAAGGAATGACCATTTTGGTCTGATGGCTGAACCTAATGATAGGCTACCTACGTATCCTTAAGAGGAATCAAGCCAGTCGTAGTTCAGGTCTTTGACCCTGGAGTGACTATTTTGAGGCGTCAACCTGGTAATGATGGCATTTTAGGTGCCTCGGACCTTGAAGATGGCGTTTTAGGTGCCTCGAACCTTGGTGATGGCATTTTAGGTGCCTCAGACCTTGAAGATGGCATTTTAGGTGCCTCAGACCTTGATGATGATGGCGTTTTAGGTGCCTCGGACCTTGATGATGGCGTTTTAGGTGCCTCAGGCCTTGAAGATGGCGTTTTAGGTGCCTCGAACCTTTGGTGATGGCATTTTAGGTGCCTCAGGCCTTGAAGATGGCGTTTTAGGTGCCTCAGATCTTGAAGATGGCGTTTTAGGTGCCTCAGACCTTGATGATGGCGTTATAGGTGCCTCGAACCTTAAAGATTTGGGATTGATGGTCCTTTGGTGGACTTCATTTGAAGGGGCCGGTCTTACGTTTGCTGCCGGGAAAAAGGGTTACCATTTTGGTCGAGTGGCTGGACCTATGGTAGGCTACCTACGTATCCTTAAGAGGAATCAAGCCAATCATAGTTCGAAAGCTGCTGGGGGTGAAATCGAGGGATTCCGTTAACTTTTGTCGGAGAAATCGGACTTACGTTTTACTGCCTTTGATAATAATGAGGAAAGAAACGGGATTCCGTTGACTTTCGTTGGATAAATTGGACTTACATTTTACTGCCGTAGAAAGAAACAGGATTCCGTTGGCTTTCATCGGGGATGAACCTAAGTTGAGGTTTAGTTCAGGAGCATGAACCTAAGTTGAGGTTTAGTTCAGGAGTATGAACCTAAATGGAGACTTAGTTCAGGAGCATGAACCTAAGTTGAGGTTTGGTCCAGGAGTATGAACCTAAATGGAGACTTAGTTCAGGAGTATGAACCTAAGTTGAGGTTTGGTCCATGAGTATGAACCTAAATGGAGACTTAGTTCAGGAGTATGAACCTAAGTTGAGGTTTGGTCCAGGAGTATGAACCTAAATGGAGACTTAGTTCAGGAGTATGAACCTAAGTTGAGGTTTTGGTTCAGGAGTATGAACCTAAATGGAGACTTAGTTCAGGAGTATGAACCTAAGTTGAGGTTTTAGTTCAGGAGTATGAACCTAAATGGAGGACTTGAGTCTAAGAGGCTTAGTTGAACCTAAGTTGAGGCGTTCGTATGAACCTAAGTTGAGGTTTTTGAGTATGAACCTAAATGGAGACTTAGTTCAGAGTATGAACCTAAGTTGAGGTTTTGGTCGTGAGTATGAACCCTAAGCCGAGGTTTGGTTCAGAGTATGAACCTAAGTGGGGACTTAGTTCAGAGTACGAACCTAAGCCGAGGTTTTGTAACCGAGGGAGACTATTTGAAGGTGTTCTCGCCGGGGAGATTCGGCATACGAGAACCTGTCTGGGAAAAGGGTGACCGTGTTGGTCAAGTGGCCGGACCTATGGTAGGCTACCTACGTAGTTCGTCAAAGAGGTGGCGATAACGAGAGGCCACTGCTTTGTACCCAAGATTGATCGTTTCTTAGGGGAGTCATTTGGGAGTCACCCGAGGTTTGGACGTATTTGGGAGTCACCCGAGGTTTGATGATAATGTTCTTTAGAAAAGTAGTTGACTAAGATATGCTTTCATATACTCGTGTGATGTGCTTACCTCGTAGCCGCCTAAGGACCGAGGCTACTACTATGGTGATGAAGAGTTGTTGGATTGCCGTTCGCGGGGTGGTCTTTGTTGGCGATTTGCTGCATTTGTTAGTAGAGAGGAGGATGCATATATGACATTCATGATGACAGATGCATGCATAGAACCAAAATGATTATGAGAGTATATGATGCATTTACTTGCTTTTGGAGATGCACTTAGCCTAAGCTTTTGGCAAGGAAATTGTGATTTATGATCTTCAATCGCTTAGGATTGTTCCTTATTGATTCAAGTTTTACGCATGCTACATGAGCCCTGGGGAGATTTTTGTGGGGATGAATGGTGATGAGAGCGGATGTATTGGGATGTATGTGTCTGAAAACTGTTTGGAACAGATTTTGAGCAAGTGGGGGGTTAGAGCCCTCGATCGTGATTTAAACAGCGGTTGTTAATGAGATTGGATTCGGATCCCGGGTCTTGGTTGAAATTTTCCCTCTCAATCTTGGTCATTTGAAGCTGATGCCGACAGGCTCTAGAGTACGTTGATATGAGTGAAACTTCTTTCATTTGGGTGAGCTGTGACTTGGCCGAAACCTTGTTCAGAGAATAATTTGATGAAATTGCTAATGCCCAGATCTTAAATTCCGATGCTATGGGAAGCTGCTATGTACCAAGTTCTGAAGCTGAAAATCTAGTCGTTGATGTGACTAGACCTTTCTTGTGACTTGATAAAATTCAGGTCCAAAGGACCAGCTTGACAAAGCCCCCGGATCCTATTAAAGCGAGGAAAGATCCCTTCTTTGGCAAAGCCTCGGTTTGAAGAACTGAGTAGGCAAAGTCCAGATTTTTAAGAAGTGACTTGGCGAAGCCCCCAATCTTATAACCTCATTGTGATTTCAACATAATTAGCAGAGTCCCAATCTGATTGGTAATGCAAAGCGATCCTGAAAATAATCTGATAAAGATCGAATCTATCTCGTAGTGAAGAACCCAATGTGGACCCAAAGATAACTACAGAAGCCTCAGCTTGAAGAGCTGATACAGGAGAACCTGGGAGAACCGCTTAGCAAAGCCCCCGTGTGAAGAAATTCAGAGCAGTCTTATTGCAGACAGGGTCATTATGTGGTCGAGGAGGCACCCATCTTTTTCAGACCTTAGTCAATTAATTACTGGACAAGACTCAGAAATATTTACGTGCAGGGGCACATCTTTCGAAAAGTGGGAATGTATCCCAAATTTGTGTATGACATTCTCGCTTTTGGGTTTGACTCTTTTGAGAGAGTATAAGGATAACAAGGTGTGGAAAAGTGTATTGAAGCCCCTGCTGACAGAAAGACAGTGTTCGACTCTATTTCCCTATGATGGAGAGAGAGAAGACTTGTCGAGACACTTGAAAACTTGTCTTATTCATGATGATCACAAGGCGGCTTAAAACCCTTTATTGATGTTCGGGTTATTCAAACACTAAATCTGATATGAACAAATATTTTGATCAATCACAAGGAGAAAACCAACTGATATTGCGAATCAATCTTGGAAGGATGGAAAGTGTTTAGGAACGGTCCTTGATGAGACCGGATTTTTTTTTTAGATTTGTTTGTGATTTCGACCGGACCAATTATGGTTGCCTACGTTCCCTCCATTATGAAGAGCTCAGGTCGCCGTAGTTCGGGCTTAACCCGATTGAAGAGAGAATGAATGTGAAAATTCGAGATTTCGAGGACCTTTGAGGATTTTTGGAGAATTGGAGAGTTTAAGAACATGTCTCCTTGGAGTGTCAATGGAAGACACGGATGCGGAGCCCCAGTGGAACATCCACGGCAAGTGTTTGTGGAGTAGAAATGAACTATGCTCACATAAAATGCCGAATGAATGGATTGAATTTGCACAATCTTTGATTGATGATCTTTTGAGCCGAGGTGGATTTGGCTCTGATTTAAGCAAGCATTGAAGCATTAATTTGACTGCTATCCGGTAGGAACTGTAGCTGGGTTTCAAGGCTTCGATCGGCCATCGGGTGATTTGGAAAATCGTGACCTCTTAAGATAAGAGGTCGGCTGGGCCTTTTACTGACTGAACCTCTAAAAATGAGAGGTTGGATTTTGAGGATGTGTTTGGGATTTCTAAGGTGAGGAAATCTGTGATTGCATCTTCATTGCCTCTAAATTTTGGCTTTGGCCGAGAGCAAGGGTAATGGTAATGGGAATATCCTCTAAAATTGAGAGGATGGCTTGTGATTGGTTAGTAGGTATTGGTGAGAGAAAGTCCAGGCAAATCAGAACTTTTGAGAACTTTGCAAGAATTCGGGCTCCTTTTGAATATTGGAGAGCCTTTTGAGAAGTCGAGGACCCTTTTTTTTTTAGGGCCTCTTGAGAAATTGAGGATTTTTTTTTTCTGAATTGTGAGGATTTAAAATCCTTTTTTTTTATGTGCAGCCCTGTTTTTTGCCTAGACTGTCCCCTTTTCAAGGTTTTCAGCCTAGCTGGGCATTACTCTTTTTGCACTCTTGCTTTTTTTTTTTTATAACTTGGAAGGCCTCCTGAGGAGTTGAGAATTATCTTTGTCCTTCCTTCATGGCTTGAGATATTTTGCGCATCACCGACTCTCGAAGCTAACTTCTTGGGCTTGCTTGGACTTCTCTTAGCATGGAGCAAAAATGATGGCTAAACGGGGTTTCAAAACACGCCGATCTTGAAATGAAAAGGTATTGTTTGGTGAGGGTGAAGTAATGGCTTTCCTATAGGTGAAAGGCTTCAACCGCAATCCCTACCGGATGACCTAAACGAGATTAAGTCTTCATTGCTTGCTTAAGCTTTAAATGAGAAAAGATTCGTGCCAATTCATCGAGCAGCGAGATGATGAGGATGATGAAAGAGATGTGAGCATATGAGATGCAAGATAGGGAGTTGGCAAGCCCCAATTTGAGAAGGGTATCAATTGATTTTCTCACTCCGATTAATTTAAACATGAGTCATTTTAAAGCATTAGTGGTTGAGCAGCACAAGTGATCATCTAGGATAAAACCATTTCAATTAAGTATAGCGTGGGTGTGCAAGTGATGTCTCGAGTCTAGCAAGAAAAGAAAAAAGACTTATTGTAAGTACCCAAATCCGGATCGTCAAAATCCGTCAGAAAGTTAACCGAAATCCGTTAACTGACCCGCTCCAGGTTAACCGGAGCTCGTTAAACTCCCCGTTGCCAAGCCAACAAGACGTTCCGGGACTGCCCCGTGCATCCCGACGTCGAAATGTACTTAACACACATCATCGCACGTGAAAGTACGGCTTTCCCTGAAAAACGCACTTTTCGGCACTTTCCGGGGGCGTTTCGGACATTTTTCGGACTGTTATTTTAAAAAACGGACAAAACCGGGACCGGGGAACGAACTCCCACACCTTTGGTGAGTCATGGGACACGTGGCAGCCATGCCACAGCCCTCCCGTCACCCTTCAATCAGAAATCAAAGGGAAAAGACTAAAATACCCCTGGATTTCAGTCAAAGTCCGGTCGGACTCCTGTGCAAATTTTCTGAAATTGCCAGCAAGCCCCTCAAAATTCCAAAATACCACAAAACCCTGAAAATCAGTCTAAGTCCGTCCAGACTCTTACTGCATTTTTCACCTATAAATAGAAGTTGCTGTCAAAGCCAAAAGAGAGGACATTTTTACACCAAAAAATCACCACAGCCTCGGTCCTAAACAGTTTCACCCCCTCCCGAGCCCCCGTTTGTCTCGATTCGCGTGAAACTTCCATATTTCGATCAAATACGCCCCTCACCACTCCGAAACACCGTTTCAAACTACTTTCCGTGTCCCGTACACACCCCGAGCCAAAGGAGTCGACCCTAGCCATAGGTATAACTCCCTCTCTCTAAATCTCTCATTTCATCTCGGTTTACGCGCCAGTCGCTATAAACGTTTCGAACAACGTTATTGAAATGTAGATGCCTCCGTCTAACGGGGTCCGATACGTTTTAGCCCCTCGATCCTCTTCTCTTCCCGTAAGAGAAGTAATCACGGGTTAAAACGGCGTTCCGACCCCGTTCCGTTTACTTTTTATGTCATTTACCATTTCGGATCGATCGATCCGTCGATTGTCACTTACTTTCTGTCATTTACAATTTCGAGCCGTTTTGGCTCGTTGATCGTCATTTACAATTTCGAGCCGTTTTGGCTCGTTGATCGTCATTTACGATTTCGGATCGTTTGATTCCGTTGATACTGCTTTAAATATTGTCATTTACAAAGTCCGACCCGTTTGGATCGTGATAGTATTTACTTTTCAAAGTTCGAGTCGCAACCCGATTCGTTGATTGCATGTCATTTAATACGCTTTTTCCCGTAAAAATCGTTAACAATGTAATGCCCGATTCAAAACCGGAGTTCGTCCTTCGAACTCTCTTTCAAAACGCGCGAAATGACGTTTGGCCTTCAAATGCTCATCTTCAAACTAAAAGCCGCCATTTGACACTTAAAATCATTTAATACATTTTTCTCGTAAAAATCGTTAACAATGACTCGCCCGGTTCAAAACCGGAGTTCGTCCTTCGAACTCTCTTTCAAAAAGATCAAAATCGACGTTTGCCACGCAAACACTCATTTCCGTCTCAAAATCGACGTTTCCCACGCAAACGCTCATTTCCAAACTCAAAAACGACGTTTGTCATTCAAACGCTCGTCTTTTCAAACAAAGTCACCTAATCAACGTTTGACATTCAAACCAAGATTAAGCTTGTTATTCAAGCCCCCATTTCAAAACACACACACACACACGTTTTTCGAGAAAGGTAGAAAGACTCGTCATACAAGGCGTTTCGGGTGATCTCGTAATACTCTTCCCGAAACGTAACGTGACCTCCGAACCTAACAATCTCTGGTACTCAAAGCTTTTTACTCGTTTTAGCTACCAATAAAAATGATCCCCTATTTTCAAAGCTTTTTACTCGTTTTTGCTACCAATAAAAATGATCCCCTGTTTTCAAAGCCTTTTCCTAAGTTTTTGCTACCAATAAAAACGACACCATTTTCAAAAAGCCGTTTCTCAACGTTTGGGCTCAAACTACAAAAATCGCGTGGCGACTCCTCATTTTCCTTCCCATGAAGCGAGGTCTCAGACACCAACCCCCCGCGAAAGACAACCGCCCTTTCTGCGCCTCGCGCGCGAAAGGTCTGGGTAATTTCAGTTGGCGACTCCGCTGGGGAGAGTGATACTTTTTTCAAAACTACCGTTGTTTTCTAAAAAGCCTTTCGTGGGTCAAACTTTCGTTTACGCTTCCTCGTTTTCGTGTGTGTGTGTTCCTTTAAACCTCGAACGGTTTTTTTTAAAAGGCATTACATTGTCAACTTTTCAAAATCATACCATGTTTGTGCATTCCCATTCATGTTTGATTTTCATTGCTGTCTTTTGAACTGCGCATCATAATGCTTTAAGACACATTCTGAAAAATCTCTGTTTTACTCAGAAAAAAAAGGAATTTTAGTGACCGCACACTACGCGCACTTGCTGCCTCGGAACACCGCACTTCACGTGCGCACTTCTTTGCCTCGGCACTGCACACTACAACCCGTAACCCGGGATGGCCTTATCAGTTGCACCCCGATTGGCCTGCCAGATGCCTTTCGGGGGCGCACGGGGTCGTCCCAAACATCCCATCCTAGCCCGTGTAAGCCATGCACTCTTTGTGTCACACTTTGTCCAAGACCCCGGTTGGTTTTTGGCTTAACTCGTGTCATAAAGCCTAAGTGTATGTTTTTTACGCCGGGCCCCGCCCCGAGTCAAGCTCGAGAGGATGAGATCGAAGGTCGTTCCCGACCCGAAGTCTCGAGCTCTTCAGCCTTGACTTTGACGCGGAGCTCTGCCGAAAAATATACCCGAAGGTTCAATGTGACGCCGTGTCACCAAACCCTCACCGTATTCACCGTGCCAGCCACAACTTGGCCAACGCCAAAAGCTAAGTTCTCTCGCACAAGCGAGTCAGGAGAGGTCATGCCGAAATTTTGGCACGATCCCCGCCTTAACTTAAGGACGTTGACTTCGGCGTGGCCGTGCGTCACATACGTTGAAAGTTTGCGTGATCAGCTAGCCTTAAGTTCACTTTTTTCCTTTGTCGGTGGAACTCGCTTGCCTTATAGGACCTCGCTCGGGATAGTCCGTCCCGAGAAAGATGATCTACAATGGAAACGAGGGGCTTATAAGCGTAGTGACGAGATCCGCTGATTAGAGCTCTAGGATTAGTTGCGAAAAAGAAGACTCGCTCTTTTCCAACCAATTAGGACTACGAGAAAACGCGCTTTAAGTAAACATTAATCGGTAGCGCACATTGCACAAGCCCGAAACCTTGATCCAAATCCTCCCTTTCGAAGCCTAAACCCTTCCTTTCGTTCCACTGCGGCGGCGAAAGTGGTTCAGATTTCCGGGTCGGCGCCTTGCCAGGATCACCGTTACGGAAGCGTCGAGCTTCTTCGGTTCCCTCGGTTCCCTCGGCGGAAATTTCCGACATGTCTAGCTCACCGAGAAATCGTGACGGGGAAGGACCCCGCCACCGGTGAGATATGACTTTGGAAGAAGCCATCCGGGCTTGTGAGGTTCACAAGAGGCGAAAGAAGATCTGCATAATTTCGTTGTACAGCTTCCGAATGAGCGTGGTATAGCAGCCTATCCCCAGATCCGACAGTATTTTTGTCCCGAGTCGAGGATGACGATTCCCCGAAACCAGCTCACTCAAACCTTCAACCAGTTCCTCCCCGCCAACTTACGGGATTCCTTCGAACCAAGGAAACAACACCTAGGCTTCACATTGCCGCCTCCCGAGCAACCCTGTCATATTTGGCCGAGCCGGTGCTACTCCTATCACTCAATACCACCGGCGCACCAGTCCATCTCCCGAGATGCCAATATCCTTCAATACCCTCCCGGGTTCGTCCCGTTGCCTATACATGAATCCCAAAACACCGGGGACAAACCCCGATACAGTTCAGAAAAGGCCCCCATATATCCATATATATCAAGCCTTCCACTTCCAATCACTACCGCTCACGTGGTAGCACCCGGCGCCGAGCCTCACAGTCCACCACTGGACCCAACCTTGGCCTAGATGGTCGAACAGATGAAAGACCTGAAAGCCACCATGAGCAGCTCAAAGCGGGAAACGCTTGTTGGGATTGGATCCTAAACATACAAGGAAGAGGAGGAGTCTAAGTTGTTGGAGAGTCTTGGTGAGTTTGGTGAGTTCAAGGAGGGTTCAAAACGGAGAAGGAGACTGAGCGTGGCTGGGAGGAGCGCGAGGCGGGCGCCTCAT
The DNA here is from genome assembly GCA_022495995.1 of Adenophora triphylla var. japonica. Taxonomy (NCBI): domain Eukaryota; kingdom Viridiplantae; phylum Streptophyta; class Magnoliopsida; order Asterales; family Campanulaceae; genus Adenophora; species Adenophora triphylla. Next base: position 91,386 of record JAFEMH010001645.1, read on the forward strand.
ATGACCGATGCGGGCGCCTCGAGGGCCGAGGTGGTGGCCAAGGTTACTTCATCTCCAGGCGGGCGCATGGTGGGCTTGAGGCGGGCGCCTCGGGTGGCCGAGTTTACAGGCTTTTGTTTTGTTTCCTTATTTGATTACAACTCTTCTTTGTTTCGACTTAGGGCTTCCTTGTACTACTATATAAACATAGTTTCGACCTAGAACATATTGTAGCAACATATTAGAGAGGTGTCTAATACATATTGGCTTGGCAATTGCCCCCGGACGTAGTTCACGAGTTGGTGAATGAACCGGGTAAACAACTCTTGTGTTCTTGTGTGTGTGTTTCTTGTGATATTGCGTGTGTGGGTTGTTTAATTCTTTGTCTTGATTGCAACGGGGGAGCACCAATTTCACAACAACTGGTATCAAAGCTTTGGTTTGGGGATTCAAAATTCTTTCATTAGTTGATTAATTTTGAATCGCGTTCTTGGGGATTTTGGTGAAGCAGTCAAGATGAAGAACTCAATCGAGAAATTCAACGGTGTGAATTTCACGTTTTGGAAGACAAGGATTGAAGACTACCTTTATTGTAAGGATCTTCATGGACCCTTGAAGGCGAAGCCCGAAGACATGTCACAAGGAGATTGGGAGACGTTGGATCGGAAGGCGTTAGGAGCGGTAAGGAGTGCCTGGCAACCGACGACGTTGCACGGAATGCTATGGAGGCCAAGAACAGCGGTGGAGTTGCTACAAATCTTTGTCAGACATGTATGAGAAGCCGTCGAATATCAATAAGGTGCATTTGATAAAGAGGTTTGCGAATGCGAAGATGTCGGAGGGCGAACGGCGGCAAGTCATATCGGCAATTTCAAAGGTATGGTGGACCAATTGAAAAGTGTTGATATTACTTTCTCCGATGAAGTGCTAGCTTGTTTTCTTCTAAAGTCATTGCACGATAGTTGGGAGGATTCTTGTCACAACGATTAGTACGTCAACGGCATTGGTGTATATGGAGGTTAGAGATCTCATCCTTGAAGAGGAGTTGCGAAGGAAAGAGAAAGGGGAGAATCGTCCGTAGATGGGGCTGCACTTAGGGTGGAGAAAAAGGGGTGAACCTAAAAAGGGAAAAAAGGTCAAGTGCTACAATTGTGGTGAATTGGGGCATATCGATTATATTTGTCCGGAAAAGGTGGTGGTGCTAACGTGGTGGATGATGGTGGTGATGTATTAATTCTAGGGGAGGAGCGATCGGGTGAAGATTGGGTGTTGAATTACGGAGCTTCTTGTCATGCTGAGTGGGGATGCAGAATCAATGAAGAGGTACAAAGCTTGGAGATTTTGGGGTTCTCTATCTTGGTGATGGTCAACCATGAAGATCAAAGGTAAGGGGGATGTAATGATGAAGACACCTAACGGAATTTGTTTTACAACTACACAACGTGATGCATGTTCCGGATTTGAGGAGAAGGGTGATTTCTGTGGGACAACTTGACAGTGAAGGGTATGGTGTTTCTTTCATTGGTGGGTCTTGGGAAGTCACAAAAGGGGCTAAGGTGTTGGCTCGTGGGGTTAAGGAGAAGATGTTGTACTCTACCTACAATATCGATGTTCGTTCCGGTGGGAGCAAGAGGCTAAAGAACCGGCCTGTTGGTGTGAAAAGGGGAGACATCAAGAAACGGTATGTTGGGGAGGACTCAAAGTTGATCAACGTGGTGTGGAAGTCCAAGGGCCCTAACAGAGAGCGGTTTCAGACCAAGAACAGTCGATGCAAGAAACAAGGTGTGTCCAAGTTTCAAGGGGAAGCATTGCGAGGAAAGTGGGTCTGGAGGGAGAAGGCGAAGTTAGACTTGCGGGGAGAAATCAAGGTAGAAGCTGATTTGGGGAGGCAAGAACGATCTAACACGGAGTGGTTGAAACGTCGCTTGGTTTCAACTCGCCTTAGTACTTGAGGAGAGGTGCGGTAGTGTCAAGCCAATATGGATGGGGGAAATGTGTTCGAAGGTCATTACTCTGTGGTGGGAGTTGATGGGTGTTTCTATGTTTGTTAGTTTAGTCTCCGGTGGGAGATTGTTGGGATTGGATCCTAAACATACAAGGAAGAGGAGGAGTCTAAGTTGTTGGAGAGTCTTGGTGAGTTTGGTGAGTTCAAGGAGGGTTCAAAACGGAGAAGGAGACTGAGCGTGGCTGGGAGGAGCGCGAGGCGGGCGCCTCATATGACCGATGCGGGCGCCTCGAGGGCCGAGGTGGTGGCCAAGGTTACTTCATCTCCAGGCGGGCGCATGGTGGGCTTGAGGCGGGCGCCTCAAGGCTGGCCGAGTTTCTGGGCTTTTGTTTTGTTTCCTTATTTGATTACAACTCTTCTTTGTTTCGACTTAGGGCTTCCTTGTACTACTATATAAACATAGTTTTGACCTAGAACATATTGTAGCAACATATTAGAGAGGTGTCTAATACATATTGGCTTGGCAATTGCCCCCGAACGTAGTTCACGAGTTGGTGAATGAACCGGGTAAACAACTCTTGTGTTCTTGTGTGTGTGTTTCTTGTGATATTGCGTGTGTGGGTTGTTTAATTCTTTGTCTTGATTGCAACGGGGGAGCACCAATTTCACAACAACGCTCAAGTCCACGGATCCGGGAATGGTCACGCCTCTCCCTGCCAAGTTCAGAATGCCGGAGATGGACCGATTCGACGGAACCGAATGTCCTCAAACACACGTCGACACCTACGTTCTCGACATGAGAGAGAAAGGAGCAACCCTCCAGCAAATGGCCGACCACTTCCAGCATACGCTCAAGAGTTCAGCGTTACGATGGTTTCTGAGGGTCAAGCCTGCGGATCGCCACACCTGGGATCAGATTAGTAACATCTTCCTGGAACGGTACCGATCCAACTTAGAGTGGGAAACAATTCGTGAGGACTTAATCACCACTGAGCAGAAAGCGGACGAAAGCGTCGGAGAATTCTACAAAAGGTGGAGCTGGAAACTCTCCGAGATCATGGAGCCCCTCTCCAAGGATGTACAGATGCGGATCTTCAAGTCCTGCTTGAGACCGTCCATCAGAACTCTCATCAGTCACCATTTCTTCCCAGATCTCCGAGCCATGGTCAATGCCGGCTCACAGTTCGAGAAGGATCTCAAGGAGAGTTAGCTCTTTGCCACGGCCATACGAATGCCGCTCGCGGTGCATTCAATCCCGCATCGGCCCCCGGCAAAGGGAAAGATACGTCTGTCAACTACATCCGTCAGGGACAGCAGTCGGGCAACAGAAACCCAGTTCCACAAAGCAACAACTCCACTTCGAAGCAGTTTACCGTGCACTTCGACAAGTTGGATATGCCACTGAGCAAGGTGCTGGAAGGGTTAATCAAGGAAGGTCTCCTTAAACCCGTTGCCAATTACAAACCCAAGAATCCCATAGTCAACGCTGACAAGAGCAAGTACTGCGCCTTCCATCAGTATCACGGCCATACCACCGACAACTGCGTGGGGTTACGATATGAAATCCAGAACTTGATAGAGGAAGGAAAGTTGGAGCGCCCCCGTGGGCCCAATATAGTCGGAAACCCTTTTCCGAACAATAACAGCGTGAATTCCATTGAGTGGGTGCCCAAGAAGATTGCCACAGAACCAGTTTCTCCGCCTCTTCCAGCCGGGTCCTCCTCTAATGTCCACATCAGCTACGATGTTTGTGACTGCTCCGCCTGCCTGGAGTACGAGTCCCAAGACACGGTCCAGAGCAATCCTTCGAGAAAATAGAAGAAGAAGTCCTCTCAACAACAACTGAGAGAAAGATACGAAGCTGGAGACACCAGTGTGGGTACACTCGGAGAGCCATTCGGGAAGTTCGAATACTACGTACTCTACTCCAGCCAGTCCTCCCTTCCTCCAGGCCATGCAGCTTTAGAGCAGACAGGGGTGGGAAAGCCGAAAAGTCCTGCTGACACCAGAGCTCAGACCTTGGGACACCGGAATACCTCAGATCTTGATAATCTTACTGCCAGTCAGAAGCCTAACCCCCCGCGGTGGGAAAGCCTACGTACTCTACGATTCCCGACTGTATGGCAGTATGATCACTTTCTGTGACGAAGACCTACCAAGAGATGCCTCGGGGCACAACGAAGCTCTGTACATCACCCTCAAGCTCAACACCATAACACTCCCTGGAGTATTGGTAGACAACGGGTCAGCTGTTAACGTTCTCCCTCTCAGCATGATGCAGGCCCTGCACATCAACGAAAGCCACCTGATTCCGTCAGCCCGGACTATCAAGGCCTACGACAGCACGTCTCGTCATATCCTGGGGACGGTGACTCTGGAACTCTGGTTTGAAACCCAAATGGTGCCAGCAAAATTCCACGTAATGGACATTCCATCCGAGTTCACAGCTCTGTTGGGACACCCTTGGCTGCATCACATGAAATCCATAGCTTCTATCTCCATCAGTGCGTTAAGTTCATTAACCGGCAGGGAGATCTTGAAGTCATCCGAGGGGACAGTTTCCTCATAGGAAACGAAGCCGAGACAACAGCCAAGCGTGCCCGCAGTCAGGCACCGGGGCTACCTCCTTCAAACCGACCAGGGGACTATCGGGGCAAATCTCATCAGAATCCCTCAGAGTCCGGAGATGCTAACTATGTAAACGTACTCGAGCGGGCGGGACCACAGAAAGCGATCCAGATACATCAAGTTCAGCTGTCGTTTCCAACATTTGGAGCGGGTGGAAAGAAACACCGAGCATTGCCATGATGCGGGCACGCAAACCCCTGTCTCCAATCGGAGATTCGTCGGCATTCTACAAGCCAACTCTCTCGCCCCGCAGTGAAGAGATCTTCGTGATAAAGGTCGAGCAAAAGCATGCCGTCATTCTCGGGATGAATGCATGAAAGTCGTATGGGATGTCCTCCATGAGGAACTACCCGCTGCACCCCTCTTCTCCAATGAAGGGCATGATGTTTTTCTAGCAGCTCCAGCAACGCACCCGGACGCGATACGTCCCTACGTTTGGGTTGAGCCGTCAGACGACGACGAATCAGGACTCTCCGGAGTCGAGGATGCGGCAGACCCACGGGCAGATCTCTGTATTCACATGCTCAGTTTCGAGGATGGTACCCGTTCTGATCAGGTCACCTACGACCAAGGTTCCAATACCATGGAAATTGTCAAGCTCAACGTCCAGTACAGGTAGCTATCCGACAATTGGAAGCAACTGGTTCACACGACAAAGAATCCCTCTGATCAAGTGACTGACGACGACTTCGTCAACATCATCTATTCCAGGTATCCTGATGATGCCAAGGATCCGGTCCTTATCGTCGGTGCAATGCCAAAGTCACCCTCGGCGATTGCCCGCTCATGGTAAACGAGGCCCTGGCCAAGCGAGCTCGAGCTCATCATTACTTCAGTACCGGCCCGGCAGCGAAGCCGGCCCGTGCCGTCAGTCAAGCTTATACCCTCAAGCGCCGCCAAGGCCAAGGGCAACAGCGAAGGAGACAAACGTATCTTTCCCTTTGCCGGGGGCCGGTGCGGGATTGAATGCAACTGCTGATCGGTATCTGTATGGCTGCGCAGTAGCCAACTTTTCCTTCAGATCCTTCTCGAACTGTGATCCGACATTGACCATGGCCCGGAGATCTGGGAAGAAATAATGACTGATGAGAGTTCTGATGAACGGTCTTAAGCAGGACTTGAAGATCCGCATCTGTTCATCCTTGGAGAGTGGCTCCATGATCTCAGAGAGTTTCCAACTCCACCTCTTGTAGAATTCTCCGACGCTTTCATCTGTCTTCTGCTCAGTGGTGATTAAGTCCTCACGACTTGTTTCCCACTCTAAGTTGGATATGTACCATTCCAGGAAGATGTTATTGATCTGATCCCAGGTGTGGCGATCCGCAGGCTTGACCCTCAGAAACCATCGTAACGCTGAACTTTTGAGCGTATGCTGGAAGTGGTCGGCCATTTGCTGGAGGGTTGCTCCTTTCGCTCTCATACCGAGAACGTAGGTGTCGATGTGCGTTTGAGGACATTCAGGTCTTTCATCTGTTCGACCATCCAGGCTAAGGTTGGGTCCAGTGGTGGACTGTGAGGCTTGGCGCCGGGTGCTACCACGTGAGCGGTAGTGATTGGAGGTGGAAGGCTTGATATATGAGAATATACGGGGTCCTTTTCTGAACTGTATCGGGGTTTGTCCCCGGTGTTTTGGGATTCGTGTATAGGCAACGGGACGAACCCGGGAGGGTATTGAAGAATATTGGCATGCATGCGAGATGGTCAGCCCGGTGCGCCGGTGGTATTGAGTGATGGGAGTAGCACCAGGCACGGCCAAATATGACAGGGTTGCCCCAGGAGGTGGCAACGTGAAGCCTAGGTCATTGCTTTCCTTGGTTCGAAGGAATCCCGTAAGTTGGCGGGGAAGGAACACAGTTGAAGGTTTGAGGAGCTGGTTTCGGGAATCGTCATCCTCGACCGGGACAAAAGTACCGTCTGGCGGGGATAGCTGCTATACCTCGCTCATTCGGAAAGGCTGTACCACGAAATTCTGCTGATCTTCTTTACGCCTCTTGTGAACCTCACAAGCCCGGATGGCTTCTTCCGAGTCATATACATTACCGGTGGCGGGGGTCCGTCCCGTCACGATTTCTCGGTGATCTAGACATGTCGGAAATTCTGGCCGAGGGCGAGGGAACCGAAGAAGCTGTCTAAGCTCTGTAACGGTGATTACGGCAAGGCGGCGGCCGGAAATCTGAACCACTTTACGCTCATTGCGAGGAACGAAAGGCGGGGTTTAGGCCGGAAAAGGGGGATTTGGATCAAGGTTTCGGGCTTGTGCAATGTGCAGTTACCGATTATTGTTTACTTAAAGCGCATTTTCTCAGAGTCCTAATTGGTTGGAAAAGAGCAAGTCTTCTTTTTCGCAACTAATCCTAGAGCTCTAATCAGTGGATCTCGTCACTACGCTTATAAGCCCCTCGTTTCCATTTGTAGATCATCTTTCTCGGGACGGACTATCCCGAGCGAGGTCCTATAAGGCAAGCGAGTTCCACCGACAAAGGAAAAAGTGAACTTAAGGCTAGCTGATCACACAAACTTCCAACGTATGTGACGCACGGGCCACAGTCGAAGTCAACGTCCTTAAGTTAAGGCGGGGATCGTGCCAAAATTTCGGCATGACCTCTCCTGACTCGCTTGTGCGAGAGACCTTAGCTTTTGGCGTTGGCCAAGTTGTGGCTGGCACGATGCATACGGCGAGGTTTGGTGACACGGCGTCACATTGAACCTTCGGGTATATTTTTCGCCAGAGCTCCGCGTCAAAGTCAAAGCTGAAAAGCTCAAGACTTCGGGTCGGGAACGACCTTCGGTCTCAACCTCTCGAGCTTGACTCGGGGCGGAACCCGGCGTAAAAAACATACACTTAGGCTTTATGACACGAACTAAGCCAAAAACCAACCAAGGTCTTTGACAAAGTGTGACACAGAGAGTGCATGGCTTACACGGGCTAGGATGGGCTATTTGGGATGACCCCGTGCGCCCTCAGGTGTACAGCGAGACCAACCGAGTGCAGCGATAAGGCCATCCCGGGTTACGGGTCGTAGTGTGTAGTGTACCGAGGCGGCAAGTGCACGTGAAGTGCGGTGTGCAGAAGCGGCAAGTGCGAGTAGTGTGCGGTCACTAAAATTCTTTTTCTGAGTAAAACAGAGATTTTTCAGAATGTGTCTTAAAGCATTATGATGCGCAGTTCAAAAGACAGCAATGAAAATCAAACATGAATGGGGATGCACAAACATGGTATGATTTTGAAAAGTCGACAATGTAATGCCCTTGAAAAAACCGTTCGAGGTTTAAAGTAACACATGCACACGAAAAACGAGGAAGGGTAAACGAAAGTTTGACCCACGGAAGGCTTTTTGGAAAACATCGGCAGTTTAGAAAAAGGTATCCAAATCCCCAGCGGAGTCGCCAACTGAAATTACACGGGATTTCGCGCGGACGCGAAACGCGGTTGTCTTTCACGGAGGGTTGGTGTCTGAGACCTCGCTTCATGAGAAGGAAAATGAGGAGTCGCCACGCGGTTTTGTATTTTGAGCCCAAACGTTGAGAAACGGCTATTGTGAAAATGGTGTCGTTTTTATTGATAGCAAAAACTTAGGAAAAGGCTTTGAAAACAGGGGATCATTTTTATTGGTAGCAAAAACGAGTAAAAAGCTTTTTTGAGTACCAGAGATTGTTAGGTTCGGAGGTCACATTACGTTTCGGGAAGAGTATTACGAGATCACCCGAAACGCCTCGTATGACGAGTCTTTCTACCTTTCTCGAAAATTGTGTGTGTGTGTGTGTGTTTTGAAATGGGAACTTGAATGACAAGCTTAATCTTGGTTTGAATGTCAAACGTTGATTAGGTGACTTTGTTTGAAAAGACGAGCGTTTGAATGACAAACGTCGGTTTTGAGTTTGAAATGAGCGCTTGCGTGGAAAACGTCGATTTTGAGTTTGAAATGAGCGTTTGCGTGGCAAACGTCGATTTTGAGTTTGAAAAGGAGTTCGAAGGTCGAACTCCGATTTTTTAACCGGGCGAGTCATTGTTAACGATTTTTACGGGAAAAAGCGTATTAAATGATTTTGAATGTCAAAAGTCGGCTTTTAGTTTGAAGATGAGCGTTTGGATGCCAAAAGTTATTTTGCGCGTTTTTTAAAGAGAGTTCGAAGGACGAACTCCGGTTTTGAACCGGGCATTACATTGTTAGCAATTTTTACGGGAAAAAGCGTATTAAATGACATGCAATCAACGAATCGGGTTGCGACTCGGACTTTGAAAAGTAAATACTATCTCGATCCAAACGGGTCGAACTTGTAAATGACAATATTTAAATGCAGTATCGACGGAATCGAACGATCCGGAATCATAAATGACGATCGACGAGCCAAACGACTCGGAATTGTAAATGACGATCGACGAGCCAAAACGGCTCAGAGTGGTAAAGTTGCATGAAATGTAAAGGACGTTCAATGGATCAAACGGTCCGGAATTTTAAATGACAGAAAAGTAAATGACGATCGACGGATCGATCGATCCGGAGTTGTAAATGACAAAAAAGTAAACGGAACAGGGTCGGAACGCCGTTTTAACCCGTGATTACTTCTCTTACGGGAAGAGAAGAGGATCGAGGGACTAAAACGTATCGGACCCCGTTAGACGGAGGTGTCTACATTTCGATAACTTTGTTCGAAACGGTTGTAGCGACTGGCGCGTAAATCGAGACGAAACGAGAGATTAGAGAGAGGGAGTTATACCTATGGCTAGGGTCGACTCCTTTGGCTCGAGAGGTGTATACGGGATACGGAAAGTAGTTTGGAACGGTGTTTTGGAGTGGAGGAGGGCGTATTTGATCGAAATACGGAGTTTTCACGCAAAACGAGGTAAAACTGAGGCTCGGGAGGGGTGAGGATCAGTTTAGGCCGTGAGGTTTTGGTGGAGGGGAGTTATTTTTTGTTGTTACAAATGGCTTTGATAGCCTCTCTATTTATAGGTGAAATTTCAGTAGGAGTCCGGCCGGACTTAGACTGAAATTCAGGGGGTTTTGTGGTACTTTGGAAATTTGAGGGACTTGCTGGCAATTTCTGAAATCTGCACAGGGAGTCCGGTCGGACTGAGACTGTATACCAGGGGTATTTTAGTCTTTTGGCCTTGATTTTTGATTGAAAGGTGACTAGAGGGAGGTGGCATGCTTGCCACGCATCCCATGAGTCACCGAATGCGTGGGAGTTCGTTCTCGGGTCCCGATTTTGTCCCTTTTTTAAATAACAGTCCGAAAAATGTCCGAAATGCCCCCGAAAAGTGCCGAAAAGTGCATTTTTCAGGGAAAGCCGTACTTTTACGTGCGATGACGTGTGTTAAGTACGTTTCGACGTCGGGATGCACGGGGCAGTCCCAAAACGTCTCGTTGGCATGGCAACGGGGAGTTAACGAGTTCCGATTAACCTGGAGCGGGCCAGTTAACGGATTTCGGTTAACTTTCTGACGGATTTTGACGATCCGGATTTGGGTACTTACAACACTGCATATGAATTCAATATCTAGTTAACTAATAAATCTATATGTATTTTGAACAATGCAAATGAATCCAGTAGCTAAATAACTACAAAATTCATGTGTATTTTTGATGAATTCAAGTGTAATATTCAAAATACACACTTAACTATTGAATCCAAGTGTATTTTGAGAATTTCATTGTGTTCAACATTTTTTTTCAAAACCTTATCTTCAGGGATATAGTATGATTCGATTCGTCGATACGAGAAAAACAATGTTCTCGAATTTTTTTCGACTTACAAATAGAGGCATTAACAAAAAACTACTTTAGAAAGATGAAAATTACAAAAAAAAACACATAAGTTTGAAATTACAAAAATAAAAAAAAGGTTTTTTTATCAGTTTTGGTCAAACAACTGATAATTTCAGTTATCAGTTGTTCAAACAACTGATAATTTCAGTTATCTATCACTTGTTTACAACTGATAACTGAAATTATCACTTGTTTGAATAACTGATAACTGAAATTATCAGTTGTTTGATCAAAACTGATAAAAAAAAGTTTTTTATAAAAAAAGAAAAAAAAAAGTAGTTTTTTGTAATTTCCCATTTTACATTTTTTTTTTGTAAATGCCATCTTTTTTAGTGAGTTTTTTGTAATAAACCCTTACAAATATTGAGATATAATTTTAAAATTTGAGGAAAATTTAGATAATGACGTGACAGTTTTTGAAAAGTGATGGTTAAATGACATTCTATCTCCCGACTTTCACACAAACTAATAAAATGTCACCGTTTTTTTTTTTATAAAATGACATCTAATTTAAACCATTAATTTATTATAATTCAATGATTGTGGTTGATTTTCATTTTAAATAAATTTTCATTTGGGCACTATATATATATGTGACGACTCATTTACACTTATATTTCTAGTTTTATGTATTATTTTACATGACTACAAAACACAATAAGAGATAATCAGACGCTAATCCCAAAAATCTAATAACAGTGAAAATACCCAAATATGATTACGTAAAATAAAGATAGCCTAAAATTGCAAAAATAAAATAATAATAAAAAAAGAATTGGAAGCTCTTATAATGCAGTTTACCCCCTTTATAATAAATCCCAGATATTAGTAATTTTAGTTTTCATGTACTAAAGACATCACTCTGTATTGTGAGTATTTGGTATGCGTCAACAACAACAACAATATTACTTTAGTCTCGCAAAAACTCTAGAACAAGGGATAGAATGTAGGAAAAATTCCCCTAAGACCCCTCTGTCCAGATTTTTTTCCTATTAAAGATTTTTTTTTTTAAATTCCAAATAAAGAGTTATCCCCAAATTAAAATTCCCCGAACACCCCCTAGACTCCTCCTCTACTCCATCCCGTAAAGTCATTTCCATTCCCCTCCCATTTTTTTTATCTCTTCACGTTCTTTCTCTCTCTCTCTCTCTCTCTCTCTCTAAACACACACACACACACACACACCATTTCTCTCTTTCTCCAAACTCTCTCCGGCTTCTTCATCATCTCCTCCGACGACCGGCGATCTCCCTTTTTCTGGATCTCCGTTTCTTGACACCAAATAATTGTCCTGAACAACCACTAAAGCACACTGACGACGAAGATGGAATTTAAATCGGAGCTGAAGTAGTTCTCGGCGGCCCGTCGATCGCGGCGATAACGGCGCGCAGAAGCAACGTAGTCCATCTCTCCGTTCAACCATGGTGATAATTCCAACCCTCAATTGGATAACGATCCTATCTGCTTTACTCTCTATTGTTGCCTTCGGGGTCGTGAGTAGCCCTTCTCCTCTCTCCCGCTTTAATTTCTTTGTAATTTTTCTTTTTCTGGGTTCCGGCCGGCGAATATGCCGGAAAATCGCCTGTTCCGACCAAAAATTGGAGGTGAAATATTTGATGAAGATTGAAGGGCTTAAGACTTTTTGATATAGTCTTTTTTTTTAAAAAAAAAGACGAAGAAAATATTAATTAGCAGAATTAAAAATGGTGAGATTCAACAAAAGCAAAACATCTTAAGGTTGGCACAATTATTAAGCCCTAAGACAACAGCAAGAAGGAGTCGTCTCTCCACGAAAGCCCATACAGTTGCCTCCAATGTACCCCTTGTCAATGCAACTCTGTTCACAATCTGATTGTTTGAACTGATGATCTAAACATACACCAACACAAGCGTACGGAACTGGCCCCAGTGCTTCAACTGAATTACATAGCAAAATCATGCATAAAGCTCCCATCAAGATTTTTTCAATGGTCGGAGTAATCTTGCGGGTCGCCATTGTTGGTGGACAGAGAGAGGGTTTCAATGAAAAATATGGCAAAGAAAAGATAAGATTACTCTTTGTTTGAGTATTGGAAGATGATGTGAAGCCCAGTTAAACATTAATAATATAATCTTTGCGAATACGTTTATTTTCATTGTGTGGTACTGGTTATAATTCTCAAAATTATTACATAACCTCTTTGACAGGGAGAATCAAACCATTGAGTGGGCAATGCGCCTAAGGGTTGCCCTATATATTGCTGAAGCACTGGATTATTGCAGTAGCGAAGGTCGTTCATTATACCATGATTTGAACGCATATAGAGTTCTCTTTGATGAGGTGCTGTTATGAACATTTTCAATCTTTATCAATCCTTTCCTTATTATGTCAAATTTATGGGCACTATACACACGTGCACGCACACATTTACATAGTGCACATTGGTTGAAGCAAATGGATAATGTTGCTGCTGCTATTAAAAAAGTCTTATAAGTAACTTACATAAAGACTTTTTTAAAAAGTCTTATATGTTACATATAAGATTTATTAATAAGTCTTATAAGTAACTTATAAGACTTTAAGAATAAGTCTTATAAGTAACTTATATAAATTTAGATTTTTTTGTTACTTATAAGACTTTTTAAAAAAGTCTTATAAGTTACTTATAAGACTTATTAATAAGTCTTATAAGTAACTTATAAGACTTTTTTAATAAGTCTTATAAGTAAAAAGACTTATTAAAAAAAGTCTTATAAGTTACTACTTATAAGACTTTTTTACAACATAGTTCTCAATGTTCAAATAGGTCTTATAAGTAACGTATAAGACTTTTTAAAAAGTCTTATAAGTTACTTATAATTTTTTTTAAAAAGTCTTATATGTTACATATAAGACTTATTAATAAGTCTTATAAGTAACTTATAAGACTTTTTTTAATAAGTCTTATAAGTAAAAAGACTTATTAAAAAAAGTCTTATAAGTTACTACTTATAAGACTTTTTTACAATATAGTTCTCAATGTTCAAATAGGTCTTATAAGTAACTTATAAGACTTTTTAAAATGTCTTATAAGTTATTTATAAGACTTATCAAAAAGTCTTATATGTTACTTATATAAAGACTTTTTAAAAAAATCTTATATGTTACTTATAAGACTTTTTAAAGTAGTCTTATAAGTTAATTGTCTTATAAGTCAATTATAAGACTAATTTGTTGTTATTATGAGAGTAATTCGTTGTTATTATTGAAAATTTTGATTTTTTTGGTTGAAAAAATTGTCTTATAAGTCAATTATAAAAGACAAAGTAGTCTTATAATTATAAGAGTTGTAAATGTATAAATTATGAGAGTAATTCGTTGTTATTATTGAAATTATTAATTTTTTTTTGGTTGAAAATTTTGATTTATAGGTCAATTATAAGAGAACATATAAGTGTTGTAAATGTGTAAATTATGAGTTTAATTCGTTGTTAATATTGAATTTTTTTAATTTTTTTTGTTGAAAAAATTAAACTGAAACTATTCTGAATCTAATGACTGATTTAAAATACTTGAATGTCTAGTGACCAATATTTAATTCCCAAAGTTTCAGTGACTAAAGTATAATTTTCTGTTTTGAAATTGGTTCAGCCATCTGGAATGAACGCACGATGTGTACAAAATAATAATAAGGATATATTTGTCTTTTAACAATGAGGGGTGTGTGGGGAATTACTAAAATGTCATTTCTTAAAATGGGTTTAAATCTCACATGAGGGGCCCTAGAGGAAGTGGGCCTAGAATGTATGCAGGGAGGATCCATGCGAGGGCAAGGAACCCCCCTGAACTTTCAAGGATTGTCGCATAACCCCTTTAATGATCTGTACATGCATTTTTTGCCCCCTGAATTTTAAAGCATTTTCCTGGTGTCCCCTAAAGTTTAGTAAGAGAGTACATTTACTCTCCTGAATGCTAAACAAATTTTAAGAAGCCCCCTATCTATAGTATAAATCACAACATGCCACCTCAGCCATGTGAACAGTACAATAAATAGTGTCAAATGCCAAATTTCCCATTTTGCCCTCACTAAGTTGTCCCTTTCCCATTTTGCCCTTAAAAAAATTTAAATTAAAAAAAAAAAAAACACGTGTCCTCGAACTCAAGCTTTTACTAGTATTTGAATAAAAGAAAGTATCAAGATTTTCTAAAAGTTGTAAACTTGAATATTAGATTTTGTAAAATTTTAAATTTATATTCACCCTATAAAAGGGGAATGTAATTAGGCAAAATCTAGGGAGAAACGTGTTTCTCCATAATTTATGGAGAAACGGGTTTATTTCTTTATGGGACACGCTCACACCCTTTCTCTCTCTAAACGCTTTTCACTCCCTCTCTCTCTAACCGCACCTAGCCCTCACCCAATCGCCGCTTCTCCGTCGTCGTTCCCGTAGATGACCTTCGCAAATTCAAGGACCTCAAGAAATGCAAGCGCGAGGACCCAGTTCGCGACCTAGGCTTTTTAATCCAAGATTAAAACTGGGTTTGGAAAGATGATGGTGATTTGAAGGAGATGGAAAAGAGACAGCTCCGATGACTGAATTTGATATCTCAACTGGATTTTTCAATGAATCCTTACCTAATGCTTGGTCCGGCGATGCTTCTGATACTCTCAAGGTAACTTTTATTCATTCTCTAATATGCATCCATACATAAACACAAATATTCGAATTGTACTGAAATGAAAACGTAGTGTCCTGTGTAGAGCTTGACTCCCTGCGTCAGTGTCGTTCGAGGAGAGAGAGCATGAGGCGATTTAGAGGGGGTTGGGTCGTTGTTTTGAAAGTTTTGTTGAAATTCTGGATATCTGTTCTGGATATCCAGAACCTTTTGAAAGGATATCCAGAACCTTTTGAAAGGATATCCAGAAATTTATTAAATATTTCTGGATATCATTTTGTAAGTTTCTGGATATCATTTTGTAAGTTTCTGGATATCATTTTGTAATTTCTGGATATCATTTTGTAAGTTTCTGGATATCATTTTGTAAGTTTCTGGATATCATTTTGTAATTTCTGGATATCATTTTGTAATTTCTGGATATCATTTTGTAAGTTTCTGGATATCATTTTGTAAGTTTCTGGATATCCAGAACCTTTGAAACTGATATCCAGAACATTTGGAAAAACACGTTTCTCCATAACTTATGGAGTAACGCGTTTCTCAGCAGACCTACTCATGTAAGTATTATTTTTTTTTAAAGTATTAAGTTTCCTTTTTATAATTCAATTGAACTTTTGGCTTGATTAATATATTACATTGTCTATTTTGAAAAAAAAAACCTTATTTTTCTAAAAAATAATCATTTCTAAAATTAAAAAAAAAACAATTATAACTTATTTTTAATAAGTTATAAGCAAGTAATCATGTAGTCTATAAAAAGTTGTACTTCTCAAATATTTTAAATGGAATGGGGAGTAATAGAATTTTCTTTAAGTTTAATTAAATGCTTCATTGCTTTATCCCCCAAAACAGTCCCACTTTCTTTTTTTCCTTCTAAATGATTAATCTTACTTTTTAATTGTGACAATTTTAATGTAATTTTAACAATATACAAACTCTACTCAATTACGAATGTTTCTTTAAGTTTAATTAAATGGTTCATGGTTACGTTCCTGAATATACGCGTGTAATACAACAAAAATAATAATATATTAAAATTATTTCAAATACCAGTATTATTTTTTATACAGACAAATAATATTTATGTAGTTGCGCCGTCATGTAAATCTGCCTTCTTTTGTCTTTCCCCTTTCCTCTTCTTAAATTTCGAAGTTGCACTTGACCACAATCAGGGGCGGATCTACAGTGCTAGGAGCGGGTGCACGTGCACCCGGTCAAAAAATTTTACCAGTTTAAATTTTTTTTTTTTTTTTACTAAGTGCACCCGCATAAATGATTGACAAGTTAGTAAAGGAGGTGAACAAAGTAGAAGCAAACGTAAACCCATTAACCCAAGCGTGAAACGTTTGTTTTTTTTTATTTTTAATTCAGTTGTTGACTTTGTTCTATTTTTTATTCTCCAACACCACACGCACACGACACGAGAGTCTGAGAGAGAGGAAGAGACGATTCCTTCTGTTCCGGTGTTCCCATCGACGGCGACGCACGGCTGCTACCACCGATCTCTATTCTTCATCATTAAGCATCAATCCTTTGTCCTCCGGTAAGTATTTCAAACCCTCAAATCTCTCCTTTGACTTCTCTCTCTCATTCAAATAAAATATAAATCTAGGGTTTGAAAATAATTTTGGGGCTTTGATTTTTTTTTTTTTCAGATTTAGTGGGTGATTTATATATATTTGTTGATTAAATGTTTGATTTCAAATATGTATGTATTTGATTTTAAATTTTGTTGATTAAATTGTTATTTCGTTGAATTTTTGTGTAGGATATTTGGTGGTGTTATTGTTGATTATTGAATATGGACAAATTTCTCATCAAAAGAAAAAAATTTTGTATTGTTTTTCCCTATGAGACAATTGTATTCGAAGTTATGTATTGCAATGTAATTGCGTTACGGAAAATTTTAGTATGAAGTTATGTAGTGTAAATTGTGCACCCGCAGCTAAGAAATCCTAGATCCGCCACTGACCACAATGGTGTATATTGATCCCATTCATGTAAGCAACAATCATGACATTAAATAAATTAACCATTTTATTCATGTCATCATATAAAATATAAAACATTCTCTTCATTTTAAATGAATATTCAAATTTTATTTAAAATAATTCTGAAAATGTGTATTTTTTATACAATTGAATGACAAAAAATGAATAAATATTATTATCCATTTTCTAAACATTTAAATTTACTTGTATAAAATGACTAGTAATATTTTTAGTAAAATAATATTTAGGACAAAGTTTTTATATAGTATTTATTTTGGAATTTTTTCTCAAATAATCCTTTTTTACTTTTTTATTTACCAAAATGACTCACTGTTCAAACTATTGCCCAGAATGACCACTTTTTTGAAACTCGCTACACCGTGTAGCGAGTTTGACTAGGGTTTGTCAAAACTCGCTACACCGTGTAGCGAGTTTAGGGTAATTTATATTGACCGCTTGGAAATTAATTAGGGCATTTAATTAACCTAAACTCGCTACACCGTGTAGCGAGTTTAGTCAAACCTAATTAAATTCGCTACACGGTGTAGCGAGTTTGACCCTTTTTTTTCTTATTTTATTTAATTCTTCTCTTCTCTTCTTTCCTTCTTTCTTTCTTTCTATATATATTATATATATATATATATATATATATATATATATATAAAAAAAATATAAATATATATTATTTATATATATATAAAATAATAAATAAGAAAGAGGAAGTCCCTTTAAAAGTCCTCTCACTAAGAGAGGTTCCAAAGGAACTTGAAAAACAATGAAGATGAATCATCTATTTATAGTGGAAGAAAGATTTGAAAAATGTAGGATACATCTATGTGGGAAACACAAAAAATATTTAAATTTAGAGATGGTGGGAAAAACAAAAATTTCATTTTTCAAATATTCACATGGATCATTATCCAAGCAACATCTTCACCATTAAATGCATCACATCCAATGGTCCAAATTCATCCCATAAAAACAAAAACACACTTTCATTTGATTGGCCCTTTAATATTCACATGGATTATCAATAAATCAATATATACCATTAATCTCACTCAAATCCAATGGTCCTAATTCATCATTATATATATATATTTCTTTTAATATTATATACTATTAAAAGAAATATATATATATAATGATGAATTAGGACCATTGGATTTGAGTGAGATTAATGGTATAGATTGATTTATTGATAATTCATGTGAATATTAAAGGGCCAATCAAATAAAAGTGTGTTTTTGTTTTTATGGGATGAATTTGGACTATTGGATGTGATGCATTTAATGGTGAAGATGTTACTTGGATAATGATCCATGTGAATATTTGAAAAATGAATTTTTTGGAGGCAAATGAATTTTTTGGAGGCAAATGAAATTTTGGACTATTGGATGTGATGCATTCAAATGTTTTTTGTGTTTCCCACATAGATGTATCCTACATTTTTCAAATCTTTCTTCTACTATAAATAGATGATTCATCTTCATTGTTTTTCAAGTTCCTTTGGGACCTCTCTTAGTGAGAGGACTTTTAAAGGGACTTCCTCTTTCTTATTTATTATTTTATATATATATATATATATATATATATATATATATATATATATATAATATATGTATCTATATAATATATAGAAAGAAAGAAAGAAAGAAGAGAAGAGAAGAATTAAATAAAATAAGGGAATTTGGACCCAAATCAAACTCGCTACACCGTGTAGCGAGTTTAATTAGGTTTGGCCAAACTCGCTACACGGTGTAGCGAGTTTAGGTTAATTAAATGCCTTAATTAATTTCCAAACGACTAAATTTAATTACCCTAAACTCGCTACACGGTGTAGCGAGTTTTGACCAGATCCAAGTCAAACTCGCTACACGGTGTAGCGATTTTCAAAAAAATGGACATTCTGGGCAATAGTTTGAA
Organism: Adenophora triphylla var. japonica; assembly: GCA_022495995.1. NCBI lineage: Eukaryota > Viridiplantae > Streptophyta > Magnoliopsida > Asterales > Campanulaceae > Adenophora > Adenophora triphylla. Next base: position 110,265 of record JAFEMH010001645.1, read on the forward strand.
CAGTGAGTCATTTTGGTAAATAAAAAAGTAAAAAAGGATTATTTGAGAAAAAATTCATTTATTTTGGGACATTTTTTTTAAATGGACGGAGGGAGTAGTAAAATGAAAAAGCATATTCTCTTATGCCAAATGGGTATAGTATTAATAATCCAAAATGAATGATCAAAACTTTTTAATTTGTTCTTAATCATGAATAAATTTAAATTTTTTGTCATGTATTTTGGGACAGTGAGAGTACATTATTTATCAATATTTTTTTTTCAAGAGGGAGTACTTTTCTTTATTTACATTTATTTACGAAATCTAACGCTTATCGAGAATAACGCTTGAGTTTATTATTGGACCACTCATACATTATTAAAGAAACTAGATTGACTCCCGTGCGATGCACGGGGCGTTACTATATAATAAAAAGGCAAAAATTGAGCTAAAATAAACCAATAACTCAATTAATTTATACATTATGGAATACTTTCTTGAAGACAACATTGTCAGTACATAAAAATTAAAAAACAATAAAATTGGAAAAAAATTATAAGGAATACGCATTTCTCTATATACAATTCTGTAGCATTTTATCATTTTAAAAAATTAAATAAAACACACAAACTTGTTTATCAAATACGAAATAAGTTATTGAAATCAGTTAAAAAAAAGGTAAAGATTGGAAATCTAGTTAAAAGAAAGGTTATATTTTATTTCTTTTTGATAAAGAGAATTTTTTAAATAATAACAAATGCTTTGGTCATACCAAAAGGATAGTACAATTATCTAATAAAAATTAATATCATTCTTTTTCAAATAAAAACTTTCAATTAACTCATGGTCGTACATCTAAAAAATGATGTCATAATTATTTACATTAACTCATTATGAACATAATTATGATATTTATTTTCAATTTAACTTATTTAATTTTTAGAAGAAAATAAAAATACTAACAATTTCTTTAAATGAAAAAAAAAATCCCCAAACCCCCCACTTCCTCATCAAACCCAACCCACTTATTCATCTCCCTCTTTTAAATTACCAATTTATACTATCTTTATTTCTTATAATATTGACATACAGTCCATTCAAAATTTTAAAAATGATGGTCATTTTTCCCGATATTCATCTTTATAAATAAACAATATTTTGAGACGAAGAGAAATTTTTTTATTATCATTTATAAATAAAAAATTGAAAAAATTACTTGACACATAAATAATTTTCACTAAAAAGAAATTGAAAAATTAGTAACGGATAATTAACAAATTTATATTTAAAAAAGAGAATTTTTTTTCTTTGTCGAAATAAAATGAAATAAGTCTTTATTTAAAGAGGAAAAAAATTATGAATTTTGATGGGAAAAAAATAAACAAAATTAATTTATATGAAATTAATTTTTTTTATCTTCGCACATGGCAAAACATGGCCAGCCAAGGCCAAGCCGACCATTGATAATGCCACGAACGAATCATGCATGCTTGGCTAAGCTTCATCCTCATTATATAACAAAGGCAACTCATCTTACTTTGATTTTTTTTCCAAGTGGGATAAAGGCCAAGGCCAAGGCCGGCCGAGCCGAGGCAAGGCCAAGGCCATGGCATATTTCCCACATCGAAAGAAAACGAATAAAAAATGGCCTTGACCTTGGTATATAATGAGGCTTCAAGTTCAAAGGAGGTGTAATTATATTTATATACATATATAATTATTTACATTAACTTATTATGAACATAATTATGAAATTTATTTTTAATTTAGCTTATTTAATTTTGAGAAGAAAAATAAAAATAATATATATATATATATATATATATATATATATATATATATATATATATATATATATATATATATATATACATATATATATATATATTAAATAATCATATAAACTTTATAAATACACAATAATTTTGTTTATACATATTCAAAATCATTCCAACTCATCATTCTATATCCCATCACTTTTATTTTATATTGTATTCCTTTTTTTTTAGTATAATTATTATTATTATTATTATTATTATTATTATTATTATTATTATTATTATTATTATTATTATTATTATCATTTATAATAAAAATATTTACTTCAAACTTAATTAATTTTCACTGAAAATAAATTAAAAAATTAGTAAAGGATAATTAACAAATTTATATTTAAAATAGATGATTATTTTTTTTTATCCAAATCAAATAAAAGAAGTCTCTATGTAAAGAGGAAAAAAATTATGATTTAGGTGAAAAAATAAAATAATAAAATAATAAATTTAAAAAATAAATTTTTTTATTATCATGTATAATTAAAAAAATTACTTCACACTTAATTAATTTTCAATAAAAAGAAATTGAAAAATTAGTAAAGGATAATTAACAAATTTATATTTATAAAAAAGATTTTTTCTGTTTGTCCAAATGAAATAAAATAAGTCTTTATTTAAAGAGAAAATAAAATTATGAATTTTGGTGTAAAAAATAAAATAAAATTAATTTATATTAAATTAATTTTTTTTAACTTGACACATGGTAACACGCGGCCGGCCAAGGCCAAGCCGACCATTGATAATGCCACGAACGAATCATGCATGCTTGGTTAAGCTTCATCCTCATTATATTACCATGTCAACTCATCTTACTTTGGTTTCTTTTCCAAAGTGAATAAATAAAAAAAAATTGGCCAATAACACGACTTGCCACTTTGCCACCGTGTGAAATATCCAAAATGCCCTTCGAAGGCAAAAAAATTACCACAACCTTGTTATTATATATAGATAGAGTAGATTGACTCCCGTACGATGCACGGGGCGTTATTACATATTTAAAAGACAAAAATTGAACTAAAATAAACCAAGAACTCAATTCGTTTATACATTATGAAATACTTTTTTAAAGACTACATCCTCATTATTTGATTCGATTCGAAATTGATATTCGAATTATTTGATTCGAGTATTCGATTTGACCTATTATTTAAAAAAATAAAAAAGTTCGGGCCAAGGCCACGGCCGGCCAAGGCCAACCCGACCATTGATAATGCCTTAGACGAATCATGCATGCTTGGCTAAGGTTCATCCTCATTATATAACCAAGGCAACTCATCTTCCTTTGGTTTTTTTTCCATGTGGGATAAAGGCCAAGGCCAAGGCCAAGGCCAAATTCCGAGCCAAACCAAGGCCAAGGGCCGAGCCAAGGCCAAGCCGACCATTGATAATGTCTCGGACGAATCATGCATGCTTGGATAAGCTTCATGCTCATTATATAACCAAGGCAACTCATCTTACTTTTGTTTTTTTTTCATGTGGGATAAAGGCCAAGGCCAAGGCCAAGGCAAGGCCAAGGGCCGAGCCAAGGCCAATCCGAACATTGATAATGCATCGGACGAATCATGCATGCTTGGCTAAGCTGCATCCTCATTATATAACCAAGGCAACTCATCTTACTTTGATTTTTTTTTCCATGTGGGATAAAGGCCAAGGCCAGTCCGAGCCAAGGGAAGCCCAAGGGTCGAGTCAAGGCAAGCCCAAGGCCAATGCCGGCCAATGCAAGCCCAAGGCAAAGACAAATTTCCCACATCAAAAGAAAACGAATCAAAAATTGCCTTGGCCTTGATATATAATGAAGCTTCAAGTTCAAGGTATGTGTAATTATATTTATATACATATATAATTATTAATATTAAATATATATTCAACACCATTTCAACTCATCATCTTATACCCCACCACTTTTATTTTATTTTATATTATGTTTTTATGATTAGTAAAAATATTATTATTATTATTATCATTTATAATTTAAAATAAATACTTCACACTTATTTAATTTTTACTACAAAGACCATGAAAAATAAAAAACTAAAATTATCAAATTAAAAAAAAATAATGCATTCACGCGCCTCTTTATGCCCGTATAATTTACGGCGCTCATAATTTTAACCAATAAAAAAATAAGAAACAAAATAAATCATTTACTATCCAATTTATTTGGGTAATTGGTAATAAAAGTAATTACCCCATCTCACTTATTAAATAGAAATCAAAACTCACATTCATCACAATCCCATATATATATATATATATATATATATATATATATATATATATATATATATATATATATATATATATATATATATATATATATATATATATATAAAATTCAACCCCATTTCAACTCATCATCCTATATCCCATCACTTTTATTTTATTTTATATTCTTGATTTTTTTTACACCAAAAAAATAAGAAACAAAATGAATCATTTACTATCCACCTTATTTGGGTAATTGTTAATAAAATTAATTAATATTTTATTTACTATGCTTCAAATTTTTTTTAAATAAAATAAATAAATTATTTGATGTATCGAACTAAAATAAACCAATAACCATATTATCCATTTCAACTCATTATCCTATACCCCATCACTTTTATGTTATTTTATATTATTTATTTTTATAATTAGTAAAATTAATATTATTACCATTATCATTTATAATAAAAAATATACTTCGCACTTAAATAATTTTGACTAAAACCATATTGAAAAATGAAAAAGAAAAATTAACAAAGGATAATTAGAAATTTATATTTTTAAAAATGATTTTTTTTCTGTGTCCAAATCAAATGAAAATAGTCTCTATTTAAAGAGAAAAAAAAATTATGAATTTTGGTGTAAAAAAAAAATAAAATAATAAATTTAAATATATAATAATTGAGGTAAAAGACATGGCCAAAAACTTATAAAAAACGCGTTTTTTTATAAGTTAACAAAAAACGTGTTTCTCTCTCTAAACTAAAATTAACGGACACTCCCTCTCTCTCTCTAAACGCAAAGAGGACGACCGGTTTCTCTCCCTATCGTCTTCCCCAAATCCCTCACCTTTACCGTTCGCCATTGCCGTCGCCGTCGCTTTCCTTCACTTTATTTACTAAAGATGCCACTGACTCAACAAAATATGAGAAACTAAGAAGAAAATAGTGAGAAAGGGATCCAAAGTGGAAATTCGAGTTTGTTGTTTTCCGCTTTTAAAAATTCGAACTCCTGATCAGTCCTCAGTAGTCGATGCGAAGCATTTTATATAATCGCTGAAATGTGCTCCGATTTGGATCCATAATCTTGAGAGGAATCGAACAATTAGGGTTCGGAAGAAACAACAATGGCGTTTTGGTGGCCTCTGATTGTTGCTGCTCTTGCTTTCGTGTTATGTCGATTTCTATTGATGCTCATTCCGTCCAATGTTCCGTCCATCGACGTCGACGCCTAATTTTGAAATGCCATGTCTTTTGAAGTGCCAGTCCATGTGTTTTTAAATGCCAGTCCATGTGTTTTTGTATGCCAGTTAGTTCCTATTTTAATTCCAATTTCAGATGCCAGTCCATGTGTTTTGAAGTGCCAGTCCATGTGTTTTCAAATGCCAGTCCATGTGTTTTTGTATGCCAGTTAGTTCCAATTTTAATTCCAATTTCAGATGCCAGTCCATGTGTTTTGAAGTGCCAGTCCATGGATTTTCAAATGCCAGTCCATGTATTTTTGAATGCCAGTGCTTGTATTTTTGAGAGCCAGCAAAAATATTAGTGTAACAAAGTGCCAGTGTTAGTGTAACAGAGTGCCAGTGTGAAGAGTGCCAGTTCATGTATTTAAAAGTGCCCGTGTAAAAAGTGCCAGTTTCATGTTTATAAAATGCCAGTATGAAATCACTGGTCATTTGTAATATTAACACTGGCATTTATCATGGTTGCCAGTAATTACAAAAATGCCTTCGTTTATTTTGAACATGATTGCCAGTATTACAAAATTGCCACCGTTTATTTTGAAAACACGTTTTTCCTTATCTTAAGAAAAAACTAGTTTTTTATAAGACCAACTCAAAGACATGGGATAATTTTTTTTTTCGAAATCCGTCCAGCCAAGCCAATGGGGTGTCGACATGTGTCAAAAACAAAAAAAATATATATATATATATCCCACCACTTTTATTTTATTTTATATTCTTGATTTTTTTTACACCAAAAAAATAAGAAACAAAATGAATCATTTACTATCCACCTTATTTGGGTAATTGTTAATAAAATTAATTAATATTTTATTTACTATGCTTCAATTTTTTTTAAATAAAATAAATAAATTATTTGATGTATCGAACTAAAATAAACCAATAACCATATTACCCATTTCAACTCATTATCCTATACCCCATCACTTTTATGTTATTTTATATTCTTTATTTTTATAATTAGTAAAATTAATATTATTACCATTATCATTTATAATAAAAAATATACTTCACACTTAAATAATTTTGACTAAAACCATATTGAAAAATGAAAAAGAAAAATTAACAAAGGATAATTAGAAATTTATATTTTTAAAAATGATTTTTTTTCTGTGTCCAAATCAAATGAAAATAGTCTCTATTTAAAGAGAAAAAAAAATTATGAATTTTGGTGTAAAAAAAAAATAAAATAATAAATTTAAATATATAATAATTGAGGTAAAAGACATGGGATAATTTTTTTTTTTCGAAATCCGTCCAGCCAATGGGGTGTCGACATGTGTCAAAAACAAAAAAAAAAAAAAAGAAAAAGGTTGAAGAAACGCGCCCTTGTCGGCGCGTGTATACACGCGCCAACGAATTTACGGAAATGCCCCTCCCAGGTAGGCGACATTTGTCCAAAGTGAATTAAAAAAAAAAAAAAACTTTGGCCAATAACACTACGCCACCTGGTTTTTTGGCCTTGTTATTTGCCACTTTGCCACCATGTGAAATGTCCAAAATACCCCTCGAAGACAAAAAAATTACCACTATCTTATTATTATATATAGATAGATTAAATGTGTTTTAACTGTTTATGATATCCATCTAATAGTGTGGCAAAAGGATACTTAAGCAACGTAGGAGCGACACATGCTCCCTCCGTCTCATATAAAAATATAATGCACTCTTGTCATTTTGGGTATTTTATATAAGAATGTAATTTTCTAAAATGGCAAATAATCTTTACTAATTCTTCCACTCATTCTCTCTGCTACTTTACTTTTACACTCACAATACCAATCAACTTACTATTTCCTACACCACTTTCTTTCTCCTACTTCACTTTTCATACTCACAACACTATGAAGTGTCCCTTCTCTATCTATATAAAGGCTATCCATCAGTCATTTAGAGACACTTTGACATTCACTAAAATTCAGTCACAAAACTCTCTTCATTCATTAAGAAGAACACAAGTGTGGGCAGTATCATTTAGAAGATTATCTCCCTAATCTCTCCCTCATTCAAGAACAAAGATCAAGAACACATAATGGATTTCTCAGGTACACGCTTCCGTCTTCATCTTCTTCTCTTCTTAATCTAGTTATGAGATGGTTCATGGTTTGATGGATCATTTTGTTCCAACAATTGGTATCAGAGCCTACTCATATACTAGATTGAGTTTGAAATTCTTATAGAGCCTTACGCTTTAATTTATTTCATATTTGTAATCCTTGTGTGATTTCATTTGGTTTTATTCTTGTTCATGATACTCATCTTGTCTAAGAGTATTATATTCATAACTTCATTATATTTCTGAACTTTGGTTTTACTCAAAAGGTTTTCAATTCTTAATGTAAGATTATCCTATTTTTTGAACATAGCCACCATCCTTGGATGCGTTGTGAGTTTGTTCATATGCATAGCCACGCATTTTTTTAAATGTGTTGTGAGTATGCGGATCTACTTACTTTGGTTGAAAATTGAGTTACCATTAAATTAAGGACTTCATTCAATTTCTGGAAATAATGGTAAAATCAAGTTTTAAGAGGCACAATGGTTCATACAAGATTATCCCATTTACATAGCCAACATTGTGTAATGTTTGGAGTGTGTAAATCTAGGTCTACTTGGTTGAATCATGTTAATTGAAATGCAAACTTGTCCCATTTACATAGCCAGCATTTTATAATGCATTAAATATGGAAATTTGAATCAAACTTGTTCATAAAAGGGTGTAAAAATGGTGACTTTTCATAAATCTGGGCAAAAGGCACGACTCGTCCCGTTGGGAACGAGTCGTCCCCATCAAGTTTCTGGAAATAGGACCTTTCTGATACAGTCGTCCCCCTTATAGGGACGAGTCGTCCCCTGAGGGACGAGTCATGCCCTATGGGACGAGTCGTCCACTTTGATGTTCCAGAATAGGGTGTCTCTGATACAGTCGTTCCCCTTACAGGGACGAGTCGTCCCCTTAGGGACGAGTCGTGCCCTAAGGGACGAGTCGTCCAGAGAGCCTTCAGGTTTAATTTTTGCCCAGAATTTTGTGAAAATTCAATAATAAATTATAATATCTGGACACTGGTCGCGCTTCGGTGGTTCATAGAGTTATCAAACTTTAAGAATGGACGGGTAGAACAAAAGGATATTATTTTTTCAATAATGAGTTTCGCTTGTTTCTTTACCATATAAAGTTTCAGAAATTACCTTAAGGCCTTATGTTTCCGATTAATTATATCCTTAACATTTTGGACAAAATTAACATGCTTGTTTTCCAAATATGACCTTGTTGATTAAATTCAAACTTGTTAAAAGATGAAGGTAAATATTGATATATGATAACATGCTTGTTTCCCAAATGAGACCTTGTTGTTGACTAAGTATTTGCATTCATGGGGTAATAATTGAATAAAATATTTGGTTATTTTAAATACTTTGTACCATCCCAAAGGAAGGCGGGTATTTAAAATAAATTGTTTATATTCTTTATTACCGGGTAACAAGTACCTTAAACTTTAGGACAATTTTTATACTTGAACCGACCCAAAGGAAGGCAAGTATTTAAAGTGTATTGTTTGAGCCATTTGTTTATCCTAAGATAAATCAAATTATGAGTCAATTCGCAATCCAGAGATTAGTCTTGATGTCATGTTGATTATCTTTATTTTGATGGAATTCATTTGATATAATTAATCATTATGTAGTTTCTTATATATGTTTTATGTTTCATCTTGTTCTTTTCCTTCAGATTTGATTAATGTTTCATCCGTAACTACTGCTGTAAACAATGTACCTTTGCATACTGGGACTAAACTTAAAACTTGGAAAAATAATATAATAATGATCTTGGGCTGTATGGACATCGATCACACATTAGGGGAACCAAGTCCCGCTGCTCTCAATAAAGGAAATACCGTTATAGAACGGAAAAATATTGAGCAATGGGAACAGTCCAACCGCGTGAGTCTAATGATCATGGAAAATGCAGTTTCAAAGACATTTTTGGACAATGTCTCTGAGATCGAAAATGCTGAGTTTTTTCTTGAATTCTTGTGGAAACTTGTTTCCATTCGGTACAAGGGTGAGGAAAATCTTCGGGAATACATTATTGAATTATTTCATCTTTCGATCAAACTAAAGGCACTTAAGTTAGAGATTTCGGAAGATTTGCTCGTGCACTTAGTTTTGATCTATCTTCCTCCTCAATTTGGTCCCTTTGAGGTGACCTATAAATGTCGAAAGTACAAGTGAAATATTAATGGATTACTTTCACATATGACATTAGAGGAAGATAGGATGAAATATCTTAAATTAGAAAGTACTCACTCAACATTTACTTCTTCTCGTGGGATTAAGAGAAGAGGGAAGGAAATTGCGGTTGCAAGTAAGAAGCATAAGGGATCGTTTAATGATCATAAAGTCAAGAAATGCTTCTTTTGCAAGGATCTTACTCGCATGAAGAACGACTACCATAAGTATCGCGAATGGCGAATTCAGAATGGTATGTCATTTGCTCTTGTTTGTACAAGGCAAATTTGGTTTCAATTCCTTAATATACATGATGGTTGTATTTGGTGCAACAACTCACATTAGTTCATGTATGCAGAGTTGCCTGAATTACCGAATTTCCAGTGAAGATGAGAAATACATCTATATGAGAGCTGGAAATCCGGATGAAGTTATAGGCATAGGGACTTTTAGATTAATGATAAGTACTGAGTATTATTTTGTATTAAATAATACATTCATTGTACCATCTTTTTGATAGAATTTAATATCTATCACAATTTTGGACAAGGAATGTTACTCTTGTTCTTTTGATAATAATAAATGTGATCTTTATTTTAAATTTTAAACTTGTCGGTACTAGTACTTTGTCATATATCGATAATCTTAATTTACTTGACACAGTCAAGAAAATGAATGAGTCCCATAATAATGAAACCAAAACTAAAGGCACTAAGCAAAAGTTATCAAGTGAAAATTCTTGTATTATATAGCATAGACATTTGGGTCATATCTCCAAAGGGAGGATTGATAAAGCTTATGTCAGAGGGAATCCTAAAACAACTTGATACTCCGGATAAAACCTTTTGCATTAAGTGTTTTAAAGAATTTTTTTTTACAAACATTAATGGAAATAGGATCTTTGAGAGTATCAAACGTCTTGGAACTAATTCATATGGACATTTGTGGATCATTCACTAACCCTTCATGGAATGGTCAACAATATTTCATTACATTCATGGATGATTACTCTCGTTATAGATACATTATTTCTTCATGTAAAGTTTCAATCATTGGACGTTTTCAAGTCTTTTAAGGCATAAGAAAGACTATTAAGAACATTAAATCCGATCATGGTGGTGAAAACTGCGTACGGTATAACGTATTGGGTGAATAACGTTCAGGCCCTTTATACTCGCTATCTTGAAGAGTGTGGGATTGTCCCTCACTACACCATGCCGGGCAAACCTAGCATAGTGTAGTGGAGAGACATAATAGAATCCTTAAAAATATGGTAAGAAGTATGTTTTCTTGTACTTCCTTACCTCACTCATTATAGGCGATGCATTAAAGAACCGCTACTTATATTCTCAATAAAGCTACTTCAAAGGCTACCAACAAAACTCCGTATGGACGTTAAGATCGTTGGTAGTTACTTTGTAAGGTATGCTAAAAGATCTAGGGGATATAAATTTTATGACCCGAAAACTAGAACATTTTTCGAGACTGACAATGTTAGGTTCTTTGAGGATGTTGAATTTAGTGGGAGAAATAGTAATGATCTGATCTATTTTGAATTTGATCTGACCTATTTTGAATTTAAAGAGTTAGAGGAACCACTCTATATTTCTCAAACTTTAGTTTCTGTTGGAAATCATGTAATTACACCTGAAATTCAACAAGAACATACAATTCAAAATAATATAGAGACTCCCGTAAATAACGGACAACATGAGAATGTTGGACATGAGGAAATTCAACAACCTCAAAATGAGGATGAACCAGTGCCCTTAAGAAGATCTACTAGAAGAAATGCTATTCTGGATATTTATGATATGTGTCTTGCGGAGAATGAGGACACCTTAGGTTTAGTGGGAGATAATCTAATCACCTTCCATGAAGCCATTAATAGTCCTAATTCTCATAAGTGGATCAATGCCATTAATGAGGAATTAAAATCAATGAAATACAATGATATTTGGGATCTTGTCCCATTACCTGAAGGTGTAAAATCTATTGGTTATAAATTTATATTTAAAACCAAAAGGGATTAGCAAGGTAATATGGAAAGATATAAGGCACGTCTTGTTAATAAATGATTTACTCAAAAGGAAGGCATTGATTATAAAGAAATATTTTCTCCGGCATCTTCTAAAAACCTCTTTTAGGATCATTGTGACATTAGTTGCACATTATGATCTTGAGCTTCATCAAATGGATAATAAGACAACTTTTCTCAATGGTGATATTGAGGAAACTATCTATATGAAGAAACCAGAAATGGTGACTGATTCAGATCAAACTAGTCAACTAGTTTGTAAACTTAAGAAATTCATTTATGGGCTTAAGCAAGCATCTCGCCAATGGTACTTAAAATTTAATCAAGTTATTCTTTCATTTGGTTTTGAAATGAATCTTGGTAAAGATTGTGTGTACCATAAGTTCAGTGGGAGTAGATTTATATTTTTGGTCTTATATGTGGATGACATTTTACTTGCTAGTAATGATAAGGAACTTCTTAAGGAAACTAAGAAATTTCTCTCAAATAAATTTGAGATCAAAGATCTTGGTGAAGCTTATTTTGTATTAGGAATCCAAATACATCATGATCGTTCACGAGGTATTTTAGGATTATCACAAAAGAGCTATATAGAGAAGGTATTACAAAGGTTTAGCATGTAAAATTGTAAATCACATGACACCCCTGTCTCTAAGGGAGATAAATTCAGTATGAAGTAATGTCATAAAATTAATTTTGAATCCAAGTATATGGAAAATATCCCTTATGCATCGGCAGTAGGAAGCTTGATGTATGTGCGAGTATGTACTCGTCCAGACCTTGCATTTATTATTGGGATGCTTGGTCAATACCAAAGCAATTCGAAAAGAAGAACATTAAGTCGCATCCAAAAGAATGATGAAGTACCTATAAAACATTAAACTACATGCTTATGTATATAAAATCGGATCATTTTGAGATCATTAGGTATTCCGATTCTGTTTTACTGGATGCAAAGATGTCAAAAGACATCATATGGTTATGTCTCTTATTGAAGAGAAATAAATATAAAATGAACAAATAGATATACAACTTATAGGATCAAACTCCATACTATTGGATTCATTTATAAAGCGTTATCTCTTTTGATGTTTCACGAGCATAATGCTCATATGGGTGTAATGACTTTTGATAATGCTTAAATCAGTGGGAGTTTGTGTTGTTTTCTATTTTCTTTGTGTTAATTTTACTTGATCTCATTTGGTTAAGTAGGACTAGTTGGAGAATATATATATGCGTTCTTAATATATATTCATTAAATACTCCATGCTACATATCTATACTTAATCTATGTCATTTAGTTGGATATATATATGTGATTAATGTGGGTTTAGTTGCGAATCAATTACAACGACTGCCCTTTTAGTCCCTATACTTATAAGACTAATGGATGAGATTGAATTGGATGACAATAAAAGTGCACATAAGGGTTGTCATTCATATTATAAATGATTTAAGGAATTTATTTAGTAAAAGATACATATTAATATTAATCCAAGTGGAAGATTGTTAGAACATGGATTAATTAATATGTGTTATTTAATTTCATGTGTTATAATCATTTAATAATGTTAAAGTATGGACAAAATATGTAAAATTCCATTAGGTGTAAGTACCATTAAATGATGGGCATAATGGTAACTTCACACCATCATATTTATGAAAGGGTGTAGTCCCTAAATGAAGTGCCCATTCTCTATCTATATAAAGGCTATCCATCAGTCATTTAGAGACACTTTGACATTCACTAAAATTCAGTCACAAAACTCTCTTCATTCATTAAGAAGAACACAAGTGTGGGCACTATCATTTAGAAGATTATCTCCCTAATCTCTCCCTCATTCAAGAACAAAGATCAAGAACACATAATGGATTCCTCAGGTACACGCGTTCGTCTTCATCTTCTTCACTTCTTAAACTAGTTATGAGATGGTTCATGGTTTGATGGATCATTTTGTTCCAACATACTCCCTCCGTCCCACCGATCTTAAGAAAACTTTCCATTTTGGGCGTCCCATCAATCTTAAGAATTCCCAAAATTGAAAGTTTTTATCACTATTCCCTCCACTCATTCTCTCTCCTACATTATTTTAATACACACAACACCATTATAATTTACTATTTCCTCCACTCATTCTCTCTCCTATTTTTAAATTACACTCCCAACATTTACTTTTTTCTTAATCCCCGTGCCATTTCAAACTTTCTTAATATCGCTGGGACGGAGGGAGTACACCACTTAGGGGGCGTTTGGTTCGGGAGAAAAAAATTAAAGGAATGAAATGGTCAATGGAATTGAATTCCTGAAGAAATTGGAAAGGAATAAAAACTGGTCAAACCTTGTGTTTGGTTGGCACAGAATGGAATGAAATCGTCATTCAATTTCTTGGCAATTCATGTTTGGTTTCAAGACAGAACTGTTGGAATGGAATTAATATTTGATAAAATGTCCAGATTACCCTTTTTAACTTCATGTAAAAAAACTCAATAATTATGTACTCCCTTCGTCCCATTTAAGTAAAAATAAACATAAAAAATATTTTTACAGCAAATATTATAATCTAATTTATTTTGACATCAAATAATATAATATATTATTATAATAATTATTTTTTTTTAATTATTTTATTATTATTATTATTATTATTATTATTATTATTATAATTATCATTTTATTATTATTATTATTTTTTTATTATTTTTATTTTTTATTATTATTATATTATTATTATTATTTTATTATTATTATTATAATTATTAATTTTTCTATTATTATCATTATTATTATTATTATTATTGTTATTATTATTGTTATTATTATTATTATTTTATTATTATTATTTTATTATTATTATTTTTAAATTATTATTATTATTTTTTATTATTATTATTATTATTATTATTATTTTATATTATTATTATTATTATTATATTATTATTTTATATATTATATATTATTATTATCATTATTTTATTATTATTATAATTATTATTATAATTATTATTTTTTATTATTTTTTTATTATTACTATTTATTATTATTATTATTATTATTTATTATTATTATTATTATTATTATATTATTATTATTATTATGATTTGAATTGAGGACAGAACAATAATTTGGGTTTGAGTCCAATGGAATGAATTTGATGGAATTGATCATTCATCCCATTTTTGGATGGAATGAAATTTCATTCCTTTTGGAATGGAAATTTTTTCAAAAAAATGAATCAAACATGCTCAATGGAAAAGTCAAAAGGAATTGTCCATTCCATTCACCCACTTTTCCTCACTTTACCACGAACTAAACGCCCCCTTACATTTTTTCTTAATTATCGTGCAAAATGGAGAGCGCTTTTATGCGGGATGGAGGAAGTATACAAATAAAAAGTTTCACTTAATTATCATATTACAATTACTTAATGGAATTATTATATGAAGCTGCAAAGAGTTGAAAAGTGTTTTTTATATTATGAATCATATCGAATGAAGAATTAATTCCCCTATCCTCACCAACTTCTTTCTCTAAAAATCTGGGGAGAAACGCGTTTCTTCATAACTTATGGAGAAACGGGGCCCGACTTGTCGCGCGACAATGCAGGCCAAGGCTTCTGGATATCCAGAAGCTTATGAAAGTGATATCCAGAAACCTTCAAATGAATATCCAGAAACTTTCAAAATGTTTCTGGATATTCATTTGATGGTTTCTGGATATACATTTGAAGGTTTCTGGATATCCAGAAACCTTCAATAAGCAATTTCTGGTCTTGGCCTTGGATTTGGCTTCAAATCTATTTTTTCTGGATATCCGTCCCAAAGGCTTCTGGATATCCATTCCAAAGCTTCTGGATATCCAGAACCCTTTGAGACTGATATCCAGAATTTTTTTTATGGTTATCAAACGCATAGCTTCTGACTATTAAAAACACGTTTCTTCATAGTTATGGAGAAACGCGTTTCTCAGCAGACCTACTCCTTTATTTTAGTTTGAAAATTACTTTATAAATGTAAGGAAAATTGCAAACCAATTATTTTCTTTTTATAAATTTTACCACTAAACTAATTTTCAACTCTTTTTTTTATTTTATCCATTGTCACTTTCACTAATACCGCTATTTTTTTCTTCATTCTTTTCTTTCAAATCTGGATTTTATTTCTTCTTCTTCTTTTTTTTTTTTTTTTTTTTTTTTTTTTCAAATATGGGGTCAACTATGAAGGGGGCAGAGGGTGGAAGTGATACTTCGGCTTCTATTGTTAATATGGTGATGTAGCAACATCATCCAAATCAGATTTCAATTCGAATTGGGGTCAAACGAAATATCTTAAGTGTTTTTTTTTTTGGCTTTTCTGAATTTGGGTGATTGATGACGATGGTGGGATGACGGTGAAGATGAACATTCGGGCCGGCCCTGCCCGACCCGTTTGAAAGCAGCCCGCGGATAACGGATGAAGCCCAGCCCACTATTGAGAGGCCCGCGGGCCAAGCCCGCTTCGGCCCGCCTATCTGGGTAGGATCCGGCCTGCACCATTTGCCCGTCTGGCTGGGTTGGCGAGTTTGAGCGGGCTTTACCCATTTTTTTTTTCAAAATATTAATAGGGGAAGGAGGAATTTGAACCTGGGTTGTTTGAGTGATAATAGGAGGCTTACCACTGGACTAAGGATAACTTTGGTTGAAGAATCCAAATTTTAATATTAATTCAAGGAAATAAATCTGTCATGCTTATATTTATTGAATAAAGTAATTAAAATTTAAAATTTAAAAATTACTTTCTTCAATAAATTATTGTCAAAAACATTTAAGTATTTATCTAACTATACTATATCTAATAATATTGTGAAATGAAAATTTAATATTATTCAATACTCAATCAATAAGTATATACTTTCGTTTAATAATATATTTTAAAATAATTATTTTTAAAAAAGAGTTATTTCTAAGCTATTTTAAATTATAATAGAAAAGCAAGTTATTTTTTATAATTATTTAAAGTAATAAATTTCGAATTTAATTTATATTAATAGAAAGTATTTTTAAACTTGACACAAACAAGGTGTTAGATTAGTGGTTTAGTTCAAGCTTTCATACGCAAAGGTCCCAAGTTTGAATCCCATAACTCTCATTTTGGCTAAAATTACAAATTAAACATGTTAAACTTAAACTGGGTTGGACAAAGAGGCGGGCTGGCGGGATGGGCTATACGGGCCTAAAAGCCCTAAGAGCTTGGCCCGACCTCCGTCGCCGAAATCATGATCCGGCCCGTGCAAGGAGCAGTGCCGGGCTCGGCGGATGCGGGCGCGGAGCAGCAGCTGCGAGGCCGGGCGGCAAGTGGGCTGTCCATGGGCTTGGGCCCATAATGTTCATCATCAGATGACGGTGGTGGCGGGGTTGGTGTACATCACCCTAATTAGATTTCAAAAAAAAAAAAAAATGGAAATAATATTGTATATATTTTCTAATAAGAACAGAAAATGACAATAATTTGATACATTTAATCTGAAAAGGGGAAGAAAAGGGTGGGGTAGGGTTGATTAGGGGGAAGAGAGGGAGGAGGGGAAGAAGAAGGTAGGGTCGCTTGGGGGAAAGAGAGGGAGAAGGGGAACAACCGAATAAAATAAAGAAGAAAGTAAGGAAATTTTAGTTTAGTGTTTTTTTTTTTTTTTTTTTTTTTTTTCCAATTCAACCTCTGTAATTTTTAAAAGAGACATTTAATCCTACATTTTATATTTTACTTTATCGAATTACCGAAAATATCAATTATAATTCGATCACAAGCGATTCACATAACCATTTAACGATGAAAAACTAACGGAGTTAGTGATAGTGACAATAGATGCAAAAAATAAATAAAAATAAGTTGGATGCGTTAGATATAACGAAAATGAGTTTAGTGGTAAAGTCCACACAAAGGGTATAGTTGGGTGTTTTTTTGCAATTTTTCCTAAATGTAACAAATCAAATGTAAGCACAAAAGTGGAAGTTAGGTAATTTAACTAATCTAAACCAATAGTATGTCGATATACTCGACGGAGTATAAAAAATTAAATTACTTAAAAAATATAAATGAAAATATTTATATACAAATGAAGATATTTATTTAAAATGAATCTAAAAGATAATGTTAATACTCCCTATATTCTTAAATGACAAAATGAATGTTCAAATTTTGGGATGTTACTAAATCATTATTTATAATATAACTTAATTTCATTTATATTCATAATATAATATGATAAAAAAAATATTATTTTGTATGTATTTAAACTACTAAAAGACTTAAATATAATATTTTTGCAAATGTCTTGTCGAAATATAAATTGAACATTCATTTAGAAGGTCACAAATATAAATATGTACAATAGATGTTTGAGAATCAAATGTACATATATTCCATTCGATAAAAGCCATGTAAACTCTTGTAATATACTCCCTCCGTCCCATGTGAATGTGGACTAACTTTTTGGGTGTGAGAATTAAGGAAAAGTGATGTAAGAAAGAGAAAAAGTTAAATGTTGTGAGTATGAAAAATTAAATAGTATGAAAAATTAAATAGGAGAGAGAATGAGTGGGAGGAATAGTGAGGAGAGAGAATGAGTGGGAGGAATAGTGAGGAGAGAGAATGTTGTGAGTGTAAAAGTGAAGTAGGAGAGAGAATGAGTGGGTGGAATAGTGAATATTCTTTGCCATTTTGGGAAGTTTGCATTCACGTGAGACGGACCAAAATAGAAATAAATTTGCATTCACGTGGGACGGAGGGAGTATGTCGTACAACATTTAAATGTTGTGACATTATTTGTCCTCCTATCCATGATTTGATTGATTGCCTTTTTTAATCCACCAATTAATAAAAAAAAAAAAGACAGAAAATCCAAATCTCAATTTACACTAATAGGAATTGATGATGCCAAAATCGTAAAATCAATTCAAATCCCAGCGATGAATGCTCCGGTGATTGCAAGGTCTGAAAATAAGAGAAAACACGTAAACTAAGCCGGGGCGGATCCGGCTAAAGGCCCTCCGGCGTGAGAGTAAGTTCACGGTTTGTATGTGAGACAACAAATTGACAGAGTTTCTGCAATGTAAAAAGTAACGTACCAAATAATGAGCCATGAGCCTTGTATTTATAGGGATGGATTGATAGAATCCATGTTGAAGTGAACTTGTAAAAGAGATAAGATATAATTCTAAGAGAATTATATCTGCTAAAGAGTCATTGTTTGACTTGAATTGGTGTTGGTGATTGTAATCCTGACTGGATCATGACTGTAGAATCCTTATTTGATAAGGACTGTGTAATCTGCTAGCCGGAACGCCGAGGAACAGAAATGTTGTACCTCGACCTTGGCAAGTAGGCCGAGGTGAATGATTCTGCTTCCTCGTTATTTGGCGCTTGGCCGGCAAGATAACATGTCGGGGTAAACAAATCTATCTCCTCGACATTTTATGATATGACGAGGTAAGAACTTTTCTCTCCTCGTTATTTGGCGCTATCTCAGAGTATGATGGCACAAACATGATGATATAAGGACGAGGTGGATGATCCTCGTCATACGAGGAAAGTGTTCCTCGGCCCTGATACTTGTGTGTTGGATTATATTTATGGCCCAATCCATTTGGGCCCAGCTTGAACAAGTCCATACTCGTATCTCGGTTTATACCGTTCAGTGGCCCCCGACTTTCTAGCTCGGCTTAGGACGAATAGAAAGTCATCTCGTCCTCGGCTTATGGGATACGAACAGGTTTTGACACGTCTCCTCGGCGTCTCTTCATTATCTGACGGTTAATATTCTCATGATTACACGGGGCCCCCCATGTCTTGTCACACTTTGGAAATCGTTACCAGCATTTAATTTAGGGGGCGCCAGACCCAGATTTTAGCTTTACCCATGGGTTTGACCCGATTAAGGGGTTATAAAAAGCTAAAACCCTTCTCATTTCACTCTTTACAAACCCCAAGCATTTGAGAGCGAATAGCAAGGTTCAGGCGACAAACATTCCGGCGATCTTAGTCTTGTTCGAACCCAGTTTCCGGCGAAGGTCTTTTTCTCCGGCGGTGTTGATTTCATTGTGACTCCAACCGTTCCTGTAAACTCAGGTATGAAATTCTTTCCCTTTTATGCATTTCGCTCCTGATTTTGATCATTCTAGGGTTTTTAGGAGAAATTGTGGATGAATCAAGAAAAATGAACTGCATTTGTCAAAGATTGAAGCTTTTCTTCATGAATTTCTGTCTTTAACTCCCAAAACTTCAAGTCTTTGATTTTCTTTGCATTTTGTTGAACTTCTTTGAATATTGAATGAACTCCCCCTTTAATCTTTGATTCCCCTTAGAAATGGCTCGTTCTTGGGACCATTCCCCCCGATTCTGTTACGGATA
The DNA here is from genome assembly GCA_022495995.1 of Adenophora triphylla var. japonica. Lineage (NCBI taxonomy): Eukaryota > Viridiplantae > Streptophyta > Magnoliopsida > Asterales > Campanulaceae > Adenophora > Adenophora triphylla. The sequence continues at coordinate 130,177 of JAFEMH010001645.1, forward strand.
TCACACCGACAACCTGAGGGTTTATCGGAGGGAGAGAGGTCCATGGTTGATGCTCACCCTGGATGACCTAGGAAAGATGTTGAGGGGTTATGGCCGTACCCGGATATTCATCCAATACCCTGATAGCACAAGAATAGATCGAATTGATTCGTCAACTCGTAATATTGTGTTGCTTGAGAATAGGGCCGAGATAATGGAGCACATCGAACTGTTCTATCCGGCCTCAGATCGTGAAATGCGTGAGCGTCTGAGTGGTAAGGCTCCCTCCTCGGCCTTATGAAATGACGAGGAGGGGAATCTCCCTTCCCCGTCCTAAGATCAGCCATCGACGAGGTAACTAACTTTGTCTCCTCGTCCTTATGCAGATATGACGGGAAGAGAAGGAGAGCCCTCCTCGTCCACGGCAAAGATAGTTGATGCCTTTGTGGAAGGTGCTCAGCCGATGCCCGCCCGGTTCGAAGAAGGGGAGGCCGAGGAAGAGGAGGCCTAGGTACGGGAAAGCGACAAGAGAGGGCCCCAGGGCCGGGGATCCCATCTTTGGAAAAGCTATACTCCAAATACGGGGTACATAAAGCTGAGTACAGGTTAACTTATATGGGCAAGCTTGAGCTTAAGACGAAGAAGGAGAAGGAGAGCTTTTATTACAATCAAGATTATGTCCATTTCTACTTCAAACAGTTTCAACAGGGGATTCGTGTTCCCTTGGACCCCTTCATCTGTGAATTTTTGGACGATGTAAGGGCAGTGCCGGCCATGCTAGGAGCTAATGGTGCCCGGGTTTTGGTTGGCTTTATTGTCCTCTGCCGTAGCTTAGGGTATGAGCCGACCATGGGAGCCTTTCGGCATTTCTATAATGTCCAATTTGTCAAGGAAAGTTGGCTCCTCGTCATTAGGAGTGCATCCACAAAACCAAAGCTGCTCCTCCCCATGTCTAGCAAAGTCGCAGGCTGGGATAACCACGTCATCAGGGTTGAGAGTCGCCAAGGTTGGGAGTTCTAATCTCCTTGCAAGGATCCAACTTCGTCATTCCCTGTCCAACAATATGAGTGGACTCAGGCTTTAATCAAGCTTTTGGAGACATTTGCCGAGGTGGGGGTCCTTGATTGGTCGGTGATAGAATCTTCAGATCATTACTATATTCAGGCGGGTCTGATGCCGGGGAAGAAGGATGCGGTATCTCCCCTCGTCACCATAAAGAGGGGGAGGCGCTTTAACGACTGGACAATTCACCCCGGCCTAGTATTTCATGAGGATTGTACTAGGTGCAAGTCCCATCCCCCGGACCAATGTCTGGAAGAGATAAACATAGTTGGATGTAAATATTTAACTCTTGGTACTTGGTTATTTTTTGGATGTTCCTTTCTTCTTCTGCTCGTATTTGACCCTCTCATCTTTTTCTTTGCCGATCTAACTCCCGAGGAAGAGGCCAAAATGTCTACGAGGAGATTGAGCCCCATGGAACTGGTAAAGCAAAAGAGGAAGCTGAGCAAGAAGTCTGACTTGGTGGAGAGACGGGAGGAAGCCAATGCCCGTAACTTGGTGCTTAATGTGCAGGGTGATCAACCCCTTCCCCTCAAACTGCATGGGGAGGTAAATGCCGAGGAAGCGGCAGCTGAGAAACAAACCAACCCATCAACTGTAGAGGGGCATAGCCTCCATGTTGATGCCGAGGAAGAGGTAGTCGAGGAAAGAGGACTCGTAAGCTGACGTTCAGGCTCCAAGAGATCCCAGGCAGCCAGCACTGAGGAGCCCGTAGCTAAGAGGGCAACTGTTGGTGGGGCCTCCAATGTTGAGGCTCCTCCCCCGTTATCCATTCAGGCCATCAAAACTGATGAAGAGGCCGATGAGCTCGCTAAGAGCATGGCCATCAACGTTCCCCGTCTTAGGGGTCTTCCTTTGCATATTAGGGAGGGACCCTTGGTGAGGCTAGGCCGAGCTCCCGTACAGCGGGCTATGGATGAGGAGGCTTACGAGGCCCTCGTCAAAGAGGCTCCCAGCGAGGATGCCTTGCTTTGTCGCAAAGGGCTCCTAATTGCCGAGGTGAACATCTCTTCTTTCTCGGTTCTATTAAGTTTAAGATTTGTTTGAATTTCTAACATTGATTTCTCTTTCAGTTGGCTTCCGTCACGGCGTACGAGAACGTCTTGGCCAAGACCAAAGCCAGGCGCCTGAATGATGCCAAGACTGCCCAGGCAAAGGGTGCGGCTGATAAGGCTTCCTTGGTCAAACTTTTGAAGGCCAAGGTGGCTGAGCTCGATGCTGCTAAGGCCAAAGTAGAGGCCGAAGTGAAGAGGGCTGAGGAAGAAAAGGCCAAAGCTGAGGAGCATCTCCGGCTGAAAGAAGAAGAGCTTGCTACGGCAAGGAAGGAAAAGGCTGAGGTCCAAACTAGGGCCGATGAAGCTGAAGCCCGGTGCAGAGGGTTAGAAGCTACCCTTCCGACTAGGGAGGAAGAGGCCGTTGCCCGGTTCAAGGAGAGCTCAGCCTTCAAGGACTCGATGGTGGCCAGCTCGGCCTTTCAAGATGCCGTGGACGAGCAAACGGCCACCATGTTTGAGGATGGGTATCTCCATCTTGCTCGTAGCATCCTGGCTGATCCCTCCACCGGCTTGGATATCAACAAGGTTGCTCAACTGATTTGTCAAGATCAGTACGCCGAAGAGGTCAGGGCTCTTCATCATCTGGTTCCCTTTTCTGATTATAACTTGGCAGTTATAGCTGATAAAGATGCCCGAGAAAGCCGAGCAACCTGGGAGCCTGCTTCTGTCGTCCCCGGCAACATCAAAGCCTTGGTGGAGGCGATTCAGGATGAGGGGGAGCCCGAGGCCGAGGTCGAGGGAGAGGAGGCTGAGAGGACTGATGCCCATGCTGATCAAACTATCCTTCCTCCCCCCGGCTCTATGACGGAGGACTGGCTTGATAAGCCTTTTAATGATGACCAGCAAGCTTAGATAGGATTTTTCTTTTTCTTTTCTTGCTTTTTGTAATAGATGGCAGGACTTGTAACTTTCCTTGAATATCAATGAAAAGTCCTTTGTTTTAATTCATATTGTTTCAATGAATTAATTGTGTCTGTTCATAGGCTAGGCATACAACTTGTGAAGGTGGGATCCGAGGAGGGTCCCTCGTTTCCTAAATGTTGAGCAAGTGATTAGGCTGAGGAAGGACTCCTTGGCTTTAACTGTACTCTCTAAGTCATATAGGTCGAGGAAGGACTCCTCGGCTTTGACTGTTGGGGTGATTCTTCTTTTTCGTCTCCTTATGCCGAGGAAGATGACTCGTGCACAGGTTTTAGACGTGATGCCTTCTAGTCGTAGTGACAAGGTGTTCCCTTGTCTTGACGTGAGGCAAGTCATTATGCCGAGGAAGGACTCCTCGGGTCTGACTGTTGGTTTATAATCCTGAATCAAGGTGAACCCTTGATAGGACGTAAAGTCATTAGGCCAAGGAGGACCCTTGGTCTTGACTGTGATTTGGAATCCTAGGTCAAGGCGGACCCTTGTTAGGATGTAGAGTCATTAGGCCAAGGAGGACCCTTGGTCTTGACCGTGATTGGTAATCCTAGGTCAAGGCGGACCCTTGTTAGGATGTAAAGTCATTAGGCCAAGGAGGACCCTTGGTCTTGACTATGATTGGTAATCCTAGGTCAAGGCGGACCCTTGTTAGGATGTAAAGTCATTAGGCCAAGGAGGACCCTTGGTCTTGACTGTGATTGGTATCCTAGGTCAAGGCGGACCCTTGTTAGGATGTAAAGTCATTAGGCCAAGAAGGACCCTTGGTCTTGACTGTGATTGGTAATCCTAGGTCAAGGCGGACCCTTGTTAGGATGTAAAGTGTATGTTTCGAAGAGTCGGGGATAAGGTCCTCATCTTCCGGTGTCTGTGTGAAGAGTTGATAGTTGCTTTGCATGTTGGAAGAAACTGCTTTCGTAAAACTGAAATGCGATTACATCGAACTGCAATCCTATCAACTAACAAAAAATAAAAGACAGAAAACAAGAAACTAATCTACTGTAAAATAAACTAGACTAGTGATAATATTTTCTAAGGTTGTCGGAGTGCCATGGATGCTTGAGATCTTTCCCCTCCTTGGTCTTCAATCTGTAGGTCCCTTCTCGAATGACTTGAGTGATGATGTAGGGACCTTTCCAATTTGGGAAGAGCTTGTTTTGTTCTGCCTTCCGACCAGTAGCCTCAATCTTTCTAAGTACCCAATCGCCTACTTGGAATACTCTTCTGATGACCCTTTTGTCGTGGTATGCCTTGGTCCTTTGCTTGTAATTCACCATCCTCATCTGCGCGGCTAGTCATTTCTCATCTATCAGGTCTAGGTCTAGGAGCCTATTAACCTTGTTGACTTGCTCATCATAATGGGAATTTCTCACAGTAGGGATGGTCATCTCCGCTGGTGTCATAGCCTCAGAACCGAAGGTAAGTGCGAATGGGGTTTCCCCGGTTGGCCCCCGGGTGGTTGTGCGAACAGACCATAATGCTAGGGGAAGTTCGTCCAACCATCTACCCTCGCGTCCCTCGAGGTTCTTGGTAAGGGCGGTTAGGACCAGTTTGTTTGCTGCCTCTGCTTGACTGTTGCCTTGTGGTCTGCTAACTGAAGATTTTGCATGACGGACTTTTACTCTTCCCAACTCTGTAGTGAATGCCGTGGAAAATTGCAGTCCATGATCAGAGACAATTGTATGTGGAAGGCCGAATCTGCACCAGATGTTGTCATGGATGAAGTTGATTGCGTTCTCTTCCGTTATCTTGGCTAATGCCTTGGCTTCTATCCATTTGGAGAAGTAATCAACAGCTACTATCACATACTTGCAATTACCAAGGGCGGGAGGGAAGGGTCCGATGATATCGATCCCCCACATATCAAATGACCACGTAGGTATCACAAGTGTTTGCTCGACTGCTGATAGTCTAGAAATGTCAGAGAATCTTTGGCACTTGTCACATTTTCTAACATAGGCGTGCGCGTCTTCCCTTAGGTTTGGCCAGTAGTAACCTAGCGATATGATCTTGTCGGCTAAGGTTACGGCCCCAGTGTCCGCCGCAAACGCCTTCATGTACTTACTGCGAGGTTCTCAATTTCCTTGGGATAGACACACCTTAGCAGGGGCTTCGTGAAAGATCTTCGGTAGAGGACTCCGCTCATTACCACGAACCTTGGAGACTTCTTCTTGATGAGTTTAGCTTGAGCTTCATCTTCGGGGAGTTTCTCCTTTTCAATGTATTCAATGTAGTCATCGATCCAGCATCTCTCCTCTCCATCTAAGAGCATGACTTGTAGTCTTTCGTACGCAGGTTCCTCGGCATAAACTACATATGGACTGGTCTTAGACACGTCCATGGTTGCCAGTTTGGAGAGAACGTCTGCGACTTGGTTATCTTCCCTGCCAATTTGTTTGAGCTCGAAAAATTCCATCTTCTTCGTCATATCTAGGACCAGGTCTCTATACTTGGCAAGGGTGGGGTCTTGGGCATTATACTCTCCCTTTACTTGTTTGACAACGAGTTGGGAGTCGCAGAAAGCCGCCACCTTAGTTGCTCCATAGAAGGAGGCTAACTCAATGCCAAATATTAGAGCTTCATATTCAGCTTGATTATTGGAGGCAGGGAACTTGAAACGGATGGCGTCTTGAGTAGTATATTCTCCTTCTGGGCTTGCGAGTATTATTCCAGCTCCGCTTCTTTCCTTTGTGGCTGATCCGTCTGTATACAGGATCCAACAGTTGGGTGGGAGTTCAATCGGAGAGTCTTTATCCTCTGGTGCATTTTGCTTCCGAGAGGTGGGGAGATGCTTTCCGCCCGCATAAAGGCGGTCTCGACCATGAAGTCAACCAAAGGCATGTGCCAGGAGGGTCTTCCTTGGTTGGTAAGTAATATCAAACTCAGTGAGAGCGATGGACCAATTAAGGAGACGTCCGGATCCATCCAACTTATGTGGTATCTTCTTCAATGGTTCATTTGTGTATACGATGATAGGATGTGCAGAAAAATAGGCACGTAATTTTCTTGAGGCAATGACTAGCGCGTACGGTATCTTCTCCACATTAAAGTATACGCTTTCCACGTCGGACGGTGCCTTAGAGACATAGTAGACAGGCTTCGAACTCCTTCGTCATTCCGAACTAAGGCAGTGCGACGGCATAATCGATGGCGGCTAGGAAGACATATAGCATCTCACCGGTGAGTCGGACTGGCGAGCAAGGGAGGGAACCCAAGTACTTCTTCAACCGGAGGAATGCTTGAGCATTCGGGAGTCCGAGAGAAGCTCTTGGTACCCTTGATACCTTGAAGAAGGGCAGTGACTTTTCGGCAGATTTGGCGATGAATCTTCCAAGGGCCGCTATTCTTCCATTTAGTCTTTGAACCTCCTTGATCGTGGTAGGTTCCTTCATGTCCATGAGCGCCTTAATTTTTTCAGGGTTGGCCTCTATTCCCCTTTGTGATACCATGAAGCCTAGGAACTTTCCAGCCGTTACTCCAAATACGCACTTGCTTGGGTTCAGCTTCATGTTGTTAGCTCGGAGGTTGTGGATTGTCTCTTTCGGAGTCGGGAACGTGGCTTGCCTTCCTTGGTCTTTATGACCATGTCATCAATATAAGCTTCCATGTTGCGACCTATTTGGCTTTCAAAAACTTGATTCACCATCCGTTGGTATGTGGCACCCGCGTTCTTGAGCCCAAAAGGCATCATGATGTAACAGTAGTTTCCCCCCGGTGTTTGGAAGGCCGTCTTCTCAATGTCCTCTTCCGCCATTTTTATCTGATGATAGCCTGAATAGGCATCTAGGAAGCTGAGAGTTTGGTGTCCAGCAATGGAGTCAACCAACTTGTCAGTGCAGGGAGAGGATATCTGTCCTTGGGGCAGGCCTTGTTTAGATCAGTAAAGTCTATGCACATACGCCATTTCCCATTTTGCTTCTTCACCATAACTACATTGGCCAACCAAACGGGGTACTTGACTTCACGAATTATTCCGGCGCTAAGTAATTTTTGCACCTCTTCTTTTATAGCTTCCTCCTTGTCCCTTGCAAAATTTCTCCTTGTCTAGGAGATAGTCTTCGCTAAAGGATCAACTTCCAGGCGGTGGAGGGCTACTTCTTCATTGATCCCCTTCATGTCTTCGACTCTCCACGCAAAGACGTCGAGACTGTGTTTTAGAAGGGAGATGATTCTTTCTTTCTCTTCTGGAGATAGTTGGCCTCCGAGCTTGATTTTTTGTTCAGGATAGTCAGGGTTGATGACTACCTCTTCCAGCTCATCTACAGGCTTCATTTCAGTACCGTCACGAAATTCTAGAGACTCGATAATGATTTCTCTAATTCTTCTCCCTTCGTTGTCGTTCACATTGAGGCCTTCTTCCTCCATAAGTTTATGAACATCGGGGAGATTGACCTTCCCTAGGTCGTGGTTGGCCCCCGAGTTCTGGCCGTTGATGAGAACAGAGTTTTCCTCGGATACGGGCGGAACTATGCCTTGGACATCTGCAATTTCTTGGACCATAGGCTCTTCCTCAGGTACAGGTAGGACTATACCTTGGTCATCTGCAATTTCTAGGACCATAGGCTCGTTCTCATCATCAAGCACCTCACGGATATAGCTCATTCTGGAGCTAGTTTCGGTGGTTTTCTGAGACTTTGAGATCTTGATGTTTTCCTCGGGGGTATCTATCTCCACACTTTTGGATTTCTTTCTGCTCTTCACGACATGTTCCAAGAAGTCTTTGGGGGTTGCCCTCACACATCCAATCCCAGCACGAGTGGGGAATTTAACTCGTTGGTGGGGGAGGGAGGCCACCATCCCAAGTTTAGCTTGACTTGGAATGCCTATGATTGCATGATAATCACTTGTCAAATCCATGACTATGAAATTGACTGTGGCTTTTGCTAGGAAGGGATGATCACCGACTTCAAGTTCTAGCTCCACGGTCCCCTTAGCTCCAACCTTATGGTTGGTGAATCCTTCGAGCCTACCATGATATGGTTCCAGTACAGTGTCCTTCAACCCCATCTGTTGGAAAGCGGAATAATACAGAATGTCACGGGAGGCCCCCGTGTCCACAAGTAATCTTTCCGATTCCACATTGTCAATTCGACCCTTTATCACCAATGGTTGTTCACGGGCAGCGCGGCTCCCTGCTAGTTCGTTTGGTGAAAAACTGATGACCTCTTCCGCCTTATGAATCCAAGCAGGCACGTGGTAAACTTTGCTTAATTCATGGATCTGGTCCCTCAGCTTTCTGGTGGAAGTAACTTCTTCACGGATCACGTGCAATTTGGCTCTAGGAGGCCTACGTTCTCCATCTTCACTTTTATCATCATCTTCGCTTTCCTCTTCCTTTCACTTCCGCTTGTTGTTGTCTTTCTTCATGACATAGCGGTCCAGCTTTCCCTCATCGACCCACCGTTGTATTATCCTCTTTAAGGCCCAACAACCATCCGTGGTGTGGCCGTTGTCTTTGTGGAAATCACAGTATTTTGAAGCGTCACGAGGGTACTTCGGTTTATCACTTAGTGGACGGGGGGGGGGGGGGGAGGGAGCTTTACTAGCTGCATAATTTCTGAAATGGGTTTGGTCAAGGGAGTGAATACCTCAGGTTTCTCTGTGCCTCTTGTTCTGTTCTTCCCTTTGGATCCCTTACCATTCCCATTGTCAGTCTGGCGAGTGCCCGTCATTTCGGTTTCCGTCTTGTCGCCTCCCCTTTTCTTTGTTTTATCTTCAGCCATGGAAATGGCGTAAGCCACCTTGTACAGTTCGGACTTTGTTTGAGGTTCCCGGGCTGAGAGTTCATAAACGAGGGGACCAGATTTTAAGCCAGAGTTGAAACAAACAATGACCTCCCTATCAGTGAGGCTCTCTTCAACCAGTCTGCCATTTTGAACCGATTATAATAGGCGAGGTGGTCTCTCCCTTTCCCTGCTCGATGTTGGCCAAGTCGGCCGCCTCATCTTCCTCTTACCAGCAGTGGCAAAGTGGTCCAAGAACATTCTCCTCATGCCTCTCCAGCAATCAATGCTACCTCTTTTAAGCTCACGGAACCAGGTCAAAGCTGTTTCGGAGAAGGTGCTCGCGAAAGCTTTACAGAGCAAGTCATCAGCGGTGGTGAGGAGATTCATAGTTTGTTCAAAACCTTGCACGTGGTCTTTTGCATCAGTAGTGCCATTGTACTTCTCGAAATTAGGGAGCTTGAGGTGAGGATTAGGTGGAGCCGCAGTTATCCTCAAGGAGAACGGACGAGTTGCCCAGTCATAATCATCGTCATTGAACTTCTTTCCCATCTCCATGTCATCCAGTCTTTGCTTCAACAGCTCCCATTGCTTGGTTTCCACTCCCTTGTCGCTGCTTGAGCGGGTGCTTCATTGGGAGCTTCTGATGGATTTATCCTTGGTGCGATCATTCACCCTACTGTGCTCCGCGTCATGTCGGTGGTTGTCCCGTTTGGAGGGGGCCTTGTCACGCTTCGGTTCCAGGTCTTAGCCACCAAGTATCATCCTATATAGTTCCGGGGTCCTCGGCCTAGCAAATTCACGAGCACGGGGGCGGGGAGAATCCCGACGATGCCGAGGAAGAGGAGAATCATGGCGGGATCGACGAGGACGAGGAGAATCAGGACGCCGGGATGCTATGACTAGACGAGGTGGTGACATTCGCACTGTTCGGGGCGAGCCTTGTCCTTAGGTCCCTTGAGTTCACCTCCTCTTCCTGGGAGTCAATTGGCTTCTCGGGTCAACTACTGATCCCTCTTCTTCTTGTCATGCTTGAGGACGGGTAGGTTCCGGGGTGCTTGCTTTGGTAGTTCGGCGGTCTTGAGGAGAGGAGCTCGTTGCTCACCTTGTTCCCTTATGAGAGGGTTGGCCGCGAGATGGCCTAATGAATTCAGCCGTGGAATGCTCACAGGTCCAATTGCAAAAGAGCAGCCTGTGTTTCATACATCCTTTGCAATGTCTCCTTTTGCTTATGTAACAAAGAGCGTCGGTCAACGGGTGGAGTTCCTACTGCTTGACCGACGTCGGCATTCTTTGTCTTCTTCCTTCCCACTTGCTTTCCACGAGTACGAGTGGGCCGAGGAAGCTCGGCACCCTCTCCCTCGGCATTCGCCTGACCCTTGGAACGAAGAGTCATGGCGAGGGGAGGAGGGCGTGCAGGCGAGGTAGAGGAGGAGGAGGAGGCAGCTCCTCGGCTCCAGTGTTCCCCCCATTTACTTGGGTTGGGTCCCCAGCTGTAACACTTGCAGATTGTTCGTCCATAGCAAATCAATCAACAAATTACCAATTTAAGCGAATATCCCAAAATCACATTTTCCAATCAAATTCGGAGCAGAATTTGACGCAAACTAGGAGACTGCAATTGGGCAACTTTGACAATGCCAAATTTTTCGGCCAAAATTGGGACGAAATTTCAACGCTTAAAACGATTTCAACCAAATCTGGGCAAATTTCGGCAAAAATTTGCAGATTTCGGCCGAATCAAAAACAGAGCCCAAAACGGTCCAGAAAATTTCGTTCAAACTAGAAAATTTCCGGCGGAAAACGGGCTTCAGGCGATTATTCCAGGCCAAACAAAGGGTGTTTGAATCGATTTCCCGGCAATGGAACCAATTGATGATGCCAAAATCGTCAAATCATCCCAAATCCCAGCGATGAATGCTCCGGTGATTGCAAGGCCTGAAAATAAGAGAAAACACGTAAACTAAGCCGGGGCGGATCCGGCTAAAGGCCCTCCGGCGTGAGAGTAAGTTCACGGTTTGTATGTGAGACAACAAATTGACAGAGTTTCTGCAATGTAAAAAGTAACGTACCAAATAATGAGCCATGGGCCTTGTATTTATAGGGATGGATTGATAGAATTCATGTTGAAGTGAACTTGTAAAAGAGATAAGATATAATCCTAAGAGAATTATATCTGCTAAAGAGTCATTGTTTGACTTGAATTGGTGTTGGTGATTGTAATCCTGACTGGATCATGACTGTAGAATCCTTATTTGATAAGGACTGTGTAATCTGCTAGCCGGAACGCCGAGGAACAGAAATGTTGTACCTCGACCTTGGCAAGTAGGCCGAAGTGAATGATTCTGCTTCCTCGTTATTTGGCGCTTGGCCGGCAAGGTAACATGCCGGGGTAAACAAATCTATCTCCTCGGCATTTTATGATATGACGAGGTAAGAACTTTTCTCTCCTCGTTATTTGACGCTATCTCAGAGTATGATGGCACAAACATGATGATATAAGGATGAGGTGGATGATCCTCGTCATACGAGGAAAGTGTTCCTCGGCCCTGATACTTGTGTGTTGGATTATATTTATGGCCCAATCAATTTGGGCCCAGCTTGAACAAGCCCATACTCATATCTCGATTTATACCGTTCAGGAATATACATACTTGTACCTCTTTTTCTTGCCTTAACAATTCTTGGATACTTACGTTTGTCATTTTTATTGACTTTCCGCAAGGAGGGGGAATGTTGTTTGCTTGGGAACAATTTTCGAGTGATTTCATTTCATTTATATTGGTCATATTTTATTTTTATAATCAATACAATTATATTTTGATCAAATATAGTGTTAACTTAATCGTATTCATAAAATTCTATAAAAATAATATCAATAAATTATTTAATAATTTATCAATAACATTTTTATTTTATTCTAATGATTAAATTGATATTAATATTTTGACAAATTTTACTTGTATTATTCTTCAATTTTATTTTTTTTAACCCGACGATGGAAAACAACTGAAAATTCGATTAGCCCCCTTTTCATCATCGATATTAGGCCGTCTCTGAGGCCTCCTTTATCGGTGACCTCCTAGCTAGATCGGAGGAAAAAGACAAAGGTTTTGAAAAAAAGAAAAAAGAAATGCAGATTGTTGAATCATGGTGATCCGGTTGCTTCTCCAATCCAAGATTGTGATCCAATTTGGGACACATGTCCACCAACCATTGGTTGGTGAATTTTTTAAAATATGTTTTTTCATTTTTAACTTAAATTATTTTTAATTATATTAAAAATTTATTAAAATAAAAAATAAAAAATATCAAAATTTTTATTTTTTTTATCCCCTATAAATAGAGATCAAGTTTATTGAATTTGAAGCACAATCTAAAATTCTCTCTTTTCTCTATAATTAAATCGTTTTTTCTATCTCTTTCCCTAATTTCTCATTGTTATTATGGATCCAAATTTTCCATTTGATTCAAACTCTCAAGAATATCTCAACTCTCAAGTATACCTCAACTCTCAAAATTATTCAAACCTTGAATATTATTCTCAAAATTTGACAAACACTCAAAATTTTGAAAGCTATTCACACTCTCAAGTTTCTCCAAATCTCACTCAATTTCCTACTTCTATAAATGTCCAACAGTCACAAAATATCTCTCGAAATTTATTTCAAGGCGATGAACAAACGGACACAAATCCTGAAAGGGGGGGGGGGAAATGTGTTACTTGGCTTGTGAAAGAAGATGTGGCACTGATGTCAAGTTGGATTTTCGTTAGTGAAGATAGTGTGCGTGAAAATAACCGAGAGAATGCTTGTTATATGGGCACGAGTGGCGAAATTATTCGAAGAAGCTCGAGCGGAGAATCCAGAAGAAATACATAAAAGAAATATGAATTCAATGAAAAGTCGTTATAAACGACTTAATGATAATGTGAACAAATAATAATTAAATATGAAATTTCAATTTATGTATTTGTAATTTTATTTTTGTGATGTATTTATAAAAAGTGAATTTGAATTTCAAATGTAACTTCATTTTTATATTTTTTATATATCGTATTGTTGTATAATAATTATATAAATTTAGTAATATAAAATATTTTATAAATTTATTACAAGACAAAAAATAAGAAAAATGAGGTTAATAATATACTCCCTCCATCCCAATAAAAGCTTCACTAATTACCCAAAAGGGTGTCCCGTTAGAAGCTTCACCTTTTCTTTTTTGGCAAAGAATCTTTACTATTTCCTCCACTCATTCTCTCTCCTACATTATTTTAATACTCACAACACCATTATAATTTACTATTTCCTTCACTCATTCTCTCTCCTATTTTCAAATTACACTCACAACATTTTTTTCCCTCCCATTTTCATAATTTGCGTGCCCACCCAAAAGGGTGAAGCACTTATTGAGACGGAGGGAGTATGTAATAAAAAATAAAGAATAAATGATATTTGAGTTGGGTTAATTGGTTGGATTGGATTGTGAATAAAGTCAAAAAATAAAGAAGATTGATTTAAATTGTAGATGATATATGTGAAAGAAAGAAAAATAATATTATATTATTAAATTGGATTGAATTGGGTTAGGTTATTGATAAAGGAGGTCTGATGGAGCTTCAGATTGGCACAAATTAGGTCTCCAATTGCCTCAAGTGATGCACTACTTTGAAGCACGCTAAATCTAGCACAAGATTTGACGCTATCCATGTCCTTTTTTTGGTAAATACTTCCTCCGTTTCGTTCAGTTACATATTTCACGTGAGCAAGTTTTGGGAGAAACTAGTTTCTCCATAAATTATAAAAAGTTCACTTTTTTTCTACTAGCAAGTAGTTAGCGAATATTTAGGAACAGTTTATAAAACAGGACTTTCTATAACTTAAGGAGAAACTAGTTTCCCCCAAAATCTTGTGATTTCACATTTTTTATTTTGGATGTTCAATTATATATTTTATACTTTGTTTTCTACATTATTTTAATACTCACAACACCATTATAATTTACTATTCCCTCCACTCATTCTCTCTCCTATTTTACTTTTACACTCACAACATTATATCATTATTTTTTTTCTTAATTCACGCGTGAACAATAACTGTGAAACATGTACTTGGACGGAGGGAGTATATATCAACTTGCATTTGATTATAGAATATTAATGCATATTATATTAATTAAAATAATGTATTTCTATTTATATTGTTAATCGTAGTAATATATTATTTTATCATTACAATTTTTCAAATAAAATTTATAAAATTCAACTTTATGTTTCTATTCATTTGTATTTTGTATTCTACTGTGATATTTTAGAAATGTTTTTAATTAACTATATTTTTTAATATATTTTTATAATAGTTTATAAAATTATTTATTTATTGCATACTCCGTCTAGCTGCAAGACTGATCACCTAGCTTTTGACCTGAAAACAGAACTCACGACTAGTCGAAATGGTCTCCGACGAAGACTCTCGAACGTGAGAGTAAGTATGGTGATACGAGAACCAAAATATTATGACGAACAATGTTTTCAGAATAACAAATAGCAATTACCTCTAAACTGTTGAAGATGTGAAGTATTTATAGGCCTTGATAAGAGGTATAATTGTAGTAGGATTGTATGAAATCCCTAGAATCATGGATCAGATTTGTATGAGAGATCGTGTGACGACCCTAATCATAGGCACCATTTTAGCACATGTTGAGCACGTGGGAGTGGGATGTAGCATCTCCTTTATGCATTTCATGCCATTTGTTAAGTTTTAGGTGTTCATTTTGATATTGATAACTTATGTGATTGTAGGATGTTAATAAATTAATTTGGATGATATAATGGTTAAATGAAACAAATATGAAATGTTGTAGTGAATTTATAATAATTGAAATTTTAAATAAAAGATTATAAAAGAGTTGAGATGCTAATGTGTCATAGTGAAAACCTAAGAAAAGTTAATTGTGGTAATTAAAGCCTTGAGGAGCTAAAGTGTAACTTGGTTAGTGTTTATCTTTCATTTTTTCCATGGAAAGCCTCATATTGTCAAAAACCTTTAGCTCATTGTATCCCTCTGTTCCAAGAAAAGAAATTAGGGTTCTATCCTTTCCAAAATTCATAGCAAATTCATTCCTTGTCCATTTCTCGATTCGGTTGTGCCTGAATGTTCGTGAAGTCGAAGGGATCACATCTATCCGGATAAATTTTTTCTTATTTTCGAATTATTTTGGTAAGTTATTATGATTTCCTTCAAATTCTTGCTCATTCAAGGTTAAATTGGATGTTGTTGTTGTATAAATTGTTTTGACATTTGTGGAATATTTTCTTTTGAGTTGGAACTGTAATTGAATGAGGTGAAGTTAGATTTGGTTATGTTATGGTTGTTTAAGTTGAAAGGATAGTACTAAATTGAAGGTTAATGTTATAGTGGTGGTTATATATATGTGCATGGGTTTTTAGTCATTCTTCCTTGAGTTGGGAAGGTTGGAAATGAAGTTGGTACATTTACTTGGGTTGGAATGAGTATGGAAATGGTTTGGTAGGAGTGGTGGTGAGGTTTGGTGCCTGTTTTGTGGCTTAAGGAACAGAGGATGGAGTATATAATATTTTGGGTTTGGTCTTGCTGATGTTTCAGCTCTGTTCTGATTTTCTGGTGAAGGGCACGAGTCTTGCCCTGTGGCACGAGTCGTCCCCTCAGGTTGGAAGAGTCATGCCTTGTGGGACGACTGTATCAGGCTGGGTTTTAAAGTGGCACGAGTTGTGCCCTAGGGCACGAGTCGTGCCCTGCCCTGTTGCCTCTGAATCAATTTTCAAGCAATAAAAATCTAATCTACCTAGTATATATTTAAACCCTTTTTTACTATAATCAAAGTACAACATATGAGCATTACAATGATATCTTAACTGGTCAAAATGGATATGAGGAAGAGGTTTAAATATTGTATTGAATATGGTTGGAAGGCATGTTGGGAACTTAACCAAAGTTGTTCAAACTTGGTAATTCATTATTGAACCTTTATAAAGGTTACTCAATATTGTATTGTGAATATGTAGGGCTTGTTTGTGATACATTGTGTCCTTACGTGGTTACATATTCATGGTTTGTGATTCAAATAGTTTATGAAATATATGTTACACTATTGTATTGGTTTGAACATGAGTATGAATACCATGTTGTTACTTTGTTATCCCTATGGTGGATTTCTTTTCAAGTATCTATTATGTGCTTGAATGTGTTTCAATCAGCTGATGTTTAGGGATATAATGGAATATAATCAATTATGAAAAATGTTCTATAAGGTGATCGGATTACATTATACCTGTGACTGTCCCCTTCTGTGGCCACTGATTGGGGTGATAGCTTCTGTATTGAGCCAAAAGCCTTACAGATAGCTAATATCTTATATGGTTCTCTGAAATATGAGTCTTATAAGATGTGAATATGCTTAATCAGTTCACAAATGAAGGGAGTTTACTTCCACGTTGTACGACTTATTGTTCAGACGGGAAAGGTAAACTGAGGTAACATAATGTGTTTACCGCTTTACCAATGTGTTGTGAGCAACCTTGTTATGTGTTCCATTTTACTTGGCATCTTGTTGCATCATAATAGCTTATTGAGATTTATTCTCACCCCTTGATGAGTATTATTTCTCTACCCACTTCTTGTTATAAAACCCTCGCAAGTACGAGTGCCAACTTGTAGCAATATACTATTGTAGGGGTCGAACCACAAGGACTCAGGTTGTTTGTTTTAGAACAAAGGTGCACAATTAAACAAGTAAAGGACAATGGGGGGGTTTGATTTTTGGAAGTAACAATTAACTACAAGGATCAATATTTAAAACTAGAGCTAGGAGTAACAAGTAAACAAAGAGAGCAATATCAAATAGATATTAAAACAATAATAAGAGAGGATTCCATAGATTGGATTTCATTTAATCACAAAATACTATGCCATTAATTTAGGAAAATATATTAATTTCTATCTTGGGTTCAATCACCAAAGTCAAGATTGGTACGGTAAGGCCGCCGAATTTCAATCTCTTAAATTCTATTCAATCATTTTTCGCAAATCAAGTCCAAGTGATAAAAAAAAGAAAGCTTTAAGCTTTAAAGATTTTATGAACCAAAACCCATTTGGTTTCAATCAAGATAACCCCATGAATTTCATCATCTAGCAAAAGTCTAAGCCAAAATCTCCAAATCAATATAAGAAATTGACACCCATAAGTTAAAAGGAATAAATTAGGAATCAACCATAATGTAATCCAAGAAACTTCCATTAAAATAGCAAGGATGAACAAGACATAAATTAATTAGAGAAAATAATTAATGGCATAGCAATAGTGACAAAATTACATCCAATTCATGAAATTAAGAGTTTAGCTACACATACTACACATTAAATAAACAAAACTAATTAATAAAAACATAAAAGAACTTATCTTAATGAAGAAATTAAAACCCCAAAAATTTTCTCTCTAAGCTTGCCCCCTTCTTTGTCCCAAAATAACACATGAACCCTAAAAATTATAACATTCTCATATTTATACTCCACCAAAAACACACGGCTGGCTGATGAGGGCTTTGGAAAATGGGGTTAAGAAATGACAAGGCCCAAGCAAATAAAAAAAAAACAAAAAAAAACAAAGGAGGCCCAATCTAAGCTGCTGGAGCAAATGGCATAAGGCGTGGGAATTGGGAAAGGGCGGACGCCGTAGCTTCTTGGACGATCGCCGTTGGGCCTCGGCCAAACAAGGACGTTCATGGCTGGTTCAAGGGCGACCGCAGTACTGGCCAAATTCATTTCCTTCTTTTCTTTTCTAATTAATAACTCGTTTCGGCTCCGTCTCGACTTTTAATTTTTTTTTTCTTCACTTTAAACCACCCACTTTTCCACCTTTTCAACCTGAAATTAAAATAACACTAACAAAATAATTAAACTACATTTTTACTCGGAAATTTTGTAATAAATAGAATTTAGAACATATAAAATGGATATAAAAATATATCCATCAAATACCCCCAAACCTATCTTTTGCTCGTCCCCGAGTAAAATAAAACACAAATATACTAAATACTACTCATAATTCTAAAACAAAAAATGACCAAGCAAAACAAATGAAAACATATTTTTTTTTTTTTGGGTGTTGTTCACAATATAACAAGCTTGCCACCATCGGCCTCAAAATTCTTTCCAAAATTGCAATTCATCATGTGCCATCATAAACATAAACTTACCATTGCACTAACACACACCAATTATGATTCTTTTCACCGTGAAGAGATGTGAGGGGGGATCATTGCCAACAAAGTAAGATACTTTATGGGTTCACTAAAGAAATATCCTAAATCAAGAATGATGATGCAAAAAGCATAGAAAAGTTTCCATAAGCACTTTCACACAATTGTCAACCCGCTTAATCCATATTGGGAACATGGCTTAGGAAGCTATCTAGTTTACATTAGAACCTCACTACAATCAAGATTTCCACTCAAAATGTAGCATCACCATCTTCCTCTCATGGCCAATTCAACTTTGACATATTAAGGGGCAAGTTAAACAAATAAGCACAAACTAGTGTCTTCGTAGGTACAAGAAAGTTAATTCAATCTCGGAGAAGGAATCGGTACCAAGAATTCAACTCTTTTTTTTTTTTTTTTTTTTTTTCGTGCTTTTTCTTTAATCCTTGCCATTCCATGACTCTTCTTCACGACGACACTTTTATTTTTTATTTTTTTCTTTTCTCTCTTTTTTTTTTCAATGAATAATACATCAAAGATACTTGCCCCTTATCAACATTACAATCCCACACTCCTAAGTTGACCACATAAGCCATGCCCAATATCTCATAAACTATTGACTTGTTATTGACAATTGTGCGATCATGTTCTAGCTACTCCGGATATGTAAAGTAATCCCATAAAGGTCACTTAAATTGGTGACCATGATCCCGTGCAAACAAAGTGTTGTGGTGAAAAGAGAAACAAAATAGGTATGTTCTAATGCAACTCTACTTTTATACTATGATGGCACATAAGATGCAAGAGCAAAAAAAAAAAAAAAAACAAACAAATCACAACTTCACAAACCATGGGTGGCAACCCAACTATAAAGTGAGCAACACAATTTTCAGATTCTTGACCGCACCAAAGGTTGCCTACGTCCCCAAAACAATGAGCGGACTACTCATTGAAATAGGCTCAGGTCACCGTAGTTCAAACACGTCCCCTCAATAAATGAGAGGAAGACACAAATTTGACTCGAAATTTTTTTTTTTTGTTTGTTTTTTTTTTTTTTTAAGATAACTAAACAAGACATCAAACATTAACATTATAAAATACTTTCACCCCCAAACCTAAATAGTGCTATGTCCTCATGGCATGAAAACCAAAAGAAAGCAAAACTCAAATTCGGGGGAGGGGGGGGGGTAAAAGATATAAACTAAAAGACGGAAATTAAAAACGAAAAGCAAGTAAAGTCATACCATGTTGGGGTGCCTCCCAACTAGCGCTTTGGTTAAGGTCGTTAGCTCGACCGGATCCCCTCTCTCAAGGAGGGTTGAAGTTTGTCGCTTTATTCTTGGCATTTGTCTTCCGACCCTTTGGCCATTTCTTGTCTTCTTGGGCACAAACGCCCACTTCCTTTCATGCACAAACTCCTTCCTCAAGCCATTCCGGTGGAGCCCAAGAAATTTTAGGTGATTTATTTTTCACCCTTTTTCTCTTATTTTTCTTCTTGTTGGGGCACTTACCCCCAAACCTATTTGATTCCTTCACCTTTTGGACACCATTCTCAATAAAAACATTAGAGCAAGTATCTTGATCAAATATATTTGCAAATAGAGTATCACATAGATCAAGAAATTGACTCTCTTCTTTAAGGACATGAGATTTCAAGGGGATCGAAAATGTGTGTGATGGCATCAACTCTTTTTGGGAGTTGTTTGGGGGGTGATACGACCCGTCACTCTCAAAGTGTTGATCGGATTTAATGTTCATATCCAAGGGACAAACGCCCGCATTATCCCCAAAATTCCCACCGCTATTCACACTATATCTCTTAAGCGCAATGTCCTCAATGTAACCAACAAACTCTTTCTTTGGGGGAGGTTCTTTTATGCTATCAAAAACTGAAAATTTAACCTCCTCCCCCATCCAAGTCAAGGAAATCCTACCATGTGGCACATCAATGATAGAGTTGGTGACAAACATAAAGGGTCTCCCAAGCAATATGGGGACTCCCAAATCATCAATATTATGATTTTCCATACATACCACCATGAAGTCAACCGGGATCACAATCTTATCCATTTCAACCAAAACTCCTTCAACCACTCCTAAGGAACGCGTGATCGATTGATCCGCTAATAGCAAGTCCCTAGTAGGAGGTTTTAAGTTTTGCAACCCCAATCTCCTAAAAACATGATAGGGCATGACATTTACACTTGCCCCAAGGTCCATTAACCCTTTAAATTGTAGACCCCCCAAAGAGATTGGAATAATAAAGCTTCCGGGATCTTTCTTGACAATTTCCTTTTTCAAACCACTCACACCATTGGTGGGTGTAGGGTTTTCAACATGGGGGAGGGGAGATTCTAGATTGTCATTAAAAGACACATTATTCATCATTCTCAACTTACTCTCTTTCTCACTAACATCAGCATTATCATCATAAAAGGAAGAGAGAAATACCTCCTCAATTTCATCGCTTTCATCCCACACCGTGGTAATTGCCTTAGCTTGTTCAGGTGGGTGTTGAAAGTTTTCTTGCTTTTGGTTTTGCAAGGCCCCTACCAATTGCCCAAGTTGGGTTTGCAATTTTTCCATTGCGGCCTCATGATTTCTTGAGGCTTGTTGTTGCTCTAGCTTAGCTTGATGACTCTCAACCCTCATTTGTCGGTTTTCGGCCCTTAACTCGTCCATGGCAACTTCCCATGGGGCTTTCCTTTGCTCAAATTGCTCTTGTGGGATTGGATTGTGGAGTGGCTTGAATTGACTCCCTTGGCCTTGGTTGCCTCCCCATGAAACACTGGTGTTATTCCTCCAACCCGCATTGTAAGCATTGTTCCATTGGTTGTTTTGAGGAGGTCTTTGATATTGGCCTTGAAAACCTTGCATAACTTGTCCCATTCCTTGCATGGCATTCACCTGTTCATTACCAAACATCGGACCATTTGGACAATCATGAGTAGCATGGGAATTTATACAACCATAAGCACAACGATCATTAATCACATTAGCATTTGAAGAAGAAGCACCTAGCATAGACAATTTATCAATTTTTTGTGTCAAAATGGCCATCTGCCTAGCCATATCATCATTAGAACTCAACTCATGCATGCCTCTACCCCTAGTACTCTTTTGTTGAGAATTGGCTCCCAACATTTCAAAAAGCGATTGGGTTTCATCCGGGGTCTTAAAGCCTAGATTTCCCCCGGCCGCATTATCCACCATAGTTTGATTCGTGGGATTCAAACCATCATAAAAAGTTTGGTGCAAAATTGGCAAGGGAAAATTATGATGGGGGCATTGCATAAGAAGCATCTTAAATCTATCCCAAGCCTCATGAAAGGCCTCTCCCGGGTCTTGTTGAAATGTGATTATCTTTTGTCTAATGCTACCTAAGAGGGAATGAGGGAGATATTTTCTAAGGAAAGAATCATGCAATTGTACCCATGTTGTTATGCTAGTAGGAGGAAGGTACATCAACCAATTCTTTGCCGCCCCTTTCAAGGCAAAAGGGAAGCACTTGAGCCTTAATTGCTCTTCGGTGACACCCGCTCGTCCCGGAAAGCCCGAAACGGTCATGAGATATTCTTTTAGGAAGCTTAGGGCATCCTCGGAAGGGAGCCCATAAAAGTTGGGCAACATGCTAAAATATTGCCCTTTTATCTCATGATTCTTTGCCGCCTCGGTGAGAACAATACAAGAGATGGCGGTGTCAACCTTTGGTCTAAGAAAGTCATTCATGGTCGGGGGTACCTCTTCCGCCATTTCAAAATTCACTTCTTCTTCCCCGGTGGAAGAATTACTCACTTCACAAGAATTGCTACCTTCACTAAATTCCTCAAACAGCCCGGAAATCGAAGTATCCGAATCCGTTCCGGAACCACGAGTAGGAGTTAAGCTCCTCTCGAACCTATCGATGGCGTTGTTCGCTTGAGCCAACAAGGGGTTCAAGGAACGTCGCCCAAACATGCACCAAATAAACTAAAGCAAACAAACACCCAAGTCCCCGGCAACGGCGCCAAAAACTTGATGAGTATTATTTCTCTACCCACTTCTTGTTATAAAACCCTCGCAAGTACGAGTGCCAACTTGTAGCAATATACTATTGTAGGGGTCGAACCACAAGGACTCAGGTTGTTTGTTTTAGAACAAAGGTGCACAATTAAACAAGTAAAGGACAATGGGGGGGTTTGATTTTTGGAAGTAACAATTAACTACAAGGATCAATATTTAAAACTAGAGCTAGGAGTAACAAGTAAACAAAGAGAGCAATATCAAATAGATATTAAAACAATAATAAGAGAGGATTCCATGGATTGGATTTCATTTAATCACAAAATACTATGCCATTAATTTAGAAAAATATATTAATTTCTATCTTGGGTTCAATCACCAAAGTCAAGATTGGTACGGTAAGGCCGCCGAATTTCAATCTCTTAAATTCTATTCAATCACTTTTCGCAAATCAAGTCCAAGTGATAAAAAAAAGAAAGCTTTAAGCTTTAAAGATTTTATGAACCAAAACCCATTTGGTTTCAATCAAGATAACCCCATGAATTTCATCATCTAGCAAAAGTCTAAGCCAAAATCTCCAAATCAATATAAGAAATTGACACCCATAAGTTAAAAGGAATAAATTAGGAATCAACCATAATGTAATCCAAGAAACTTCCATTAAAATAGCAAGGATGAACAAGACATAAATTAATTAGAGAAAATAATTAATGGCATAGCAATAGTGACAAAATTACATCCAATCCATGAAATTAAGAGTTTAGCTACACATACTACACATTAAATAAACAAAACTAATTAATAAAAACATAAAAGAACTTATCTTAATGAAGAAATTAAAACCCCAAAAATTTTCTCTCTAAGCTTGCCCCCTTCTTTGTCCCAAAATAACACATGAACCCTAAAAGTTATAACATTCTCATATTTATACTCCACCAAAAACACACGGCTGGCTGATGAGGGCTTTGGAAAATGGGGTTAAGAAATGACAAGGCCCAAGCAAATAAAAAAAAAACAAAAAAAAACAAAGGAGGCCCAATCTAAGCTGCTGGAGCAAATGGCATAATGCGTGGGAATTGGGAAAGGGCGGACGCCGTAGCTTCTTGGGCGATCGCCGTTGGGCCTCGGCCAAACAAGGGCGTTCATGGCTGGTTCAAGGGCGACCGCAGTACTGGCCAAATTCATTTCCTTCTTTTCTTTTCTAATTAATAACTCGTTTCGGCTCCGTCTCGACTTTTAATTTTTTTTTTCTTCACTTTAAACCACCCACTTTTCCACCTTTTCAACCTGAAATTAAAATAACACTAACAAAATAATTAAACTACATTTTTACTCGGAAATTTTGCAATAAATAGAATTTAGAACATATAAAATGGATATAAAAATATATCCATCACCCCTTCTCCCTTTACTATTTTAGATAGCGCTGAGACAGGTGGACCAAATTCGTGAGGTCGGGAAGGAGTTTGGACTGCATTCTTTTTGGGTTGTTAGGGTATGTTTATGGTTGGGATTGGAAGTTGTATTTTGATGTAGCTCCTTTGTGGAGTTTGTATATAGAACAACTTTTGTTCAACTTTACATTTGTGGTATTTTGTAAGTAAAACAGGTTATCTCTTTTCAATGTTTGTTTATAACTTTCCTCCAAGTGGAGATGTGTATAGTTGGTTTATGAAAGTTGGTTTTCTTTTCAAGTTAAGTAAAAATTTTAAAATTTAGGTGGTTTATTTTAGTAAGGGGACCCTCCCGCTCGGGGCATGAGCTAAGGTTCTGGGTCGGGGTCCCCACAGATTGTATCCATAAATAACTCCAGATTTGTAGGACTTCTGTTATGGAAAGAGTTGTAAATAGGCTGTGACTCTGTAGGTCGACGTATGCCTTGTAGGTCGAGGTCTCCTGCCTGGGGGTCTAGGTCGACCTGGCTGAATGAAACCATTGGATAGGACTCGTATAAGATGTGGATCGTAAGTCGGACAAAGCTAGGTCGGGACCGTGGAGGTTGGACAATGAGCTAGGTCGACTGATCTTGACTGATGGCCCTTGGGCCTTATAATACTTGGGCCGGCCCACTAAGGTTGTGGTGACAATAATACTCGAATAACTGGGCTTTGATCGTTGGGTCTAGCTCGTCACTTTTATTCCGTTCAGTGGCCCCTAACTTTCTGAATGGACTTTGTCGACCAGGAAGTTATAGAAGTTTGATGCGAATTTGAGTAGATAGCAGGCAGATGCTCGAACAGCTGGTTGGTCGACCAATGATGATGTGGCTCAATCCTGATCGTCAACTGTTTCGACAGTCAGATCTGCTGAAGCGCCGAAATTCTGCAATGATTACCCATTTTGACGCTTGGACAACCGCCTTGGGAACGTTCGCAGCATTAATTGGGATGGAACCGTTTGAAACCCTTACTTCTCCAATTCAAATTAGGAAACATATAAAAGGCTAAACCTTTTCCTTTTCAAACTTTTACTACTCTCAACCTCTGAATACACCCAGCAAGAACGACAACGGAGTGGACGGATTCTCATTGTATTCAGGCTTTCGATTTACTGTGAAAACCCCTTTTCTCCGAATCAATCAAGGTATTCCTCTAATTCTTTGCTTTTAGGTTTAATTTCTGCCTTCTCTGTTGATTCTGCCATGGCTAGGACCTTTAGTAGTGAACCTGGAGCTTGGTATGTGTATTGCGTTGTGAACCGTAGAGTATATAAATGTTTAGGTGGAATGTGGAAGGAGATGACCATTGAGGAGTGTGCTATCATTATGACCAGGTGGGGCTTGAAATTTAGCGAACTAGATTTGCTGTTGGGGAGAACCTAGGTGATTTGGAAGAAGGCGACCAAAATATCGTTTGTTTCCACCTTTTTCTCGAACTGCTAGATCACTTAGTCTTGTTTTACATTAGGGAGCTCAATAAACCTTCTTTCCTTTGGAATAGAAAAGAATTTCCAGGGAAATATAGGTCGCCCCTAGGTAGGTCGTATAAGTCTATATTCAGGACTGATTCCCCTGTTTCTTCACGTTATATAGATATGTCGACCCAGGCCTCTATGAGCTCCTCCTCTGGCAGGATAGTGGATGCTTTCTGCTCGATAGTGGTTCAGGTTGGAACGAAAGGGGATACGTAGCTCCCAAACCAGATCCGGGGAAGAAGAACGCCGAATCGAGGCTAAAGATACTCTATAAATTCTTCGAGGTAAACCCAGAGGACTCTCTCCTTACCCACTACATGGAGAAGGAGAGGAAAGCTCGGGAGTGGGGGCCCTAGGCCATGAATCTAACTAGAGTGGCCTTTTATTACGACTAGTTCAAAGCTGGGCTTAGACTCCCACTGGACCCTTTCATCTGCGAGTTTCTAGAGTGCATGGATGCCGTCCCAATGCAGATAGGAGCTAATTTTGTGAGGGTCTTGATCTCATTTGCCATGGTGTGCAGGTTTATTGGGTATGAGCCCTGCATGAAAGTGTTTAGAGAATTTTTTAAGGTCGCACTAGATAAGAAGACCTTAGGGGTTAGTACCCCAGCCAGGGCCAAGGCTCCTAAGTTATTTGTAAATTTGCCCGACAATGTAGTAGGTTGGAACTCGCACTTGATTTTGGTCGAGAGTCGATCTGGTTGGGAATTCCCTCTGCCAAATCATGAATTGAAAGAACTGAAGGAGGAGGAATACTGGGCCCCTGATTGGAGCAAAGAACTATCGATAAATTTGCACTTGATAGCTAGCAAAGGGCCCATTAGTTGGGAATTATTGGGGTCGAACAAGAACAATTTCATTCATGCTGGGATGTTGTTAGGTGGTGATGGGGATGTGGCTCCCTTAGCTTTGATAGTGCGGGGTCCTAGGTATCCCGATTGGGTGACCCATGCCTTAGGTAGATTTGAAAACCAATGTCACTTCTGCCAGAAAACCCCAGATTACTGTAGAACCAATGGAGAGCATACAGGTGGTAATTAGCTTAACTCGTTCCTTTTTACTAGCACATTTCTGTTTACTCGACAATACGTAGCTCGAACTTATCTTGCTAACTTTTTCTTTCTTGTCTACCCAGTACTTACTCCTGAACAACAAGCAAATATGGTTCGTATTGTGAGTACCAGCCAAAGGAAGAAGAGCACCAGGGCTCATGGAGTGGCCAATGCAAAAGCTGGCAGAGAGAAGGAGGCCGTGGAGAGAAACAAGTTGCTACCCAAAGATGGCATGGGGATGATTCCTATTGAGGAGATCGAGCAGCTGGGGTGGAAGCTGATGAGGTCGATGCTTCGACTAAGAAGATGTCGGATCCCAAATCAACACATGAGCCGGCTGGAGAGGCCCCTCCAAAAGATGCTGACATTGACCTCATCGATCTGGAAGATGGGGATACTCTCCCACTGAAGTCCAGGCTGAGGAAGAGGTCTACTGACGACCAAGGACTTAGAGGGGCTAAATCTCAGAAGACGTCGAGCTCCGACCATCCCTTTTCTCGAACTCCTATTAGCACAGGGTTCGTGCAGGCCAAAGTGCCCAGGCTAAGCGAGGTGCCTCCTCTCACTCCCCTTGATAACTTGAGCCATCAATATCCTGAGCTAGGATATGGACAGGTCATAGTTAGGCGAGTTGTGGAGCCCAACATGCTAGCTTGCTTTAATGAGAAGGGGCTCACCCCAGAGGAGTTTGCTAATAGGTCCGGCCTATCTCACTGTAAGGTAAGATTCGTCTTTTCTGTCTACCTTTCTTTGCTAGTTTAGTCGTGACATTCGTATATCGTTCTCCTTTGTGATTCCAGTGTCGAGCTAACAGATTTCCATTTATTGATGCAGTCCCTTACTCTTATCGAGCAAGCCAAGTGCGGCTGGAGGGCTGCTTTGGAATAGGAGAAGATCGCCAAAACCCAATATGCTTGGAAGTCCCAAGAGGTAACTGAGCTGAGGGAGGAGTTGATGGATGCCAATTCTGCTTACGACTCCCTGAAGCTGCTCCATACTGATACTGAGAAGGAGAGGGACGACGCATTGTTTGAGCTCAGGGTTGCCAGGAAGGAGGTAGGCATGCTGAGAGAGAGGAAAATACGACCTTCAGGCTGAAGAAAGAGGAGATTAAAGCTGAGCTGGAGACCACCAAGAAGATGCTTCATAATCGTGATGAGTCATTGACTAAGTTAAATGAAGATCATAGTGCAGCTCGAGCACAATGGAAGGAAGAGTCAGATGCTAAGGCAAAAGCTGCTGCAGAGGCTGCCGTGGAGGCATATAAGGATAGTGACGAGTGCTTCAACAACATTCAAAGTCAAGCCTTATCTTTCTACGATGTTGGTCGACGCCATATGGCTCGACGTATCCTTGTGGATCCTTCCATTGATGTCTCCCTCCAACAGTTGGCCAAGTGGGCTTCCGAAGAAAATTATGACATGTTGGCCCATAGCGGTCACCCCCAAGTGCCTTACAGTGACAACGACATGGCGGCCATCGCCCAAGAAGATGAAGAACTGGGTGCTGAGCCTTGGGTCGCACCTCCCATCGAACAAGTAAATTTTAATACCATACTAAAGGACTTGGAAGATGCAGATGGGCTGGAGGAGGAAATAAATCAAGAACAAATTTTTGATGATGCTGAGCAGAGAGAGAAAGATCAGTCTGCCAATGATCAAGCCATGTTTGTAGACCAAACTGAGGATGATCCAGCAGTTTGAGAATTTTCTTTGTTTGTTTATTCGGTGATGTAATGAAACAAGTTCCAAAACAATTTTTCTTTTTGCTTTAAGTAGTCTATGCCTTAGCCCAGTTTGGGAGGCTTTAAACTCATAACCTTTGCTTATTCGAGTCCTTAGCCCGCTTTGGGGGACTTCGCTTTATTTATTCGTAGTTGACCCATACTTGAATCATTTTATTTAGATCCTTGTTGATATGTATGTTGAACTAGATTTATAAGATATACTCGAATTGTCACGAGTTTTTGGTCGGACTTGAATTGTCGCTAAGTCGACTAAGAGTCAGACTTGTTAAAAGGAACGAGGCTGAATAAGAGTCGAGCCTGTTAGAACGAAGTCGACTAAGAGTCGGACTTGTTTAAAGGAATGAGGCTGACTAAGAGTCGAGCCTGTTAGAACGAAGTCGACTAAGAGTCGGACTTGTTTAAAGGAACGAGGCTGACTAAGAGTCGAGCCTGTTAGAACGAAGTCGACTAAGAGTCAGACTTGTTAAAGGAACGAGGCTGACTAAGAGTCGAGCCTGTTAGAACGAAGTCGACTAAGAGTCGGACTTGTTAAAGGAATGAGGTTGACTAAGATTCGAGCCTATTAGAACGAAGTCGACAAATAGTCGGACTTGTTAAAGGAATGAGGCTGACTAAGAGTCGAGCCTGTTAGAACGATGTATAGAAGTAACATAACTTGGTTGAATATAACTACAACTTTATTGAAGTTGTAGAACAATTACACAGAAAACAGAAGACTGGAACTGTAAGTAAAACTAAAACTGAAACTTTAAAAGTAGTACTCCCTCCGTCCCAGACCAAGGGTTCATCTTTCCCTTTTGATCTGTCCCAGACCAAGAGTTCATTTTCATAAATGGCAAGTTTTTGAATATATTTATACCCTTATCATCTCCATATATTTACAAAAAAACCATTCATTATACCCTTATACATTCTCTCTCCTATTCCCTATCACACATTTAACTACTATTCCTCCCACTCATTCTCTCTCCTAATAAATATTTTTAACTTTTACATTCTCTCTCCTATTCCCTACCACACATTTAACTTTTACATTCTCTCTCCTATTCCCTACCACACATTTAACTACTATTTCCTATCACACATTTAACTTTTATTCATTTTTTTAAAAATTTCTTAAGAAGCGTGAAATCCACCCCGTACACCCTTGGTCTGGGACGGAGGGAGTATTTGATAAGGTGGCTAGCATGCCACGAATGTTTCAACTCTTCACCATCTGGATGACCTATCATATAAGTTCCCTCTTTGACAATACGAGTAACGACGTAGAGACCTTCCCAGTTAGGATATAACTTATTCTGCTGAGCTTTCCTCCCTGTTACCTCGATCTTCCTTAGCACGTAGTCACCAACTTGAAACGATCTTCTCTTTACTTTCTTATCATGGTAGCTCTTAGTATTTTGCTTGTAATTGACCATCCGTAGCTGAGCTGTAGCCCGCTTCTCTTCGAGCAAATCCAAGTCGATCAATCTGTTGACGTTGTTCTGCTCTTGACCGAAGAAAACTATTCTGGCTGTAGGGACTTATAGCTCAGTCGATGCCATGGCTTCTGATCCATATGTGAGAGCAAATGGGTTTCACCTGTGGGCCCCCGAGTGATTGTGCGGACTGCCCAAAGAGCAATGGGTAGTTCGTCCAACTAGTTGCTTCGCCAACCGACCAAACCCGTCTTAAGTGCTGATAGGACCAGTTTGTTTGCTGCTTCAGCCTGCCCGTTGCCTTGAGGATAGGCGACTGACGACTTCCAATGTTTGACGCCCACTATGTTCATTTCTTCTTTGAAATCTGTGGAGAACTGTAGCCCGTTGTCCGACACTATAGCTCGCGGAATCCCAAAACGACACCAAATGAAATCATGATTAAAATTGATGGCGTTTTCATCTGTAATCCTGGCTAATGGTTTGGCCTCAACCCACTTGGTGAAGTTATCAATGGCAATGATCACATACTTACAGTTTCCTCGGGCAGGCGGGAAGGGACCAATCAAATCGACTCCCCACATATTGAAAGGCCAGGCTGCGATCACTGGAGTTTGCTCAGTTGTAGGCAGTCTAGGTAGGTGCAAATCTTTGGCACTGGTCGCACTGCTGAAAAAGTCGTGAGTGTCCGCTCTCATGTGAGGCCAATAATAACCCAAAGTGATTAACTTATTGACTAAAGTTCTGGCCCCCGGGTGTCCACCACAAACTCCACAATGTACCTCGTGCAGTAGCTGAGTAACCTCTTGAGGATGAACTGAAATTACCCGGATCCGGCTCGCGCGCGGAGCCCCGGCATCTCGCATTTGTCGCTTTTCGGGAAAGTCGCCCGGATCCGAGAGGCAGCACAATCGCGCCCCGGCATCTGGCTTATTCCGCTTTAGCGTGTTGGAGGTGTCTCGCCGTTGTTTTCGCAGTTGTAGAGTCGCCACGCCGTTTTTATTAAGCCCAAAACATTGAAAAAGGGCATCAGTTTAGAAATAAACTGTTTTTGTGTGATGAGATTTTGAGTTCGGAGGTCAGATGACTCCTCGGGAAGAGAATATTAGAATCTTAGAGCTCACCCGAGTCGCCTCGTAAAAACGAGTCTTTCGAATACCCCTAATATTCTTTAACTGTTGTGTGTGTGTGTGTGCGCTTTTAAAAATGCATGTTGTATCGGATGTCTACATTGTACACTACGTATTGAAATGTATTGAAATAGTAATGGAAGGAAGCCTTACCAATGTTGGTTCGTGTCTGTCTTCCACTGGGGAATAGTGTTTGAGGATGGAATAGTGTTCCGGCACGGACCGGGATTGCTTCGGGAGGGGTCGGTTGTCTGCGGACAGAGTTTCGGCGTGAGTTGAGATTGTAGGTTGCGTTTGGGCAGAGGTTCGGCGTGCGTTGGGATCGCAGGGATTACTCGGGCAGAGTTTCGGCGTGCGTTGGGATGGCAGGAGTCACTCGGGCAGAGTTTTGGCGTGCGTTCAAGCTACCGGTTTGACTCGGAAAGAGCCGGGACACCTTGGGAAAGACCAGGCAAGGCCTCGAAGTACCACAAGGGGCCTCAGAGTACCTCGAGAGTGCCTCGGGACAGCGCGGGAGCATCGCGGGAGCGCTCGGAGAGGCTTCGGAGCACCACAAGGGAGCTCGGAAGGCCTCGGAAGGATCCGAAAGGGGCCGGAATTGCCCCGAAGGGTCTTAGAAGGGAGCCTGAAGGCTGGGGGGAGAGGAGAGAAGAGGGAAATGTCTGAAAATGAGGGAGGGGGAACCCTCTATTTATAGTGCCAGAAAACTGCAAGAAGGTCCGTACGGACCTTCTAGGTAATCTAGTTTTTTGGTTTTCCTCGATTTCAGGGAATGATGAGGATTTCTGAGATGATTATGTCCCCTCTGCAAAGAGGTCCGTACAGACCATCTAGGCATGCAAAGAGCTCCGTACGGACCAACCATGTAGGGGGGATAATGATGTTCTCCAGGATTTGAGGGAATCTCGTGGACTTTAAGGGGATTTTCGTAATGATTATGTCTGGTGCAAGGAGGTCCGTACGGACCTTTTTGGCATGCAAAGAGGTCCGTACGGACCTTCCATGCTCTTGTGATTGTAATGGCAAGCTAGCTCTCGTCGAGAGCTTTCCAACCATATATGGCACGTCTCAATCGGACTTCGTATGAAGGAGTTATGACCTCCGGAAGTTTGCCCCTGGTTTTGTTGTATTGCTTGGATGGAGAGCGATCCAGATTGGGGTACTTACAGAAGCCCCTCGGCGATGTCACTTATGAAAGAAGTGGGGTCGTCGATAAGATAAGGGTCCTGATCTGGATCGCGTGCTGAGAGAGAAGGTGACCAGGTTGGTCGGACGGCTGGACCCTTTGATAGGATTCCTACGTATCCCTGAGTGGGAATCAATCCAATCGTAGTTCGCGTGTGGGGTGAGTGTTGTGTACGAGGACGTGAGCTATCCTCTAACTGAGACTCTGTGTGTGAATGTGATGGTATCCTGTGGGTGACCGCATAGGTTGGTGGTAAGGACGTGGAGGCATCCAGGGTGACGTGGAGGCGTCCAGGGTGACCGCATAGGTCGGTGGTAAGGACGTGGAGGCGTCCTGAGTGACCGCATAGGTCGGTGGTAAGGACGTGAAGGCGTCCTGGGTGACCGTATAGGTCGATGGCTGGACCCTGTGACAGGATTCCTACGTATCCCTAGCGGGAATCAAGCCTGGTCGTAGTTCAGAGGTCGTGAAATTGTGAGTGCATGCGGGCGTAATGGTGCCCTAAAGTGTCGTGTGACCGCTGAGGTCGACTGTGAGGACGTGGTGGCGTCCTGAGATGGAAATTTTAAGATTTTCCGAATCGGGTGGTTTAAAGCCTTCCGGGCTAGTGATAGTGATTTGGGAGGTTTATACGGTCTTCCGGACCGAGTGGTTTAAAGCCTTCCGTGCTGGAGATAGTGATTTGGGAGGTTTATACGGTCTTCCAGACTGAGTGGTTTAAAGCCTTCCGGGCTGGAGATAGTGATGAGGGAGGTTTATACGGTCTTTCGGACCGAGTGGTTTAAAGCCTTCCGGGCTGGAGATAGTGATGGGGGAGGTTTATACGGTCTTCCAGACCGAGTGGTTTAAAGCCTTTCGGGCTGCCTGTGGTGAGTGGACGGGGTGATGTCCTGAGTTGAAGTTTGTGTGGAGTGGACGTGGTGATGTCCTGAGTTGAAGTTTGTGTGAAGGCGTCTATATCTAAGTTGAGGCTTAGTTCGGGAGTATGAACCTAAGTTGTGACCTAGTTCAGGAGTATGACCCTAAGTTAGGACCTAGTTCAGGAGTATGACCTAAGTTGGGACCTAGTTCAGGAGTATGACCTAAGTTGGGACCTAGTTCAGGAATATGACCTAAGTTGGGACCTAGTTCAGGAGTATGACCTAAGTTGGGACCTAGTTCAGGAATATGACCTAAGTTGGGACCTAGTTCAGGAGTATGACCTAAGTTGGGACCTAGTTCAGGAGTATGACCTAAGTTGGGACATAGTTCAGGAATATGACCTAAGTTGGGGTTTAGTTTCAGGAGTATGACCCTAAGTTTTAACCTAGTTCAGGAGTATGACCTAAGTTGGGATTTAGTTTCAGGAGTATGAACCTAAATTTTGACCTAGTTCAGGAGTATGACCTAAGTTGGGATTTAGTTTCAGGAGTATGAACCTAAATTTTGACCTAGTTCAGGAGTATGACCTAAGTTGGGACCTAGTTCAGGAGTATGACCTAAGTTGGGGTTTAGTTTCAGGAGTATGAACCTAAATTGGGACCTAGTTCAGGAGTATGACCTAAGTTGGGACCTAGTTCAGGAGTATGACCTAAGTTGGGGTTTAGTTTCAGGAGTATGAACCTCAATTGGGACCTAGTTCAGGAGTATGACCTAAGTTGGGACCTAGTTCAGGAGTATGACCTAAGTTGGGACCTAGTTCAGGAATATGACCTAAGTTGGGGTTTAGTTTCAGGAGTATGAACCTAAATTGGGACCTAGTTCAGGAGTATGACCTAAGTTGGGTTTGATGGGCATTTTGTGGATCCTCTATGGAACTTTGTTTGTGGGAATTTTTGGAAAGGCATCATGCCGTGCTGGGATTCTTCTTTTATGTAGGATTTATTACAGCTATGTCTTGCGTTTGAAGTTTATTGACATACCTTTGCTGTGTTTACCTGCAGGAGGAGGCGCCTTTGTGAGGAGGAAGTTGAATTGTTGAGGACGTGGGGCGCCTCTGACCAAGATGAAGAGGACGTGGTGGCATCTCTGGCTGAATTGCTTAAGTGTTAGAGGGCATGGGGCGCCTCTGATCGAGTTGTTGAAATGTTGAGGACGTGTGGCGCCCCTGACCGAAGTTGCTGAAATGTTGCGGATGCGCTGGTGTTTTTGACCGAAGTCGCTGAAAGGATGAGGACGTGATGGCGCCTTTGTCCGAACTTGCGGTGAGGGTGAGGTGGCGCCTCTGTCCGAACTTGCTGTGAGGGTGAGGTGGCGCCTCTGTCTGAACTTGCGGTGAGGGTGAGGTTACGCCTCTATCTGAGATGATGAGGTGGCTGGCGGAGGCGCCAAGATGCCAGATTTCTCGCTTGTGGAGGATGATGATGATGAGTCGGATTAGGGCTCTTTTGCTTTCCCTCTTTCCGTTGTTTTTTTTTTTTTTGTAGAGCAACATACATTTTGTACCTGTAATAAAACACTTGTATTTGCACAACAAAGTATTTTATTTTAAGATGTAATGACGTATTTGTGATTCCAGGGATTGACATAGGAATTGTTGCTAGCTTATTATTATTTTTGTGCATGTCGCATGAGCTGGGAATGCATTTATGGTTAGTGGAGGTTGAGGCAGCTTTGGCAGGTTTTCTGAGCAGTTGGGGGCTGAAGCAGCTTTGACAGTTTCATGAGCGGCGGCGGGAGTGATGTCTCCTGGGACGCGTTTGCTTTGATAGCCACTCTTTTTGGGGTTAGCTACCTCTATATATGTGACGGGGATCTGTTGGATGTGGTCGGCCATTGTCGGGCGGGCGAGGATATCGTTCCTTTGGTTCCGGGGGAAACCTTCCACGGTGTAGATCGCTTGGCGCAGGGGGACCGGTTAATGTGTAGGGGAAGCCCCTGCTTTTCTTGGCAGCTTTAGATGCTCTTCTGTATTTTTTGAGGGTATGGAAGTATTCTGCTTTCCCTCCTGTGGTGATCCTTCGACGCTGGGAGAGTGTTGTGTTGACCACCACCGAGTACCTGGGTTGGTACGAGCGGCATGTCGGGCAGTCCCAAGTGATTTTGGGGAGCAGGCGTGAAGCAATTCTGGGGCAAGATTGTCGCCTCAGCTATAGCCTTAGGAGTACAGAAGCCCGGTCTAACCCTCAGGATGTCATGGGAGACGCTTTGTTTGACTACGGGACTCGAGTTGACAGACTGGCGGGAAGAGGTCCCCTTTTGCAGACTCGTAGGGAGTAGATCCGAGCCGAGGCACGAGTGAACAATGCTCCGAGAGCTGCTAGATTGTTTGACACGACAAGGAGGACTCCTGATCTCGGAATGAGGGAGACAGAACTCGCTCATGAGGAATGAAAGAAGACTCGTTGGGGACGAGGGAGGAAAGGAAAGAGTGATGAAGGGCCAAACGCGAGTAGCATGGAATGACCTTCTGAAACACTGAGTATCCATTCATCGTCATCGCAGACACATTGATTGTTAAATGCTTTAAGTCGTCTTTTAGCATGTTGTGAGTTTGAGAGTAGACCGTGCTTGAACTCATCAAGAAGTGTTTTAACTGTGATGATTTGTGATTTACTTTTAAAGCTTTGTCGAGACGCAAAATCTCTTGCTTGCTTCTTGCCTAAGCCTTGGTGGCATCAATTTTTGGAATTTTGTGTATTCCTTAGACCAAACCAATGAAGGCTGCCTACGTTCCCCTCGGACTGAGAGGCTCAGGTCTGCGTAGTTCGACCCTCTTTTGTGAGAGACATGACTTGTAATGTACACTTGCAAGGGCGTATATATTATTTGAAAAGGTGGGAATGGGTCCCTTTTTGTGTGAATGCCTTATTTGATGTAGGCACAAAAGAAATGCTTTTGGGTTTGACTCTTTTGAGAGAGTATGAGTACTGAAAAGCTTGTAAAAGTGTATGGAAGCCCTCACGACGTAAAATCAGTGTTTAGCTCTATTGTCCTATTTTGTAGAAAAAGAAGACTTGTCGAGACATTTGAAAACTTGATTTGTTCACAATGATCACTTGTTTGCTTAAAACCCTTTGTTGATGTTCGGGTTATTCAACAATTAAACCTGATATGCTTTGATTAATCACGAGGAGAAAGTCAACCGGTATCAAGGATCGAGTTGGTCTGGTGTGAAAGAAGGTTTGTGTATAGGAGAGGTCATTGATGCGACCGGGTTTGTGGATTTGTATGTGTTTATGACCGGACCATTTCTGGTTGCCTACGTTCCCCTTGAGGGGCTCAGGTCGACGTAGTTTGGGGTTGAACTGTGTTTGGCTTTGGAGCCAGGGCATGAAAATTCGTGCGGCCTTTGACGAAAAGGCTCGGAAGGTTGAATGATGAGGCACGGGCCTTGAGGTGATTCCTTGACAAGTCGTATTTGACGGCAGTTTCAATGAATCCATTGCTTCTTGATCGTTGGCTCTGGGTCCTTGACCTCATTTATTTTTGTGAAGCTTCTGCTTGAGCTCTTTTTATTTTGTAGCTTCTGCTTGAGCTTTTTTTTTTTGTAGCTTCTGCTTGATC
Source organism: Adenophora triphylla var. japonica (assembly GCA_022495995.1). Classification (NCBI taxonomy): domain Eukaryota; kingdom Viridiplantae; phylum Streptophyta; class Magnoliopsida; order Asterales; family Campanulaceae; genus Adenophora; species Adenophora triphylla. The sequence continues at coordinate 166,084 of JAFEMH010001645.1, forward strand.
TTTTTTTTTTTTGAAGCATATGAGGGCGAAGGCAAGCCCCTGCTTGAACTTTCTTGATGCGCAGGAGGCCGAAGGCAAGCCCCTAGGTTGTTGTCGACATGGGGTCAATCTTTTGATGCTGAGTGACCTGTTGTTGTCCTTTGATGTTGCTGCCGTCGTTGACTTGGTCAAGGTGATGGTGGGGACATGTTTTGGAAAATGTATGGCTCGATGGAGGCCTTTGTGTGGGGAATGGTAAGGTGGATGAGGAGTTATCGATTGATTTTCTCACACCAATTAATCAAAGCATTAATCATTTGTGGAATTACTTGTTGAGCAATGCAAGTGATCACATAGAACAAAACCATTTCATTAAATTTAATGTGGGGTGCAAAATAATGTCTCAAGTCTAGCAAGAAAAGAAAGAAGACTTATGTATGGAAAATTGAAGACTTAATTACAATGTCCAAGGAGGACTTGATTGAATGAGAACAGTACTAGAACCTGCGAGGTTTGACTGTATGATTTTTTTTTTTTTTTTTAGTGAGTGTAGGAGGAGGAGAAGAAGACTCGATATTCTTTGGGAGAAGTATCGACGGAGAATTTTCCGATTTGCGTCTCTGTGGGCTCTTCAGCAGTTCCCAAATTCATTTTGGTTAGAACCTTCTCGGCAGCTTGGGCTCGATTTTCCTCTCGTTTGACAACATGCTTAAAGATTTGTTTAATGCATTGTTCATTAATGTGTCTGTGTCTTTAACAAGTGAATCATTATTAACTGTTTTGATTAGTTAATTTATCATTTGTTAAAGTGGCAATGAGGGGATACTCAGAAAGGTCGATCTTTTATTCAAAGCATATGGAAGCGCGGTTTATGTTACAAACGCATAATCTTTAGGCGTAAGGCCGTCAGACGACTCGAGAGACTCGAACATAAATACGACAGACTAGAGGTCTTTTATTTTTGAAGATAGACTCTAGGAGACGGGGGGTTAGTCCAAGCTTCTCGTCCTGTCTATTCTTGCTGGCTGTGGGTCCGCGTTTGTGAAAGTTATGCCGTTTTTTATGCTGCCACTTGCTCGGCCTGTCTCGAATTGCCTTATCTCCGGGGAGGGCTCGATCCATCCCTTGGTGTGCCCTGATTCCGGAAAGGAATGTTGGGGAATAACCATTCTTGGATTCTTTCTTCCGAATTCTTCATTGCGGAAGCCCCAGGTTCCGTCTTCACGTCCCCAATCATCACGAGAATTTGCCGAGGACTTATCCACCATGCTTACCTCGTCATTTCCAGGGAAAGGGTTTCCGACTGTGTTGGGACCGCGGGGGCGTTCCAAATTTCCCCCTTCGATTAGCCCTTGGACCACTTTCTTCAACACGAAGCAATGGTCGGTTGTGTGGCCGGGGTAGTTGTGAAAAGCACACCATTTGCTCATATCCATGTTATGTTTGAGAGTCTTTGGATGGAAATTTTCGAGAGGTTTGAGAATGTTCCTCTTTACTAGTATCTCGAGGACTTGGCTCAAGGGCATCCCGAGGTTATCGAAATCTTTGGGCTGTGGTATGCGAGGGGATTATTGTTCCTCGGGATGCTTGATCGCGGTTTACTTGAGCTCCGTTCTGGATGTAGTGGACTGCTCTGGTAACCTCTTTCTTCTTGTTTGGAGGTGTTTGGTAACCTTTTTCCTTTTGCTTAAGAAAACTCTTCCGTTGTATCTCCTTTGCATGTTCTACCAACCAAGTCATATGGGGGTCAGTAGGCAGAGGCAGGCTGCCATTTTCTGGGATGGAGACCGAAGATGGAGGTGGATTGGCTGATGGGATCACCATTCGGGAGTCTCGGGGAGGCAGTTGAATGTATACCATCCCGTACCCTGGGTCATTGAGATTAAGGGCGTGATTTCCTGGGCCGCTAAGGGTTGTGTTTGGGAATTGGGGAAATGCTTCATTAGCCCCAAGTGGCAGTCCATCGGGTGGAAGGTTTGAAATGTCGGGATATCCGCTTGGGATGTCCGTCCCTGGTAAACATTGGGATTTCAAGTTGTGGCTGCGGGACTCATACAGAGGCACAAGATTGAATTCCAGGAGATATTGAGAGGTGTTAAGATCTGAGGGAGCGGGCCCATAGGTGTGCTGAGGTTGGAAAATCGGAGCTGTTTGACTGAGGCTCGAATGGAGCTTTGAGCGGGAGTTGCCTTGCATTGCTAGGTTTCCGTGGCTTTGTGAAGGAGGGACCAGCTGATAGCTTTGGGAAACCGGGGGAACAGGCATTTCTTCACCTTCTATGAGGACAAAGGTTCCATCGGGTTGGGGAATTGCAACAGCTCCGCGATGGCCCATGGCATATTCAATCCAAGCCTGCTGCTCTTCTTGGCGTTTCTCGAGAGCCTTAAAAGCTTGCCAAACTTCTTCCATTGTTTGGAAGTTTCCCGGGGGCGGGGTTCCGTTTCCCTCACTGTTATCTGTTGATCGCGCCATGGGGGAATAACAGAGGCTATTCGGACCGCCGAACCGGAAGAGCCGTCGAGACCTTGTGACCTCGATACTGAAAAGGCGGCTCCCGGGTATTCTCAACCACTCTCGATTCGCTGGAGGGGGTGACGGGCAAGGTTTAGACACAGGAATGGCCTCTCGGGATAAAGGGGGAAAGCTCACGTGGCATGCGGTTTCCGCTTCTTTTATATTTTATATTTTTTTTGTTGTTTTAATTTACTTAAAACATGTTTTCTCAGAGTCCTAGGTAGGTTGGAAAAGATTGCTCTTCTTTTTCGCAACTATGCTAGATCCTGGGTCAATGGAGACCATCTGTGCGGCTATAAGCCCCTCGTTTTGCACCTGTATTTCGACATCCCAGGGCGGACGGCCCCGGGCGAGGGTCCTATAGGGCAAGCGGTTTCCACCGGCCTAAAAGAAAAATCGAACCTAAGGACCGAGCCTGTCATGTTCGTTTTGATGCGTTAGCCATGTGAATAGTGAACCGAGCCGGCCACTGAGTCAAGATCAGGTCAAGAGTTCGGCATGACCTCTCTTTACCTTGCTTGCGCAAGGGATCTGTGACGTTAGGTGTTGGCTGGGTCATATTGTCATGGCTGACGTATCAAAGGCGTGATGACATGGTGTCATGTGAGCATGAATGTATATTCGGGACGGAACATCGTGCAGGTGTAGCTTCGGAAATCAAGATCGAGTCAAGATTTTAGCATGACCTTTCATCGCTTTGCTTGCGCAAGGGATCTTGAGTTCCGAGCCTTGACTCGAAAATGGCCGGCATGGTATATGTATCCAGTCGTATGACACGGGCTGGATAAAAACCAGCGAGTCGGGACAGAGTGTGACTCAAGACTCAAACGTGCAGGGTTGACGCTTGGCTAGGATGGGATGTTTGGAATGATCCCGTGCGCGTCCAAAAGGCCTAGGAAGACCAAACGGACTGCAACTGAGACCACTCCGAGTTGAGGGTTGTAGTGTGTAGTGTATCCGAGGCAGCAGTGCGCGTAAGGTGCGGTGTAACCGAGGCAGCAGTGTGAGTAGTGTGCGGTGTAACCGAGGCAGCAGTGCGAGTAGTGTGCGGTCTCTAAAATTCTTTTTCTGAGTAAAACAGAAGTTTTTGAAGAATTTTAAATGTATGCACAGATGTATATTGATGCATTTTTTTTGTATTTTTTTTTTTTTTGTAAAATAAAAAGTAAAGCACGTGCACACACACAACAGTTAAAGAAAGGGGGTAAAATGAAAGTTTGACCCTCATCATCGTTTTAAAAATCTTTTGTTTTGTTTAAAAAGACTTTAAAACAAAAAGATCCCCAGCAGAGTCGCCAACTGAAATTACCCGGATCCGGCTCGCGCGCGGAGCCCCGGCATCTCGCATTTGTCGCTTTTCGGGAAAGTCGCCCGGATCCGAGAGGCAGCGCAATCGCACCCCGGCATCTGGCTTATTTCGCTTTAGCGTGTTGGAGGTGTCTCGCCGTTGTTTTCGCAGTTGTAGAGTCGCCACGCCATTTTTATTAAGCCCAAAACATTGAAAAAGGGCATCAGTTTAGAAATAAACTGTTTTTGTGTGATGAGATTTTGAGTTCGGAGGTCAGATGACTCCTCGGGAAGAGAATATTAGAATCTTAGAGCTCACCCGAGTCGCCTCGTAAAAACGAGTCTTTCGGATACCCCTAATATTCTTTAACTGTTGTGTGTGTGTGTGCGCTTTTAAAAATGCATGCTGTATCGGATGTCTACATTGTACACTACGTATTGAAATGTATTGAAATAGTAATGGAAGGAAGCCTTACCAATGTTGGTTCGTGTCTGTCTTCCACTGGGGAATAGTGTTTGAGGATGGAATAGTGTTCCGGCACGGACCGGGATTGCTTCGGGAGGGGCCGGTTGTCTGCGGACAGAGTTTCGGCGTGAGTTGAGATTGTAGGTTGCGTTTGGGCAGAGGTTCGCCGTGCGTTGGGATCGCAGGGATTACTCGGGCAGAGTTTCGGCGTGCGTTGGGATGGCAGGAGTCACTCGGGCAGAGTTTCGGCGTGCGTTCAAGCTACCGGTTTGACTCGGAAAGAGCCGGGACACCTTGGGAAAGACCAGGCAAGGCCTCGGAGTACCACGAGGGGCCTCAGAGTACCTCGAGAGTGCCTCGGGGCAGCGCGGAAGCGTCGCGGGAGCGCTCGGAGAGGCTTCGGAGCACCACAAGGGAGCTCGAAAGGCCTCGAAAGGATCCGAAAGGGGCCGGGATTGCTCCGAAGGATCTTAGAGGGGAGCCTGAAGGCTGGGGGGAGAGGAGAGAAGAGGGAAATGTCTGAAAATGAGGGAGGGGGAACCCTCTATTTATAGTGCCAGAAAACTGCAAGAAGGTCCGTACGGACCTTCTAGGTAATCTAGTTTTTTGGTTTTCCTCGATTTCAGGGAATGATGAGGATTTCTGAGATGATTATGTCCCCTCTGCAAAGAGGTCCGTACGGACCATCTAGGCATGCAAAGAGGTCCGTACGGACCAACCATGTAGGGGGGGTAATGATGTTCTCCGGGATTTGAGGGAATCTCGTGGACTTTAAGGGGATTTTCGTAATGATTATGTCTGGTGCAAGGAGGTCCGTACGGACCTTTTTGGCATGCAAAGAGGTCCGTACGGACCTTCCATGCTCTTGTGATTGTGATGGCAAGCTATCTCTCGTCGAGAGCTTTTCAACCATATATGGCACGTCTCAATCGGAGTTCGTATGAAGGAGTTATGACCTCCGGAAGTTTGCCCCTGGTTTTGTTGTATTGCTTGGATGGAGAGCGATCCAGATTGGGGTACTTACATGAACGCACATTAGCAGGGGTTTAGTGAACGACCTTCTGAATAACGCGTCCCCGTAAATAACATACCTCGGGGCCTTCTTCTTGATAGCTCGAGCTGCTTTCTCGTCATCAGGTAGCTCACCTATTTCTATATAAGCCCGTATTTCGTTGATCCAGCACTTCGTGTAAACCCATTCTCTAGTGGTGTCTTCCAGGCATTGAATCTGAACCCTCTCATAGGCTGGATGCTCAAGGTAGGAGATAGGTTCCCCATGTTGCTCATCTGATGATGTGGCCATCTTTGAGAGTAGTTCGTCCAACTCGTTGTCATCTCGACCTACTCTTTGTATCTCCCAAAACTCCAAGTCCTTGACAAGCTCATTTACTAGGTCACAGTATTTGACTAGGGTCGGGTTCAACACTTCATACTCCCCTTTGACCTGATTTACAATCAACTACGAGTCACAGTAGGCCACGATCTTAGTCGCCCCAAAACACTTGGCGTACTCAATTGCTGCGACCAAGGCTTCATATTCGGCCTGGTTGTTAGAAGCTTCAAACTTGAACCTCAAGGATTCTTCATAGACTATTCCTGATTCTGGCCCGACCAAAATAATTCCAGCCCCACTAACATTCTTTGTTGCTGACCCATCAGAATAGACCTTTCAGCAATCGTCGGGCAAACTTACGGCGGGCTGAGTTTCAGGCTCCTTTCCCTTTGCACTTTCCTTCTGGGCTCTTACTCGCCATCCTCCTTGGTAAATGTAAGCTTGACCAAGAAGTCTGCCAATGGTTGAGCCTTCAACGCCTTTCGAGGCCTATACTCAATGTCGAATTTTGTGAGAGCAATTGACCAACTGAGTAGTCGACCCGAACATTCCAGTTTGTGAAGTATCTTTCTTAGTGGAGCATTGGTCAACACGACGATAGGGTGAGCTAAGAAATAAGCTCGCATCTTCCTAGATGCCACGACCAAAGCGTAAGCCACCTTTTCAGCATTATAATACCTGCCTTCCACATCGGATAGGGTCTTGCTCACATAATACACGGGGTTCTGAAGCCCCCCTTTTTCTCAAACTAGAACGACTGCCACTACTTGATCGCTAACTGACAGATACACGAACAAAGTCTCCCCCATAATCGGGTTGCTCAATAATGGCGGAGAGGCGAGATACTCCTTAAGTTGTTGGAACGACGAAGAATATTCAGCCGTCCACTAAAATTTTTTCGTCCCACTCAAATATTTGAAGAAAGGGAGAGATCTTTCTGCCGATTTAGCAATAAAGCGACCTAGGGCTGCCACCCTACCATTAAGTCTCCACATCTCCTTAATACACGTAGGCTCCTTCATGTCGACCAGGGCCTTGATCTTTCCAGGATTGGCTTCAATACCCCGCTGAGAGACCATGAAACCCAGAAATTTCCCAGCTGCTACCCCAAATACACACTTGCTCGGATTAAGCTTCATGTCGTTTGCCCGTAAATTGGTGAACGTTTCCCTTAGGTCGACCACGTGACGTCTGGCCTTTTTTTTATGACCACATCGTCGACGTAGGCCTCCACGTTTCGGCCAATTTGAGAGGCAAAGACTTTGTTGACCATCCTCTGGTAAGTAGCTCCAGCATTCTTTAGCCCGAAGGGCATCATGTTGTAGTAGTAGATACCTCCAGCAGCTTGAAAGGCCGTCTTCACCACGTCATCCTTATGCATCTTGATCTGGTGGTAGCCTGAATAGGCGTCGAGAAAGCTCAAAGTAGTATGTCCAGCAATAGAGTCTACCAGCTTGTCGATCGTGGCAGTGGGTAGCTATCCGTTGGGCAGTAGGGCTGTAAACGAGCCGAGCCGAGCCAAGCTTTTGATGTTTCGAGCTCGAGCTCGTTAACTTTTAAACGAGCTCGAGCTTTTCTCGAGCTCGAGCTCGAGCCCAGAATTCCTGTTCGAGCTCGGCTCGAATCAAGTTTCGAGCTTATCGCGAGCCGGCTCGCGAGCTTTTCGCGAGCTGCTCGAACTCGAGTATTAACGAGCCGAGCTCGAGCTTCGACTTATTTTTTGAAAAAAATCTGAAATCAAACGAGCTTTATCGAGCCCTAATTCGAGTTGTAATCGAGCTCGAGCCTAAACGAGCTTATATATATATATACTAAAATTCATTCGAGCTTTTAACGAGCCGAGCCCGAGTCGAGCTCAAACGAGTCGATCTCGAACAAAGCTCGTCGAACATACGAGCCGAACACGAGCCGAGCTCTAAAAAATGACGAGCTTAAAAATCGGTTCGAGCTCGAGCTCGAGTTCAACTCGAGCCCACTCGAACTCGAGCTTTTTTCGAGCCGAGCCCGAGCCGAGCTCGAACAGGCTCGCGACGTGTAACAACCCTATTGGGCAGGCCAGATTGAGGTTGGTGAAGTCGACACACATACGACACTTGCCATTTGTCTTCTTCACCATCACCACGTTTGCTAGCCAGGTGGTATGGGAGGCCTCCTTGATGATACCTCCACTCAAAAGCTTGTTTACCTCCAACTTTATAGCTTCCTCTTTGTCGCGAGCAAAACTTCTCAGCTTCTGCTCCTTAGGTTTCATAGTCGGATTGACTTCCAGCCTGTGAACAATGACTTCCTCCTTGATCCCCCTCATATCTTCTACTCGCCAAGCAAAGACGTCTGTGCTTTCTTTCAGTAGCTTGACTATTTCTGCTCTTTCCTCGGCTGGCAGCTGTCTTCCAATCTGAATAATTTGATCAGGATAGGAGGGATTAGCTACCACTTCTTCTAGCTCGTCCACAGGTTCTAGCTCTGGCCCGTCTGTGAACTGCAGGGTCTCGATGATGATTTCACGAACCCTCTGTCTTTCCTCGGCACCCAAGTGTGGAGCCTCTTCAACTATCATATCATCCAGATCAGCTGCAATCGCATTGGTGGTGGCCCCTGAGTTCTGGTCGATCTGAAGGCATAACTCGCCTATGAAAACCTGGTCGACCATAACTGCATCTGTTTTGACCATGGTGTTTTGGGAGGGACGTGTTGGCTCAGTCATGACAGAGTCATGTGAGTGATAGGTCGCCTCTTCTACATGGGTGATTGTAGATAGTCGTGAAGTTGTGGTGACATATTTTGAGAGTTTCCAATTTCCCTCAGGAGTTTCAACTTCTGGCTCCCTCTTCTTCCTTGTTCGAAGCACGTGATCAAGATAAGCTCGGGCTGTACTCTGTACGCAGCCTACTCTAGCTAACATAGGGAACTTAACTCGTTGATGGGGGATAGAGGCAACCATTCCAAGTGCGACCTGGCCATGGATACCCAAAATAGCAGCATAATCACTAATCACATCAATAACTATAAAAGTTACCTTAGCCACAACCCTAAAAGGGTGTTGTCCGAGGTCGACATCCAGCTCGATTTGCTCCTTGGCGTCCACCCTATGGTTGGTGAAGCCTTCAAGTCGACCATCATAGGGTGACAAACGTTCCTTCGTCAGTCCTATTTCCTTGAAAGTTTTGTAATAAAGGATGTCCTTGCAAGCTCCAGTATCTACCAATATCCTACTCGTCGTACACCCATCAATCAACCCTGGGATAACAAGAACTTGCTCTCTGGCTGCCATGTTGGTAGCTAGTTCATCAGGATAGAAACTTATGACTTCATCTATGATGTAGCTCCTAGGTGGTACAAACGGAGCTTTGGTGAGCTTGAAGATTTTGTGCGTTAAACCAGTGTTGCTTGTTTGCTCGGTGATTACCCCTAAATTCAACTGAGGCTGTCTTGGCTCAAATACACCTCCCTCAGCCTCGCTCGCCTCGCCTAGGGCCGAGTTCCTTTCACATATCTGTCCAGCTTTCCACTATCGACCAACTTCTGAATGATACGTTTCAAATTCATGCACTCCTCTGTAGTATGACCCATATCCTTGTGGTAGTCATAATACTTGCTATTGTCCCTTCTGAACTTATTTCCTGGGTTCATTGGGGCAGGTGGGCCAAGCTCGACATAATTCATTATCTCAGATCGACTAATGGTCAATGGGGTGAAATTCTCGAGCACTCTCTCAGTCGCCCTTGTTCTATTTTTCCCCTTGCTATTGTTGCTACCATTCTTAGCCTGATCCCCTTTGTTGGAATCTCCAACTTCGGGCTGCTTCGAACCCTTCTCTTTCTCTTTTCTCTCCTCAGTTATGGCCACATCGTAGGCCCTTTCAAATAGCTCCTGCCTGGTCTTCACGCTCCTGACCTGTAGCTCGTAGTCTAAGTCGGGAGAGGAGACCCCAATCCTGAAACAGTTTATTACCTCCCTGACTGTTAGGTCCTCCTCAATTTGGTTGACCATCTCCTTGAACTTGGTGAAGCAGCTCATGGAGCTCTCAGTCTTGCCTTGCGTCAGGTTGTTCAAGTCGGTGACCGTCATTTTTCTGGCCCCAGCTGTCGAGAAGCGATCTAGAAATTTCTTCCTCATGTACTCCCACGAGGTAATATAGACCGGTGTCAATCCACGAAACCAAGTCAGTGCTGCACCTGTGAAGGTGTTGGTTAGTGCCTTGCACAGCACATCATCCTCGGAAGAGACCAACCACATGGTGGCCTCAAAGTGCTGCATATGGTTCAGGGCGTTGGTTGCACCTGAATATTTGTCAAGCGTGGGCAGCTTGAAACCCACTGGAGGTAGGATCTCGAGCAACTCTCTGGACAAGGGTCGAAGAGTATCGTAATTTCGTTCGCCCTTTCCATCATCTTCTTTTCTATCGGCCTCCATTTTCTCTAACCTTCTTTTCAAATTCAACAACTCCCTAGCATCTGGATTGTCGTTCCTCAAGTATGAGACGTCGTTGGACCTCTGCCTTTCTGCCTGATGGGGCTCCCCCTAAAGTAGGCCCTATGCCTTTCACTTCTAGCCGAAGTTACTTCTCTACCTCGTCTGTCCCTGTAGGAGTGCGACCTAACTGGTCTTATTGGTGACCTTCGCCCATTTCTATCTCGGTAGGATTGCGACCTCTCCGCTCTGATAGCGACCTTCACCCATTTCTCTCATGATGGGAATGCGACCTCTCCGTTCTGGCAGACGTCCTATGCATATTCCTTTCGGCTTCCCTTTGTCGCCTCAGATTTGACTCCGCCTCCTGCTCCCTATTATGGTTAAGGTGACTTCTTAGATCGTCACTTGGGGCAGGTATGTAAGTACGAATGGGTTGTTCGATCATCAGCTGCTCGCCATTCTGTCCAGCACTCTCATTCTGCCTAGCACTCCCATTAGGTTGCCTGTGAGAGACTTGGGAGGAAGCTGCTCTCTGCGATCTCCTATCCTCCTGATCTGGAGATTCTGGCATGTTGAGTAGTTCCTGCAAGATTCTAGCCTGCTCCAACAACATTTCCATCCTGCTGAGGTGATTGGTTGAGGGACCTGGATTGTCTCCTGCAACAATTCGACCTACTAGTAGGCATTTTGGAGGGGGCGGTGCTTCCGGCTCAAGCATAGGCCTCTTTTCCCTTCTGTTATCTGGCAAGCTCCTGCCGTCAGCCACACTATTGGAACGAGTAGCTCTCCTAGGAGGATTGCCCGGTGGAGGAGTAGGAAGATTAGCAGATCTGTTTCCAGTACCCACTTCGATATTTCTTACCGTCCTACTGAGCGTTGGATCACTGGAAGGTGATGCGGTCTGCCCGTCTTGAGCCATATTACTCTCTGTTTAAATTTCGAGGTCAAAAAAGCTTATGATTCCTGGCAATGGAACCAAACTGATGTTGTAGGAATCGTGCTGAATCAATCTCCGTCCAGCTACAAGACTGATCACCTAGCATTTGAACTTAAAACAGAACTCACAACTAGCCGAAATGGTCTCCGGCGAAGACCCACGGGCGTGAGAGTAAGTATGGTGATACGAGAGCCAAAATATTATGATGAACAATGTATTCAGAATAACAAATAGCAATTACCTCTAAACCGTTGAAGATGTGAAGTATTTATCGGCCTTGATAAGAGGTATAATTGTAGTAGTATAATATGAAATCCCTAGAATCATGGATCAGATTTGTATGAGAGATTGTGTCCATAAATAAATCATGATTTGTAGGACTTCTGTTATGGAAAGAGTTGTAAATAGGCTATGACTCTGTAGGTCGACGTACGCCTTGTAGGTCGAGGTCGCCTGCCTGGGGGTCTAGGTTGACCTGACTGAATGAAACCGTTGGATAGGACTCGTATAAGATGTGGATCGTAAGTCGGACAAAGCTAGGTCGGAACCGTGGAGGTCGGACAATGGGCTAGGTCGACTGATCTTGACTGATGGGCCTGGGCCTTATAATACTTGGGCCTGCCCACTAAGGATGTGGTGACAATAATATTTGAATAACTGGATTTTGATCGTTGGGCCTAGCCCGTCAATTTTATTCCGTTCATAAATTATTCTATAAACATAATATATCTATAAATGAAAATATTTTAGAATATTCCTTTTTTGTGCAACATTAGAAAATGATGGTTGGAGATGGTAAATTGGGTAAAAAAATTGCAGAATAAAAGTTACTACAATTTCTGCAACAAACCGTATGCTGCACCAACAATTATATACTCCACTAAGCAATTAATTTCAATGTTACTTTTATAAGATGGTCAATATCTTTCTCCAGCATTATTTATTTCTCAGAACACCTTATTTAATGGCAAAATGTTGAAAGATTTCTTTGAATAAAATTGGATACGGCTTTAAATACAAATGAAGCAGAAAAGTAGCTAAAGACACAAAGGACTGCAAATTCACTTTATACATGAGCTAGCCACTGAAAATTGAGATGAGGATAGGATGAATCAATATGAAGAGAAGTGAGGCAGGTGCAGTTATTCCACCACGAATCGGATGGCTCTGATTTTGAAGGAACCGTAAAAATTTGAATTTTTTTTTTTTACAAAATTCTATCTTTCAATCAATCGGATTGTACTGAAACTCGTCTACAAACAAACGCTCCTCGCTCAAAACAGTTGTAAATTCAATGCGAATGGTAGGCCTCATCAACAGCACAATGGGACCATATTAGCCTCTGAAATTAAAACTAACTTGCTAGGGCATGGGCATTGGCATGCATCATCGTAGACCCTATCCCACATTTATTAGTTACTTCTATTTACACCTATTTTTGTTTTCATTTATTAAACCAGTGTGTCCCCATTATTTTATGTATCAATTTTTGGACCCACAAAATAAAAAGGGAAATAAAAAAAATCCCCATGTCCACCACCACTTACATTGGTAACGCGTTTGATTCATATAATTTAATTTTTAAAACTGAAAATGAAGGCAATATTTTTGATAAAGTATTTATTATTTTTACCTGACTACAATTGTTTAATCGTAACTTTCTTTTGATTTACAGCTAGCTATAAACATTTAAAAATTAATTAAGATTGTCCCCATCAGTAATCCCAATCCAACCTCAAATAAAATATTAATTTCTCTCACTTTCATATACACAACCCCAACCTTATATAATTTATACTCTCATCAGTGACCCAACCCAACCCAACCTTTTAAAAATAAAATATTTATTTTTTCTTTACTTTAACTTATCTAAAATACTTATCATTTTATTTTTTAAAATAATGTATTAGTAATAGTATTTTTAAAATTATTCGTACAATTATTAAAAATAATTACTCATACAATTATAAAAAAAATTGATATATTTTTGATTTTATTATTTTATATAATTATATAAAAAATATTAATTTAAAAAATATATTTATATAAATACAAAATCAAAACAATTTGGTGAAAAAAAAAAAAAAGAGGTGACCCAACTGGGCCAACCTCAGGTCGGCCAATTGCCCAAGGTCACGCATTTTGGTGACTTTCCATGCTTTTTCTTTTTTTTTTTCCATGCTTTTTCTTTTTTTTTTTGGTCAAGGAGAGTCATCGATGTAGATAGTCTAAGATACCAAGTTGAATAATTGCAAGACTTAATAATTCTTACACTTCTTCTTTTAACAATTCAAAGCCTGTATTTATTATAATTACACATCAAATATACAAATGCGTCAAGATTGATTTATAGATAAATATTGTAATTACACATCAAATTTAGAATGATTATTGTATGACTTTATTCCATTCAAGAGCAAGAGTTACATTATTAATTTTAGGAGCCAAGAGTCATTCCTCAAAATCTGAAGGTGCTAAAGTTGATAATTTTCCAAGATTAAGGGGGTGTTGGTAAATAGACCCCATGCCACTAGGGTTCCTTTAAATAAACATATAAACTATTTTTTTAATATAAACATAATTCTTCGTGATGCTGCAGGAATTGTGCTTATCAGTAATCCTCCACGTGGCAGGACCAATCACCTGGCTCCTTGACCTGAAATCAGAACCCACGACTAGCCGGATGTGTCTCCGGCGAAGACCCTCGAGCGTGAGAGTAAGAACACAGTTGTATAAAGCTCAAAATGTATTGAATAAAATGAATTCCAATAGCAAAATGGCAGTTTTCTTTCACCGTTTGGTAGTGATGAAGTATTTATAGACAAGAGTGATGTATTTTTGGGGAGGCGACAAGTGCTCCGAGATCGTAGCGCGCTAGCTACTTGGTCAGCGGAACGTGCCTATAACGGTCCCCGATTTGTAGGGATGTGGTTATGAGAATTGTTCAACCAAATACGCCGCAAGTGCTGTGTCGTCACTTGTTATTTAGGTCGAGGTCGTCATCCAGTAGAATGGTCGACCCGACCGTCTGCAGAGCATGGTTCGTACCCGAATCGTAATACGGGTTCTGAGGTCGGACTAAGTTAGGTCGGGGCCTGGTGGACCGGACCATGGGCTTAATCGACTGATCCTTGAGATAGACTTTGGGCCCTGTTTTGATTGGGCAAGCTTTATTGAGAATGTGAGGGTCCAGGTTGTTCGTGATTGGGCTTTATTTGTTTGGCCCAACTCGGCACTTTTGGTATGTTCAGTGGCCCCCAACTTTCGAGTTGACTTTGTCGACTTGAAAGTTAAATGATGAAAAAGTTACTACTCGAAGGTCGCTACTCGTTTCTGAGGTTTTGTCGACTTGAGATGACGTGGCACAATCCTGGACGTCGGCGATGAACGGTCGGAGATGATGGAGCGCCGGATTTTGTCATCATTGCTACTCTGACGCTTGGAACTCCTTCTCGAAAACCGCTTCGGCTTTTAATTTTGGAAAATCAATTTTGATTTTCTTTTCTCCTTTCCCAATTTAGGAAAATATAAATACTCAGAATTCTTCTCAGATACGAATTCTTACCGTCTTCAAATTCTGAGAATCTCCGGCGAAAATAGCGAAGAAGCAGTTGAGTTAAATTGGGATTCCGTCTTCGGCAACAGCTTCCTATTCCGACATTTGCAAAGGTATTTCTCTCCCATTCTTTCTTTAGGGCTTTAATTTCTGCTCTGTCTTTATTTCTGCCATGGCTAGGACCTTTAGTAGCGAACCAGGGGCATGGTATGGTTACTGCACTGTTAACCGTAGGGTATACAAGAATGTGAACGGTGAGTGGAGAGAACTGTCCTTGGATGAATGTGCCTCCATTTTAACCAAGTGGGAATTGAATTTTAGTGAGATAGGTTTGCCCATTGTAGGGGACGTTGAAAACCTGGTAGTTGATGATTCAAATATCGTCACTTTCCATCTATTCCATGAACTGCTCGACCATATTACCTTGTTCTACGTTAGGGATGTCCACAAACCCTCCTTCCTTAGGAATAGAATAGGTTTTCCAGGGGAGTCTAGGTCGTCCTTAGGTAGGTCGACTGAACATGATCATAGGGACCGACTCCCGCTTCCTCTTTTGTTTGTACGTATATGGCGACTCAAGAAGGAAATGCCGCTCGACTTCTTCGAGTCCCTGTGATTGTGAACGCATTTGACGACTCGGTTGTGCCGGGAAAAATGAAAGGGGTTATGTTCCCCAAGGGCCATTGCGTGGCAATAAGAACTTGCCCTCTAGGTATAGTGTGATTAGGGAATTTTGTGAAGTCAGCAAAGAGGACTACCAAGTGACCATCTATACTCAAAAGGAGTTCATGAAACAGTTTAGGTCGACCTTCACCAAGGATGCTACCAGGGTCGCCTTCTTTTATGGTCAGTTTGTTGCTGGCCTCAGGTTGCCTCTTGATCCCTTTATAAATGAGTTTTTAGAATGTGCCAATGCCCTTCCCCTTCAGCTCGGAGCCAATACTTGTAGGGTCCTTGCGTGCTTTGCTATGGTTTGTAGATTTTTAGGATATGAACCCTGCATGAGGGTATTTAAAGAATTTTTCAGTATTAAGTATAGTGGGGAAGATCTGAGCATCAGTACTCCTTCTAAACCTAAATCTCCCAAACTCTTCACCAACCTCCCTAGTAAGCATAGTGGCTGGAACTCGCATGTTGTTGTGGTAGAGAGTAGATTAGGATGGGAATTCCCATTGCCCAATGATGAAACAGAAGCCACAGATGAGGGGGACTATTGGGAGCCAACTTGGCATCTTAACTTGTATAGGGCTTTATGTCGACTAGTTGAGAGGAGGCCCATCAGCTGGGAGAGTCTGCTCACCACCAAGTATAACTTCATCCAGGCTGGGATGATGTCTGGAGATGGCGTAGTGGAACCCCTTATTCCTGTACCGAGAGGCCAAGTATATCAGGCCAGGTTACTCATTCTCTGGGTAAATTTGGAGATATGTGTAAACTCTGCAAGAAGACCGCGAACTATTGCAAGAATAATGGGGAGCAAGCTGGTGGTAAGATATCTCTGTTCAGCTTTTCTTTACTTGCCCTTCATTGAATAACTGGTATGAATGATCAATTTGTTTAGAGCGAGTCAGTTATAGGTTGGACCTGTAGTTCGTATATAGCTAGTTCACACACAGCGTTCTGCATGTAGAATAATCAGCTTATCCATAATTAGCTTGCAACTTGTTAACTCGCTCATAGGAAGATCAAGTCGTTCATAATGTGCTCTTACATTGAACTCTTGCTCGTATATAGAACCTTTGCTCGTATATAAAACTTTTGCTCATATGTCGATTTAACACTTTTTCACTTTAATCTTGTTGCAGTTCTGACTCCTGAACAAGAAGCTAACATGGGTCGTATCGTTGGCGTTTCTGACAAGAAGAAAGCGAAGAAAGACCATGGAAAAGCTAATGCTTTCGAGCTCGCGGGCGAGAGGAGGCCACGGTGAGGACCGGCCATTTCAAAGGACAATACTGGGATGGTTCCAATGGAAGGGGTTGAGGAAGAGGATCCTCTGGGGAGTGGTACCCAATCTGTGGACGCCAATGATGGAGGTGACGAGTCCACCAGGTCGGCTAGAGTAAGTTTAAGCTCCGACCTACCTCAAGAGGTTGATGCTGTGACCTCTGGAGCTGAGATAGCAGGGTCTAGTCCCTTAAACGTTGTGATTGTTGAGGATGACAACATGGAGGTCGATGCAGATGACCAACCTTTGAATTCGAGAAAGAGGCTGCGCTCTGAGAAAGGGAAGTCGATTACTTCGAGTCAAACGCCTCCTCCCGTCTCTCCTCCCCCCACCAAAGAGTCTCTTGAGGACCAGATGAGGAGGTTAAGTGATGTCCCTCCTCTTGAAGGGGTCAATTGTCTGAGCCGCCGCTACCCAGATATGAACTTGGGTCAGGTGATAGTGAGAAGAGCTGTGGATGTGGGTCTGCTGGCTCACTTTGCTGATAAGGGCATAACGCCTGAAGAATTCTCAGCTCGATCTGGGATGGCTCATTGCGAGGTAACTTCCCATTTTCTCTTTCTTTCTAGTTGCTTATTCTTTTACTCGATCAACTGAAATTACATGCTAACACTTCCTTGATTTCTCTGGAATACAGAATCTCACCATGGTCGAGCAAGTTAAGAGCTCCTGGAGGGCCTCCATTGAGAGGGAGAGGCAAGCCCTTCGAGATTATTCCAAAAAGGCTAAAGAGCTTGCGGATATGAAGGAGAAGTACAACGATCTGGACAATTCGTATGAGGCCAATGAAGCGGTGAAGACTAAGGCCCTGTCCGACCTTGAGGCAGCCAAATCCAAGCTCCAGGAGGTTGAGGCAGAGAAGAATGCTGAGAAGAAAGAACTCGAGAACGCCAAGATTGAGCTGGCAACAGTTAACAAGCTTTTGAAGGATAAAGATGCCTTCTTGGTCGAGCTGAATGAAGATCATCGGCGAGCAAGGGTTAAGTGGGAAAAAGACCTTCAAGCTGCCGTTGCTAGTGCTACCAAGGATGCTGCCGAGGCTGCAGTTGATAAGTTTAAGGAGGGGGGTGAGTACTACAATGCCATCGTGGCCAAGGCCCAGGACTTTCTCGAGGTCGGCAAGAGGCACATGGCTCGTCGAGCACTGGTGGATCCCACAGCTAAAGTTACCATTGAGCAATTAGCTCGTTGGTTTTTTGAGTCCCAGTACGACACGACAGCTCGTCGGGGTCACTCGCTTGTTCCCTACCTTGAGAACGACTTGGCTTTTATCGCTCAAGAGGATGAAGAGGATAGTTGTGAGAAGTGGGAAGCTCCCCCTGTTGCCGATAGGAATTTTGATGTTGTCTTGCAGGAGCTAGATGATGCTGAAGCTATGGAGACAGAAGATGAACGGGTATACTCTGAGTCGGGCAAACCCTTAGACCCCCAGCAACAAGAAGATGGGGAGGGTGTCGAGCTGCAATTGATGACCAAACTGATGCCAGCCAAGACTCTTGAATCAATCACTTGAATTGTAATGAACAATTTCCAAACAGTATTTTTGTTTTTTTGCTTCAACATTGTCTGAATGCCTTGACCCAGTTTTTGGGACGCAGGATACTTTTGCAAGTTCATTTTCCCAAGTTTTAGCCCGTTTTTGAGAGACTTGTTCATATTTAATCGTAGTCGACCTCTCTTTATTGCATGTAGTAAGTATCGAGCTAGATATAGATAGGATAAATGAGTCAACTTGAGCTTAGAGGCGACTTAATCTTTATTGATTTAGTCGACCTCGAACTTGGCTAACTTTTTTCGAACGAGATTGACAATGAGTCGAACCTGTTCACAATACTGAGGCTGACCCAGGGTCGAGCTAATTAGATCAAAGTCGATTAGTAATCGGACTTGTTAAATAGATAAAGCTGATTAAGAATCGAGCTTGTAAGAACGAAGTCGACTAAGAGTCGGACTTGTTAAATAGACAAAGCTGATTAGGAATCGAGCTAGTTAGAACAAACTGACCAAGAGTCGAGTTTGCTAGGACGAAGTCGACTAAGAGTCGGACTTGTTAAATAGACAAAGCTGATTAGGAATCGAGCTAGTTAGAACAAACTGACCAAGAGTCGAGTTTGCTAGGACGAAGTCGACTAAGAGTCGGACTTGTTAAATGAACAAAGCTGATTAAGAATCGAGCTTGTTAAAACGAAGCTGACTAAGAGTCGAGCTTGTTGGGGTTGGTGTAACACTACATTTGGTAGAATAAACTGTGCTTTTTATTGAAGTAGAGAACCAGCTTACATCAATTTGAAACTAGAACTAGAACAAACTTCAAGTGTTGCGAACTGAACTAACTTTTTGAGCTCCAATCTAGGAAACCGAACTAGAAGTAGTACTTGATCAAGTGAGTAGCATGCCAAGGATGTTTCAACTCGTCTCCTCCTGGATGAGCTATTATGTAGGTTCCTTCCTTGACGACTCGAGTAACTACATAGGGACCTTCCCAGTTAGGAGATAGCTTATTTTGCTGGGTCCTTCTACCCGTTGCTTCGATCTTTCTCAACACGTGGTCCCCTACTTGGAATGACCTTGCCTTGACCTTCTTGTCGTGGTAACTTTTAGTTCGCTGCTTGTAGTTGACCATTCGAAGGTAGGCCGTATCTCGCTTCTCGTCGATCGGATCCAAGTCGATCAACTACGGTGATGTCATTACGCTCGATTGAAGAAAGTCACTCTAGCGGTAGGAAATGCGAGCTCGGCGGAGTGCCGTGGCCTCGATCCATATGCGAGAGCAAAAGGGGTTTCCCCCGTAGGCCCCCGAGTGATTGTACGAACTGCCCAAAGAGCAAGGGGGAGTTCGTCCAACCAATTATTGCGTCGACCTACGAGTCCTGTCTTGAGCGAAGATAGAACAAGTTTATTTGCTGCCTCAGCTTGCCCATTTCCTTGAGGATAGGCAACAGAAGATTGCCAATGCTTTATTCCTACCCGATCCATCTACGCCGAAGGCTCGAGAAGCTATAAGTCGTTGTCAGACACTATAGCTCGAGGAAAACCAAACCGACACCAAATGAAGTCATGGATGAAGTTGATGGCATTCTCTTCTGTGATCCGAGCTAATGTCTTGGCTTCAACCCACTTTGTGAAGTAATCGATAGCGACGATAACATACTTACAATTTCCTCGGGCGGGAGGGAAGGGTCCAATCAAGTCGACACCCCACATATCAAATGGCCAAGCTGCAATTACTGGAGTCTGCTCGGTTGTTGGCATATGAGGTAAGTTGGCAAACCTTTGGCATTGATCACATTGCTGAACAAAGTTGTGAGTGTCAGCTCTCATATGTGGCCAGTAGTATCCCAAGGTAATTAACTTGTCAGCAAGGGTCCTGGCCCCCGGGTGTCCGCCACAAATCCCACTGTGTACTTCATGTATCAATAGGGCGACCTCTTGAGGGTGGATACACTTTAGCAGTGGTCGAGTGTATGATCTTCTGAATAGGTCGCCTCCTTGAATGACGTATCTTGGAGCTTTCTTTTTGATAGCTCGAGCCTTCTTCTCGTCATCTGGGAGCTCGCCACTTTCTATGTACACCTTCATTTCCTCGATCCAACACTTCTCATAAGCCCAATTTCTTGAGGCGTCCTCTACGCATTGAATTTTTACTCTCTCATAAGCTGGATTTTCAAGAAAAGAGATGGGCTCATCATGTGGCTCATCTGAGGTAGCTAGTTTCGAGAGGATGTCGGCTAGCTCGTTGACTTCCCGTCCAATCCTCTGAATCTCCCAGAATTCCAAGTCTTTTATCAACTCCTTTACCAGGTCGCAGTATTTAATTAGAGTGGAACTAAGCACTTCGTACTCGCCTTTGACCTGGTTGACTATCAGTTGTGAATCACAATAAGCCATGATCTTAGTCGCTCCAAAACACTTGGCGTACTCTATAGCTGCTATCAAGGCTTCGTATTCAGCTTGGTTGTTGGAAGCCTCGAACTTGAACCTCAGTGATTCCTCATACACGGTTCCAGACTCTGGCTCGATCAAGACAATCCCAGCTCCACTAACGTTTTTGGTCGCTGATCCATCTGAATAAACCTTCCAACAATTGTCGGGTAGTGCAATGGCGGGTTGGCACTCGTGTTCTTTACCCTTAACCTTTTCCTTTGGAGCTCATTTGCTCGTCGTCTTCCTTGGTGAACGTAAGCTCGACCGAGAAGTCGGCTAGAGCTTGAGCCTTCGGTGCCTTTCGAGGTCGATACTCAATGTCAAATTCGGTAAGGGCAATTGACCAATTGAGCGATCGACACGAACTCTCCGGCTTGTGCAATATCTTTCTCAAAGGCGCATTAGTAAGAACCACAATTGGGTGAGCCAAGAAATAAGCTCGCAGCTTCCTTGAAGCCACGACTAGAGCATAAGCGACCTTCTCAGCATTATAATATCTGCTCTCCACATCGATAGGGCCTTCGATGTAGTATCTTGGATTTTGAAGCCCTTCATCTTCTCTAATCAAAACCGCCACCGATTTATCTCCACGGATAAATACACAAACAAAGTTTCACCGGTGATCGGGCTACTCGGGAGAGGTGGAGTAAGCGAGGTAATCCTTCAGTTTGTTGGAACGACGAATGACATTCGGTCGTCCATTCAAAACTTTTCGTCCCCTTCAATGCTTTGAAGAAGGGGAGAGACCTCTCTGTGACTTTGATATGAAACGACCAGAGGCTGCTACCCTTAGTTAAGTCGTTGCATCTCTTTGACACTTTGGTGGGAGCCTTCGTATCGACTAAAGCCTTGATTTTTTTTCTCGGATTAGCTTCTATACCCCGTTGAGATACCATGAACCCAAGGAACTTTCCAGCCCTACACCCAAATCTGCACTTGCTAGGGTTGAGCTTCATGTCGTTTGCTCTTAAATTGGCGAACGTTTCCTTTAGGTCGACCACGTGACGTCCGAGTCTTTGTTTTGATGACCATATCGTCGACGTAGGCCTCCATGTTTCGACCAATTTGAGAAGCAAAGACTTTGTTCACCATCCTACGATAAGTCGCCCTGCATTCTTCAATCCAAACGGCATCATGTTGTAGCAGTAGATGCCTCTAGCCGCTTGAAATGCCGTCTTGACTATGTCATCCTCATGCATCTTAATCTGGTGGTAACCTGAGTAAGCATCGAGGAAACTGAGGGTGGAGTGACCAGCAATGGAGTCAACTAGCTTGTCGATCCTGGGAAGGGGGTAGCTGTCTTTTGGGCAAGCAAGATTGAGAGTGGTGAAGTCGACGCACATCCTCCATTTGCCATTTGATTTCTTCACCATGACCACGTTGGCCAACCACGTTGTATGGGTGGCCTCCTTGATTATCCCTGCACTTAAAAGTTTTTGTACCTCAGTTTTAATTGCCTCTTCCTTGTCACGAGCAAAACTTCTCAACTTTTGGGGTCTAGGCTTTATGGTCGGGTTAACTTCAAGTCTGTGAACGGCGACCTCTTCCTTGATTCCCCTCATGTCCTTTACTCTCCATGCGAAGACATCATTACTCTCCTTGAGTAGCTCGATGATTTCTGCTCGTTCCTCAACTGATAGCTGCTTTCCAATCTGAATTTTTTGGTCGGGGTAGGAAAGGTTGGTAATTACTGACTCTAGTTCGTCCACAGCTTCTAGCTCTGGTCCATCCCTGAATTGTAGAGTCTCAATTATTATCTCTCTGACCTTTTGCCTTTCCTCAGCTCCCAAATGTGGAGCTTCTTCAGCTATCATGTCATCCAACTTGTCTGCAACCTCGCTGGTGGTGGTGGTGGCCCCCGAGTTATTTTCGAGTTGGAGGCATAGGTTGCCTATGAGGACTTGGTCGACCATAACTACATCTGGATCGACCTCTGTGGTGTTAGAGTGACGTGTCGACTCAAGCATGACCTCGTCATTTGAGCGATAGGTCGACTCCTCCACATTGGTGATTGTAGACAGCCGAGTAGTTTTGGTGACTGATTGAGACAGCTTTAAATAACCATCTGCCGTCTCGATCTCAAGCTCTCTCTTCTTTCTTTCCCGAAGAACATGGTCCAAATAGGCTCGAGTTGTGCCTTGTACGCAGCCTACTCCAGCAGGTGTGGGGAACTTGACTCGTTGATGAGGGATCGATGCCACCATTCCAAGAGCGACCTGTCCCGGAATACCAAGTATGGCGGCGTAGTCACTATTTACATCAATCACGATAAATTGTACCTTTGACACAATCCTTTGGGGGTGATGACCTAGGTCGACGTCGAGCTCTATCTGGCCTTTAGCATCAACTCGATGGTTGGTGAAGCCCTCCAACCTACCATCATATATTTCCAACTACTCATCATTAAGACCCATCTCTTTGAAAGTCTTGTAGAACAAGATATCCTTGCAGGCCCCCGTGTCGACTAAGAGTCTGCTCGTCGTACATCCGTCTATGAGACCTGGGATAACGAGAACTTGCTCCCTAGCCACCATATTAGTTGCCAATTCATGAGGGTAGAAACTGATCACTTCATCTCTTACATCTCTCCTTGGAGGTACATGCGGGGCTTTGTTGAGCTGAAAGATCTTGTGTTTGATGGCCGTGTTGCTTGCTTGTTCAGTAATGACCCCCAGGTTCAATCTAGGTTGCCTCGATCCTTGCTGTCCACCTGCTGGCTGCTCGACCCCACCGGCTTGAGGCCTTTTCACATAAGCGTCGAGCCTCCCCAGGTCGACCATTCTTTGTATAATACGCTTCAAACCCAAACAATCTTCTGTTAGATGGCCCGTGTCCTTGTGATAATCACAATACTTGCTGTTGTCTCTCCTAAACTTGTTTCCTGGGTTCATTGGTACAGGAGGAGCCAGCTCGACGGCATTCATTATTTCTGTTCGACTCACCATAAGGGGAGTGAAAGCCTCGGGCACCTTCTCTGTTGCCCTAGTCCTGTTCTTCCCATTTTTATTGTTTCCTCCATTCTTGTTGGGGTCTTTCTTATCATCGGTGACCTCAACCTTTGGACTCTTACCATTCTTCTTCTCTTTCCTTTCCTCGGCCAGAGCAACGTTATACACCTTTTCGAACAACTCTGTCGAGTTGTGATTCTGGCTGTGAGCTCATAATCCATGGCTTCGAGGAAATACCACTCGGAAGCAATTGATCACCTCTCTGTCGGTGAGATCCTCTTCAATCTTGTCAACCATTTCTTTAAACTTGGTGAAGTAGCTCATGGAGCTTTCATTTTTGGCTGCACCAAGTTGTTTAGATCGATCCTTTGTTACTTTCAGGAGCTCCAGTGTCGAAGCGATCCAGGAATTTTGTTCTTAAACACGTCCAGTGGTTATCTTTGCCATTGCCAACCCATTAAACCACGTCAAAGTTGCTCTGTGAGGGTACTTATTAGGGCTTTGCACATATTGTCGTCTTCATTGGCGACAAAGCACATCGTGGCTTCCGGGTGTGCTATGTGACTTCTTGCATTGGTGGCTCCAGTACTTTTCCGGTAGGGAAGTACGAAACTTGGAGGAGGTCGGTTGTCTCTCATCTCCTTGGATAGAGGTCGAAGAGCAAAATCAACTCGTTGACCTTTCCGAGTTTCCTTTTTCTTCTCTTCCTCCCATTGTTCAAATTTCCTTTTCATCAACAACCATTCCGGGCGTCGGGTCTTTCATCTCTGGAGGAACGGCATTTGACTTCGACCTTCACTTCGGGGGAGTTACACCACTCTCCTCCCTCCTGTCTCTGTGAGAATGAGCCCTCTGCGATCGAAGCTGGAGATGCGTACTGTCATTTCTTTGTGGCGACTGCGCCTATCGGCCTTGGATGGCGACACTGCGCCTATTATCCCCAGTGGCGACACTGCGCCTCTCCTCTCTTATAGGCGACTGCGCCCGTTCTGTCTCTATGAGACCACGATCTCTGTGTCGTCTTTGGAGAAATGCGTACATTTACATTGGCGGTTAATTGCGTCCTCAAATCGGATTGAGCCTCCTGCTCCTGTTTACGGTGAGGCTAGCCCTTAGGTCGTTACTTGGCACATGAGCAATAGTAGGAGCTCGCTGAACTATCTGTCCTCGCCATTGCGTCCCACCCTCATTTGGCCTAGCACTCACGGTCGATGTCTATCGGGAGACCCAGTGGGAGCCACTCTTTACGATCGTATGTCGGCCGCTCTGCTTCCTCCATGGCTATCAAGTCGGCCAAGATTTGAGCACGTTCTAACATCATTTCCTTCTTACTCGTAGGATTAATTGAGGACACCTGCCTGTTTCCCATGTTCACTTTGTCCAGTTGGACGCTTAGGAGGAGGTGGGACTCCTTGTCCTTCCATATGCCTTTTCCCTCTCCTTGTGTCGAGCAATCATACGCCATCAACAACCCACTTTGGTAGAGCGAGTGGCTCTACCGAGGGGACGGCTTGGGTGGGGGAGGAGGCAAGTCCATGTTTTCAGCATTGACATTGAGATTTCCTGCGTTTTTATTGGTGTTGTTGTTCACCTCGTTGAATTCTTCAGAAGCATCTTCAACATGCCCGTCTGGGGTTACCATTGTAGTAGGTTGATGAACTTTTCGAGGTCAAGCTTAAGCACGATTCCCGGCAATGGAACCAAGCGATCTTTGCGAGGAATTGTGCTTATCATTAATCCTCCGCGTGGCGGGACCCGATCACACGGCTCCTTGACCTGAAATCAGAACCCACGACTAGCCGGATGTGTCTCCGGCGAAGACCCTCGGGCGTGAGAGTAAGAACACAGTTGTATAAAGCTCAAAATGTATTGAATAAAATGAATTCCAATAGCAAAATGGCAGTTTCCTTTCACCGTTTGGTAGTGATGAAGTATTTATAGACAAGAGTGATGTATTTTTGGGGAGGCGACAAGTGCTCCGAGATCGTAGCGGCAGTTACTTGGTCATGGGAACGTGCCTATAACGGTCCCTGATTTGTAGGGATGTGGTTATGAGAATTGTTCAACCAAATACGCCGGCAAGTGCCAGGTCGTCACTTGTTATTTAGGTCGAGGTCGTCATCCAGAGAATGGTCGACCTGACTGTCGGGTAGAGCATGGTTCGTACCCGAATCGTAATACGGGTTCTGAGGTCGGACTAAGTTAGGTCGGGGCCTGGTGGACCGGACCATGGGCTTAATCGACTGATCCTTGAGATAGACTTTGGGCCCTGTTTTGATTGGGCAAGCTTTATTGAGAATGTGAGGGTCCAGGTTGTTCGTGATTGGGCTTTATTTGTTTGGCCCAACTCGGCACTTTTGGTATGTTCACTTCGAAAGATAATTTCATTTGATCGTGTTCATATTACTCCCTCCGACCCACGTGAATGCAAACTTATTTCTATTTTGATTCGTCTCACGTAAATGCAAACTTCCCAAAATGGCAAAGAATATTCACTATTCCACCCACTCATTCTCTCTCCTACTTCACTTTTACACTCACAACATTCTCTCTCCTCACTATTCATCCCACTCATTCTCTCTCCTATTTAATTTTTCATACTCACAACATTTAACTTTTTCTTTTTCTTACATCACTTTTCCTTAATTCCCACACCCAAAAAGTTAGTTTGCAATCACATGGGACGGAGGGAGTATATGTCAAATAATTATCAAACAGACTAATGAAATTCATGATTTTCTTATATTTTACTCCATTTGTATCTCCTTGACAAAAATAAGCATAACCCTATAGTAAATTTAATATATACTCCCTAAGTACCATTTATAAGTATACAATTTGAATTAGACATGTAAGAAAAATGTGATGTGTTATGAACGTAAACAGACCCGTTTTTGAGGGTGCTTAAGGAACGCAGTGGCACAGGGCCCCAAAAACTATAGGCCCCAATTTTTTTTAATATATATATATATATATATATATATATATATATATATATATATATAGAGCCCCAATGTATGGGTTTTGTTAGGATACCCACCATAGGAGTATCCTAACAAGTGGCCCATTATTTTTAGGACAAAAATGTCCCTCATTCCTCAAAGCAATCATATGTATGATGGGGGTAAAATTGTAATCATCAAAGAGAGAGAGAGAGAGAGTTAGTATTAAATAAGAGAGAGAGAGAGAGAGAGAGAGAGAGAGAGAGAGAGAGAGTTAGTATATCTCTCTCTTTGATGATTACAATTTTGCCCCCATCATACATATGATTGCTTTGAGGAGTGAGGGACATTTTTGTCCAAAAATAATGAGCCACTTGTTAGGATACTCCTATGGTGGGTATCCTAACAAAACCCATATACTCCCTCCGTCCCACGTTAGTTGAGACTAACTTTTTGGGCACACCAATTAAGGAAAAGTAAGTGAGAGAAAAAGTGAAAGAAAATGTTGTGAGTATGAAGAATTAAATAGGAGAGAGAATGAGTGGGAGGAATAGTTAGGAGAGAGAATGTTGTGAGTGTAAAAGTGAAATAGGAGAGAGAATGAGTGGGGTAAATAGTGAAGATTCCTTTGCCATTTTGGGCAGTCTCAACTAACGTGGGACGACCCAAAAGGGAAAGAAGTCTCAACTAACGTGGGACGGAGGGAGTATATATATACTCCCTCCGTCCCATTTTTTTATAGACTTTTGGGTTTTGCACGGGAATTAAGGAGGAAATATTATATTGAAAGTGTTGTGAGTGTGAAAATAAAATAGGAGAGAGAATGAGTGAAGAGAATAGTAAATTATAATGGTGATGTGAGTATTAAAATAATGTAGGAGAGAGAATGAGTGGAGGGAATAATAAAGATTCCTTTCCATTTTAGGAAAGTATATATTATTGTGAGGCAAAAAAGAAAAATTTATATATTATCGTGGGACGGAGGAGTATATATATATATATATATATTATATATATATTATATATATATATATATATATATATATATTATATATATATATATATATATATATATATATATATATATATATATATATATATATATATATATATATATATATATATATATATATATATATAACTCTGAATCAATACACAAGTTGGAAAGTGTTTCAGTGGTTAAGTGGTGTGTAAAAGGTATTGGGAAGCCTGAGTTTGATCCTTTTTATCAACATGTTTGTTTATTTTGACTTCCCTCCTCTTCATTTCATTTTTCAACTTTATTAAGGGCCTAATAACCTCATTTTGCACATGACACCATAAATTATTGAGACGAGCCTGAATGTAAATTGTTGAATAGAATATAGAAAATGAATTAAATGATTTATTGTTGTGAGTATCACAAGTGAGATCCATTTCTATTATAAAAAAAAATGAACATTTAAATAAGACATCCATTTGATCCATTTGATAAATAAGTGACCTTACAATTACAAATAGGACTGAGGGAATATACAATATAGTTTGCAGCTCAAAAATCTATTGTAATTTACTTTATACTGCAATTAAGAAATATGGAAACAAAAAGAAAATGTTTCTGATTTCCTAAGCCCCTAAACTTCAAGAGTTTTTACATCCCGATCCTCACTATTATGCCTATTCTCCCCATTCACCAAACCAACTTCTTGAGTAGTATTATTTCTAACCCCCTTAAGAATCCCATATTTCCTCAAATATCCCTCACCCCAATCCCATAAATTCAAAACAATGTAAGTCCCAATCCCTCCAATTAACCCATAAGCAATTGAATAAGTCAACGGCATTAAAATCAAAGTCATAAAAGCTGGGATTGCCTGCCTCATATCGTCCCATTCAATCTCCACCACTGATCTCATCATCAACACCCCTACCAATATTAACGGCGGCCCCACCGCCCAAGCCGGTATTGACGCCAATAACGGTGTAAAAAAGAACGCTAACAAGAAATACCCAGCCACCGTTAATGCCGTTAGTCCAGTCCGTCCACCTTCTCTAATCCCAGTTGAAGATTCAATAAACGCCGTTACTGGAGACGTTCCCAATAACGAACCCACAACGATTGCGGATGCGTCGGACATGAATGCGAAATATTGACCTTCAAAGTCGCCGTTCTCGTCAGTGAATCCGGCGAATCGAGCCATTGAATAAAGCGTCCCCGTTGTGTCTAAAATGTCCACGTAGAGAAATGTGACTAAAGCTTCCCAAAAATACCCTTTGTTAATGGCTTTGAAGCTCAGCGCGCCAGCCGTGGTTTCGATTTTGTGGACGTCGACTACTTTTTTGAAGTATTCGTAAGCCGAGTCGCCGGCTGGGGTTTTGGGAAATGCCGTTACTTGTGTGTTACGGAACCATGACACGGCAGTGACAAATATGATTCCGTATATCATTGCTCCCTTTATATTTTTCACCATACAGTAAGCAATAATTACGAAGCCGACCACGCCGAGCCAGAATGTTGGGCTCTCCATTCTGTCGTGGAGACACATTATGTCGCCGGAGACTGTCCCACCGGGGAGAAGAGAGATTGTGCCGTTCGGGTAGGTGATGACTGGGGCGACGGACGCACGTGCGGAGTCTGGGCAAGCGCCTAATGTGACTAGTGTTGATGAGCTGTAGCCGATTAAGCCGATACCTTGGTTGTTTTGTAAGCCGATGAAGGCTAGAAAAAGACCTATACCGGCGGAGGAAGAGATTCTGACCGGCTTCGGGACGAGTTTTGCTAGCTGGGCCCGCAATCCGACGGCGGAGATTAATAGAAAAATGAGGCCTTCAATGAAAACGGCGGCTAGCGCGCTTTCATACGATATGTTGCCGGAGCCGTGGAAGCCAACGACTGTATAAGCAAAATAAGCGTTAGTACCCATACCCGGAGCTAACGCCAGTGGAAGGTTCGCAAATGTCCCCATTATGACACAACCGATGAGAGACGACGCAACGGTGGCGACGATCAGGTCTTTCCGAACTCCGTCGATGCAGGCAGCATAACCCGGATTAACAGGGGCAAACTTACATGACGAGTCGGGTTGAATGACCCGATTCGGCGATGTGCAATTGGAAGATGGAAAAGTGGGATCAGAGCATAGAGGAATACAATCGGAGACGGAGCAGGTTCCGCCGGAATCAGAAAGGATGCTGGCGTTGACAGCAAGGATGTAAGCCATGGTTAGGAAGGTAGCAGTGCCGGCGCGTATCTCAGTGGTGAAGGTAGTGTTTCGCTCGGATAGTTTGAAACGCTTGCCGAGTCGGGTGGAGGCGGCGTAGGTGTTGAGGCGGGTGATTGACGACGGGGTCGGGCCAGGCGACTCCATTGAAATTGAGTGTGATTCGAGAATTGGGGTTTAGTGTTGAATCAAATTGGAGAAAGTAAAGATTATATAGGTGTAGAAACAGAGAAAAGGAAAGTGATAGGCAGAAAGTATGGGGGAGCTGAGGAAATAGTGACGGAGGAGTTACGTTTTTGAAACTCAATTGGATTGATCGTTAGACGTAGAACAGAGGAGGAGGAGGAGACTGTGTGTGTGAATGTGTGTGTGTGTGTGAATGTGTGTGTGTGTGAAATGGGGGGGAGAGATTCCATGTGGGAGGGATCTTTTTAAGCCGTTAGCAGTGGTATATAATCTCCACAAGTTGGTAAAGTTTGTTGACCCACGGCCAGGGGAACTTGTTTTTGTTTTGTTGACAAAGTCAACTATCTCTTAAAATGTGAATGATTTATTGACTTCTCTACTTCTTTAGCCTTTGTATTCTCTTATATTGAATTTATGTAATTTTCAGTTGTTCAATATAGCATTTTTTGAAAAGCACCGTATTTTCAACACTAATATTTTCTAATAGAGGATTTCATAAATGCCAATTTGGGGCCATGTCCAAGATACACTCGGAGAAGTTTTTGTTGCGTTCCATGACATCTATATCTATATAATAACAAGATCTTGGTAATTTTTGGGCCATTGAGGGGCATTTTAGTCCTTTCATATGGTGACAAATTGGCAAATAAGAAGGGCAAAATGCCATGTGGCACTTTTTAATTGGCTGGTTTTTTTTTTTTTTTTAAAAAAACCAATTTGGACACATGTCGGATGAATGAGGAGGGGCAATTCAGACATTTCTTAGGCGCGTGTGGCACAATCGCCGACCAACGCACGTTAATGCGGTTTGTTTCTTTTTTTTTTTTTTTTTTTTTTTCATTTTGCCACGTGTCGCCTCTTTATTGGCTGGAGAATTCAAATTTAAAAAAAAAACTCCTCTTTCTTTTACCTCAATTATTTTATAATAAAATAATTTTTTTTAAAAAAAAATTTACACCAAAATTCATAATTTTTTTTCCTCTTTAAATAGAGACTTCTTTCATTTGATTTGGTCACAGAAAAAAAACCATCTTTTTTAAATATAATTTTCTTAATTATCATTTGTTAATTTTCCTTTCTAATTTTTTAATTTATTTTTAGTGAAAAGTAAGTAAGTGTGAAATATTTTATTTAATTATAAATGATGTTAATATTAATAATTTTACTAATTTTGAAAATAAATAATATAAAATTAAATAAACCTGGTGGGGTATAGGATGATTAGTTGGATGGGATAATATGGTTATTGGGTTTATTTTATTTCGATAGATCAAACAATATATTTAATTTTTTTTAAAAAAAAATTGAAGCATAGAAAATAAACTATTTATAAATTTCTTGAATATCTATCCGTCTAAAAAATTTGTGTATTTATAAAAGAGAATATCGGGAAAGATGGCCATCATTTTTAAAATTTTGATTGAAGTGTAAGTCATTTCATATTGTGGCATAACTAAAAATAGTTGAAGCAAATTTGTCGTGGCATGCCGGGATAGGGTGAAAATTTGGCGCGTGTCGTATTCGCGTCGACCGAGGCACATTTAGGCAGAGATATTTTCCTTTTTTTTTTTTGGACCCTTGGCGGCGTTTCATTGGCTTCTTGAATTTTTAATTTTTTTTTCCATTTCTTTGACCTCAATTGTTTTATAATAAATTAATTTTTTTACACCAAAATTCATTTAAAAAATTCTCTATAAATACAGACTATTTTCATTTGATTTGGACACAGAAAAAAAAAAAAACCTTTTTATTTTTCAATATCTTTTTGTGAAAAGTAATTAAGTGTGAAGTATTTTTTTTTAATATAAATTATAATAATATTAATAATTTTACTAATCATAAAAATAAAGAATATAACATTAAATAAAACTGGTGGGGTATAGGATGATTAGTTGGATGGGGTAATATGGTTATTGGGTTTATTTTAGTTCGATACATTAAACAATTTATTTCAATTTTTTTTTTTAACTTTGAAGCATAGTAAATAAAGTATTAATAAATTTTTCGAATTTTCTATCCCTCTCAAAAAATTGTGTATTAATAAAAACGAATATCGGGCAAGATGATCATCATTTTTATAATTTTGACTGAAGTGTATGTCAATATTATAAGAAATAAAGATAATATAAATTGATATTTTAAAAGAGGGATAGAAAGAAGTGGGTTGGGTTTGATGAGGGAGTGGAGGGTTTGGGAAATCTATATGTATATTTATATCTATATCTCTCTATATATAAAAGGAAGATTGTGGTAATTAAAGGGGGTTTGAGGGGCATTTTGGTCTTTTCCCGCCATGGCGAACTTGCAAAAAAAACCACTGAAATGACCCGTGGCAAGTTGTTATTGGGTTGGTAATTTTTTTAATTTTTTTTTTGGTAAATTTGGACATGTGTCATCCGTGTGGTGAAGGGCATTTTGGTCATTTCACCGGCGCGTTTACTTCACGCGACGACAATGTCGCGTGCAGGAAGACGAATTTGTTTTTTTTTTTTTGGACACTTGGCGTTCTCCTATTGGCTGGTTGAATTTGGATTTCTTTCCCATTTCTTTTACCTAAATTATTTTATACTAAATTGAATTTTTTTTTACACCAAAATTCATAATTTTTTTTCCTCTTTGGAGACTATTTTCATTTCATTTGGACTCAGAAAAAAAATCATTTTTTTTAAAATATAAATTTCTTAATTATCCCTTTTCATTTTTCAATATGTTTTGAGTCAAAATTATTTCAGTGTGAAGTAGTTTTTTTAATTATAAATGATAATGATAATAATATTAATTTTACTAATTATAAAAATAGAGAATATAAAATAAAATAAAAATGATGGGGTATAGGATAATGAGTTGGAAGGGGTAATATGGTTATTGGGTTTATTTTAATTCGATACATCAAACAATTGATTTATTTTATTTAAAAAAAATGAAGCATAGTAAATAAATTATTAATAAAGGCGAATATCGGGAAAGATAATCTTCATTTTTAAATTTTTTTATTGAAATGCATGTCAATATTCTAAGAATATAGATAGTATAAATTGATATTTTAAAATAGGGTGAGGAAGAAGTGGGTTTGATTGGGTTTGATGAGGGAGTGGAGGGTTTGGGAAAATTTTTTCCTTTTAACACAATTGTTGAAAAAGAAAGACATTAATTTTTATTAGATAATTGTACTATTGTTTTGGTATGAACAAATCTTTTGTTTTTATTTAAAAAATTATGTTTATCAAAAAGAAATAAAATTTCATCTTCTTTTAACTAGATTTTCAATCTTCACATTTTTTTACTAATTTCAATAACTTATTTCGTATGTGATTCATGTGTTTTATTTACTTTTTTAAATGATAAAATACTACAGAATTGTATATGGAGAAATGCATATTCTTAATGATTTTTGTTTTATTCCTATTTTATTGTTTTCTAATTTTTATGTATTGACAATGTAGTCGTTAATAAATTATTTCATAATGTATAAACGAATTAATTTTTTGATTTATTTTAGTTCAATTTTTTTCTTTTGAATATACAGTAATGCCCCGTGCATCACACGGGAGTCAATCTAGTTGTTAAGAATAATATAATGGGGAAAATTGAGAACGATCATAATCTCCCGTGGCTTCTTAGCGATATTAGTATCTTTGACGGCATTACAACTTCATACTCGAACACCATCATTTGTTAATTGTTATCACTCTTTGTACTTGTCATATATTTTTCAAAATGTTAATTTAGTGACTAATATTTTATCTAATTCTTGGATTAAGTCTTCAATAGTTGTAAATAACCTACTCATATTATTTTACTTTTGTACTCCCTCCGTCCCTGTTCAAATGTCCCAACTTTTCTTTTTGGGCGTTCCATTTAAAATGTCTCAGCCCAAAAAAGGAAAATTTTTTATTATTTTTTTATTTGTGGGACCCACTTGTCATGGGGACGGTTATTTGCAAGGCACACTATTTGCAAGGCACGGAAAATGGACAAAATTGCCCTCCCGTACGCGAACGTTTCGTGTAATTTTACACGACGTTGTCAAATACGTTTCGTATATAAATATACGAAATGTATTGAGTTATTTCGTGTATATTCACACGAAATATTAACAAATATTTCGTGTATTTTCATACGAAACATATCTGACAGTCTGAATAATTCATACTTCCAAACATAAAAACTGGAAAAATTCAAAGACCAATACAGCTTTCTTGAAAAAAAAAATCATAAAAAATGGTATACTTTGTCATATTTCACATCACAAATCCAAACAGTTTTTAATGATTCATACATACAAATAAAAAAGGCTCAATAAGTCAAATGATACACTCATACTATGGCCTATTTCTTGAAACTCTTTCTTCGTTCGACGCAATTGAGAGTCGGTTGAATGTCTCTATCCGAGCTCTGTATGGCATGACCAAATTACTTGCGCTTGCATCACGATGAGCCTCCCAATATAACGCTGGCGATGGCATTGGGTAATCATTATCTAACATGTGCAGCAATATAAAATGGTTTCCAATGTGTCCAAGCACAAGTGTGTCTGTGGGTGGTCCTACTCCTTGTGGTACAGTCACCGGAAGGCATGTGAAGCCACTGGTTAGCGTGTACGAGATGAACACCACATTATACCTCGTGGCAATGATGTGCCCTAGCTCTGGGAGGGTCATATAATAATACTCAGGAGCCGGGGAGGAATAGTAAGCAATGCGACTGTAGAGCTCGTCCATACTAGTCCAAGATATAACTCTCTGATAAAGCTCGCGTCGACTATGCAGCTCAAGGCAACAATCTGTGCGGACTTGAGGCCACATGTCCTCATCTCCGTATATCTGCGCAGCTACGGCTCTATAGCCACAATGTCCATCACCCCTCACATCTGTGATGCCTTCAATAAATGGGACCATGAAAGGCATAAATGACATAGTATACCCAGAAGTATGTAGACTAGTGACTTGTCCATTTCCCTTTCCACGACCCCGACCCTGACTCCGACCCCGTCCCCGTCCTCGTCCCCGACCTCGTCCTCTCCCACGAGTTGAAGAAGCTAGTGGTGGAAGAGACGTAGGAGTAGTAGGGCTAGATGGTGTAGTGTTTGAACCTACTTTCGGATTGGGCGTGGACTTCAAAGAGTTTGAGTCCCACGACATCATACCCGATTGGGTTGATGCAATGAATGTAGATCTAGACCTGCTGCCAGTGGAGGGTGGTGTAGTGGGGACTCCAAAATATCTGTCTGTATGCTCCCAATCTGAAAGTATTCTCGAACTGGCGGTCCGGGGTTTATTTGCCTTTGAAATATGAGGTGGCTCAGAAGCATCTCTGGTTTGTGGATGTAGCTCTTCATTTATCGTTTGGAATAACTTTCTCTTGGTCGGTTCAGGTGTGTTACTGTACTTCGTTCCACACGCCTACAAAAGAATTTTCATTGATCGAAGACCTAGTTGGACAAGCACTGGCTCAATGTCCAACTTCTTCCAAAAGCATGAATCGAAGACAACCCAATCCGTCCCCGTAGCTCAGATGCGTGCAATCTCGTGATCGCATGGAAGTCCATGTGTTCGCCTAACATAACACCCACATTCCGAGGGATCCATGACATTATCCCCACTACGAGACCGCTCTTTTTGATGATGTCCAAGGCTACATTTGACACTCGCCCCAATATGTCCTGATAAAGATTACAAGTCTTCATATCAACTGGAATTCTGCTCTTTGCCATCTCCATGCTAGCTTTGATTTTTATTATTTGAATTTCCATGATCTCGTGAGCAACTTTGAAAATTGTGTCAAAAGTAGAAGAAGTACTTCCCAACGTATGCTTCAACTCGCTATGCTCACTCTCAAGATCTGTTCGTGGTGTGGGTTCCGAAGTGTAGCAACGTATCCGTATGCATGGACAATATTTTGAGAGATGGAGTAATCCATGTATCGCAGAGATAGCTCAATAAAGCAGGATAAGCAAAGAAACGTTTAGAAAACCGTTGCCAACGGGTGTTCCATTCTCCGAAAGTAGCGGTGATATTGCTTTGCATTGAATTTATTCATGAATGCTTTTGCGAATTCCGGGTTCCCAGTATGAGCCAACGCCCTCTTTCGAACATTGACTTCTATATGCCTTCGACACAAATGATGTGCGGTCTCGGGAAATTCTGCTTGGACAGCATTAATGAAAGCCAAGTCTCGATCAGTGAAGAAAACTGTTGGCATGTTGGGAGGATGAAAAAGACTACGCAAATTCTTGAGTGCCCATGCAAAATTATCGGTCTTCTCATTTTGGAGAAACGCATATGCAATTGTGAAATTCTTCCCGTGGAAGTAAATCCCAAAATATGTAGGAATGGCGAGTCCATGCTTGAGTTGGTGTTGTAAGTGCAATCACCTAGTAGGATTTTAAAGAGAAAACGAGTCGAACAACGATCACAGAATTACATTTCGTGTACTTATATACGAAATTGTACATTTTATATCGTGTATTTTTACACGACATAAATGATACCATTTCGTGTATGACCACACGAAATATAGTCTTAAAATTATATATCACTTTTCGTGTAGTTTTATACGAAATATGAACATATGTTTCGTATAAAAATACACGAACGTGTAGGCAAAATTTCGTGTATAACCACACGAAATGAAGTCTGAACAGACTGTATGTACAGAACAGAGTAAAAAACACATTGAAAAAAAATTCACAAAAATTTACCTTGGACTACGTATGGAAAGCAGTTGAGCATATGCGATGCTAGTGGGTGAGAGAAGAATACGTCGCCGATGATGTCACTGTCCTTGGCTTTCCTCGTGAATACAATATATTGCTTATCGTCGAGTAATTTCATGAATTGTTGCAGCGGTGATCTCCCTGCTCGTTCCCTTGCTTTGAACTTCACGATGGCATTATGGACGTGTGTCTGAGTACTCACATTCTTCTTATCCTTCTTCTTTAACATTGTGAGAATGTTATTCGGACGCATGGACGATTGACTTGCGGTACACACCTCCTCATACTCATCTTGTGACAATTTCCCGAGCGGATGACCTTAGGATACGTTGGAAAGTCATGATTATGAGAACCATGCTTGACAACATAACCCCATAACCCAGCGCCCATATCTTTGGCCCGAAGTTCAAACTTGCACCCAATCCTCTTGCTTTGCTAGTTAGCCTCTGATTTTTAGATTTGCCAGGCCTATACTTGCCACCAAAATGACATATAATCTTTGCGTAGCCTTGGATATTCCCACTAGTCTTTCTCGAATCTTGTATAACAAGTGTTATATTTTGAAGGGCCGCAATACTCCGTACGTGTTTTAGAAGTTTATCTCTATTTTCAAATAATTGTGATGTCGTGAATTGATCACTCAAATCCGGATATTGACCCTGCAAATTATAGTTGCATAAATAACTAATCAAGCAAAAATTTCAAGATTGGATTTTTATTCGAATGTGTATTTCAAGATTGCATTTTTATTCTAATGTGTATATGGAACATTGCCAATAGAATCCACATATGACAAAGATAAGATAGTAGCATATGAACTTACTTCATTGGAGCTTGGATTTTGATTTTGATGCGGAGAAGGTGATGAAGGTTGTGGAGAATCTTGATTTGGTGCCCTTTCGTCTTCTTCTTCAAAGATAAATTCTATATCATCAAGGTTAATATCATCGAAACAATGTGAGGAATCCATAATATGATTGTAAGAACTTGGATAATGTGTGTTATTGAATGGTGAATGGGGCTTTCTTGGTTTAACTTATTCTTTGGTTGCGTTTCGTAATAGGCTTGGGACGAAAATATGATTGACGGTGTTTAATATAGCTCCTGGTTTAACTCGTTTCGTGTATAAATACACGAAACAAACTCCGCATTGTCGTGTCATAATACACGAAATCCTAAAGAGGTTTTCGTATAATAACACACGAAATATGAAGCAATAATTCGTGTATTGTCATACGAAATTAATTTGAGCAATATATTTCATCTATTTATTTTTTTTTAATTTTTTTCTAGATTCTAGATGACATTTAAAATGTTTTTCATCTACATGAGTTTCCTCAAAATCCAAATGGATATTGAGTTACAAATTTTTGCCATTATTTAGGGTGTTTAGGGTTTTCTGTGTCCCGATCTTGCCAAAAATGGTATACGGCTACCTCGTTTATTTTTTTTTAATTTTTTTATAGATTCTAAATGACATTTAAAATGTTTTTCATCTACATGAGTTTCCTCAAAATCCAAATGGATATTGAGTTACAAATTTTTGCCATTATTTAGGGTGTTTAGGATTTTATGTGTCCCGATCTTGCCAAAAATGGTATACGGCTACATCGTTTATTTTTTTTTAAATATTTTTGTAGATTCTAAATGACATTTAAAATGTTTTTCATCTACATGAGTTTCCTCAAAATCCAAATGGATATTGAGTTACAAATATTTGTCATTATTTAGGGTTTTTAGGGTTTTCTGTGTCCCGATCTTGCCAAAAATGGTATACGGCTACCTCGTTTATTTTTTTTTTATTTTTTTCTAGATTCTAAATGACATTTAAAATGTTTTTCATCTATATGAGTTTCCTCAAAATCCAAATGGATATTGAGTTACAAATATTTGCCATTATTTATGGTGTTTAGGGTTTTCTGTGTCCCGATCTTGCCAAAAATGGTATACGGCTACCTCGTTTATTTTTTTTTAATTTTTTTCTAGATTCTAAATGACATTTAAAATGTTTTTCATCTACATGAGTTTCCTCAAAATCCAAATGGATATTGAGTTACAATTTTTTGCCATTATTTAGGGTGTTTAGGGTTTTCTGTGTCCCGATCTTGCCAAAAATGGTATACGGCTACCTCGTTTATTTTTTTTTAATTTTTTTCTAGATTCTAAATGACATTTAAAATGTTTTTCATCTACATGAGTTTCCTCAAAATCCAAATGGATATTGAGTTACAAATATTTGTCATTATTTAGGGTTTTTAGGATTTTCTGTGTCCCGATCTTGCGAAAAATGGTATACGGCTACCTCGTTTATTTTTTTTTAATTTTTTTATAGATTCTAAATGACATTTAAAATGTTTTTCATCTACATGAGTTTCCTCAAAATCCAAATGGATATTGAGTTACAAATTTTTGCCATTATTTAGGGTTTTTAGGGTTTTACGTGTCCCGATCTTGCCAAAAATGGTATACGGCTACCTAGTTTATTTTTTTTTAATTTTTTTCTAGATTCTAAATGACATTTAAAATGTTTTTCATCTGCATGAGTTTCCTCAAAATCCAAATGGATATTGAGTTACAAATTTTTGCCATTATTTAGGGTTTTTAGCGTTTTACGTGTCCCGATCTTGCCAAAAATGGTATACGACTACCTCGTTTATTTTTTTAATTTTTTCTAGATTCTAAATGACATTTAAAATGTTTTTCATCTAAATGAGTTTCCTCAAAATCCAAATGGAGATTGAGTTACAAATATTTGCCATTATTTAGGGTTTTTAGGGTTTTACGTGTCCCGATCTTGCCAAAAATGGTATACGGCTACCTCGTTTATTTTTTTTTTAATTTTTTTCTAGATTCTAAATGACATTTAAAATTTTTTCATCTACATGAGTTTCCTCAAAATCCAAATTGAGATTGAGTTACAAATATTTGCCATTTTTTAGGGTTTTTAGGGTTTTACGTGTCCCGATCTTGCCAAAAATGGTATACGGCTACCTCGTTTATTTTTTTAATTTTTTTCTAGATTCTAAATGACATTTAAAATGTTTTTCATCTACATGAGTTTCCTCAAAATCCAAATGGATATTGAGTTACAAATATTTGCCATTATTTAGGGTGTTTAGGGTTTTCTGTGTCCCGATCTTGCCAAAAATGGTATACGGCTACCTCGTTTATTTTTTTTTAATTTTTTTTAATTTTTTTCTAGATTCTAAATGACATTTAAAATGTTTTTCATCTACATGAGTTTCCTCAAAATCCAAATGGATATTGAGTTACAAATTTTTGCCATTATTTAGGGTGTTTAGGGTTTTATGTGTCCCGATCTTGCCAAAAATGGTATACGGCTACCTCGTTTATTTTTTTTTTAATTTTTTTCTAGATTCTAAATGACATTTAAAATTTTTTCATCTACATGAGTTTCCTCAAAATCCAAATGGATATTGAGTTACAAATTTTGCCATTATTTAGGGTGTTTAGGGTTTTACGTGTCCGATCTTGCCAAAAATGGTATACGGCTACCTCGTTTATTTTTTTTAATTTTTTTCTAGATTCTAAATGACATTTAAAATGTTTTTCATCTACATGAGTTTCCTCAAAATCCAAATGGATATTGAGTTACAAATTTTTGCCATTATTTAGGGTGTTTAGGGTTTTCTGTGTCCCGATCTTGCCAAAAATGGTATACGGCTACATCGTTTATTTTTTTTTAATTTTTTTCTAGATTCTAAATGACATTTAAAATGTTTTTCATCTACATGAGTTTCCTCAAAATCCAAATGGAAATTGAGTTAAAAAAAGATTGCATATATTTCGTATGAGCATACACGAAACTATAGACATTTTTTCGTGTATAACCACACGAAATATAGGCTTAAAATTATATATCACTTTTCGTGTAGTTTTATACGAAATATTAACAAGTAGTTCGTATGA
Source organism: Adenophora triphylla var. japonica (assembly GCA_022495995.1). Taxonomy (NCBI): domain Eukaryota; kingdom Viridiplantae; phylum Streptophyta; class Magnoliopsida; order Asterales; family Campanulaceae; genus Adenophora; species Adenophora triphylla. The sequence continues at coordinate 206,362 of JAFEMH010001645.1, forward strand.
AAATACACGAAACTATAGGAATCATTTCGTGTATAACCACACGAAATGATGTACGAAACAGACTGTATGTACAGAACAGAGTAAAAAATACATTGAAAAAAATTCACAAAAATTTACCTTGGACAACATATGGAAAGCAGTTGTGAAAATAAATTCACAAAAAATACATCAAAATATATAATCCATACAGTGTACATAATCCATACATAAAAAAATATAATCCAAAAATACATCAAAATATATAATCCAAAAATACAGTGTACATAATCCACACATCATCCCAAACTCATCCTAAACCGATAGACACTAAATGTGATATCCTAAACTCTCGTGCACCTGCACAATGGTAGCTACGAGGTCATCGGGTAGCCGGTCATCCCAGTGGCTTGATGGAAGTAGCCTATCTACGATCGCGGGTAGTGGCTCGGATGACCATGATGATGTGGAATGTCGGTGCGGGCTCATGTATCGGATTACTAATCCGAACATGACTCCTAGCTCGAAACCACTCCATATAGTGCGGAGTCACCTGGAGGAGATGTAGTCACCGATGGCCCCAAACGACGAACTGGATCGTAAGCCTCCATGTTGTACTCCATCCACTCGTCCCAAACATCATCACGATCGCCATACACCTTCTTGTACCCCTTCTGACCGGCTATCAAAATGCACGTCAAGATAGGCAAGGGGGACATCCTAGGGATCCTCTGCTGGATCGCGAAGCTTGCACAGTCACCCGGTCGAGGCATATACGCCTCGGTGATGTCTAAGAAGCGTATAACACCTCTGAAGTATGAAACCGGTAAGCGCATCCACCTCGGTACCATAAGGCGTCCAGCATACCTATAACTCACTTTGTTAGCAAACATGAACAGAATACTTTCAATGGGACGGAGGGAGTATAACAATTTAAATATAAAAAGCTCACCCTCTCAGCGGGCATCACATGCAGGGTGCGCCGAAACTCGAGCAGATGCTCCATCTCCCTGCCAGCTCTATCAGTGCGTGACCATCTCCGGGCTCTCGGCTGCCCCTCCTGCCAATCCGGGCTCAAAAGTCGCCGGAAGTCCGGGAAGTACTCGTATATCCAGGCCTGAAAAGTATTTTAGAAATATGTCAAAAAAGACATCTGTTTAGGGAAAAAAAAGGAGTAATAAATAAATATTAAATATTACCTCTAGGAGAGTCGAACAGCCTCCCATCTGAGCGCATCCGGATCTGGACGCCTTCCCCAACTCGCGATAGATGTACGCCAAAGCAGCTGATCCCCAGGCGAGACGCCCAAATCTCTGAAGATCCATGCGCGGGGAAAGATAAGGCTGCGGGCATCTTATCGACTCTTGTCCACAAACAGCGTGCAACCCAAGAGGAACAGGAGATAAGTGGATGCACGCTGGTCATCTGACATGTCTGAACGGGCCTCAAAGGCAAGACGGAGCTCACGTAATGTGTAGGACGTGCCCCTCAGACAGCCGATGAGGTGTCTCTGTATCTGGCGTAGGTCAGGCTCTGGATCCGCCGTCCTAACAGGAAAACCCGTACAGCTGACACCTATAAATTGTAAATGAAGAATATGTCAAATGCAGTCAACCAAAGCTCTACATATTGAAAATGAAAAATATAACAACAATATACCTAGAATATGAGTGACGTCATGCATCGTAATCGTCATCTCCCCCCACGGCATGTGAAACGTGTTAGTCTCAGGAGACCACCGTTCCACAAATGCCGTCAGCAGCGCCGAGCTAGTCCGGCGAATGGTGGTATCATGCAGGTGATGGATACCCGTAGCATCGACTGCAGTCAACCATGCTCGATCATCCTCGGCCAGTCTATCACGCGAGAACCTGTTTAAAGATTTATCAATAACAATTTTTAGAATTTCACAATAATGATTACATTAAAACCAATGTTTCGTCAAAGTTTATTTTTGTAAACAAATAGCTTACCTATCGAGATCTTTGCATGCAGTATGGAACTTCACCACCGACTGGCTAGTGGGGTTGCCCCAAATCTCTCGGGCTCGGTGATGACCGAACCCGTATAACAAATCACAAACCTCAGGGCCGCCACCTGGGTCGCTCACAATCTGCCATGATGGTGGCTCCTCCTCACCCGCACCCGCACCCTGCCTCCTCCTCCGTCCCTGCCCTCTAGCCACATCCAAACCCCTCCTCCTCCTATGCCCCAATGGTCTAACATCACGTCTCTCCGCCTCCGCCTCCTCCTCCTCCTCCGCCGCCTCCTCCTCCGCCGCCTCCTCCTCCTCCGCCTCTCCTGCTCCTCCGCCTCCTCCCCCTCCTCCTCCTCCTCCTCCTCCTCCTCCTCATCAGAGTCAGAAACTAAGACCTCCTCGGGAATACCCGTCTCATCATCATCCTCAGAACTCTCATCAACCAAATCATGCCTGTCATGTTTCTTTTTGCTGCGTACGGGAGATTTCGTTGCTGCCTCCTCGGCCTTCCTCTTCCTGTTAGACGCAGTCATACGTTCACGTCCCTACAATTTTTTAATAAGATAGTTAAATACAACAGTGATAAAAACAATCTACAACAAATCATCAATCTACAATTTTTGGTTCTATTTTCAGTTCACAGATCACATTTCGTGTGCCTATACACGAATTGTACTGAATTATTTCGTGTATATTCATACGAATCATATGGAATCATTTCGTGTATAGGCATACGAAACACAATGGAATAATGTTTAGTTCATTTCGTATGCCTATACACGAATTGCTAAGAACAATTTCGTGTAATTTTCATACGAGATAGAAGGACCAGTTTCGTGTATAGGCATACGAAACAACCTAAACATTGTTCATTGTGTTTCGTGTGACTATACACGAAAATCTTGGAACCAGTTCGTATAATTTTACACGAAATGTTGTGAAATAGCACGTGTAAAATTATACGAAACAATCACATTCCAGAAACATATTTCGCAATACAATTTCAAACCCAGTTCATCTTCATCAATGGAAACAACATATTCAAACCCAGTTCATAACATCTCATTTTATAACCCAGTTCATCAAACTAATTTTTGAATAATAATGATACTCTCTTTGACCTAAACTCCATAAAATCGAGGCCAGGGAGGGAGGGATTACCTTCTTTACAGGCACCGTGGTAGATAATGTTCCGGCGGCCATGGCAGCGGCGGTAGCAGCGGCGGAAGCGCTGGACTTAACTGCCGAAATTTTCATCTTCACCATTGTTGTAGCGTCGTTCGTTCGTCCTTCGTCGTCGTTCGGGTGTACGAGAGAGAGAAGAGAAGCTTGAACGGTTGGAGGGAATGAGAGGAATGAAAAAAAAAAATTATATATAAATGGGCATTTTCGTCATTTCCATGTGCCTTGCATTTTTCATGCCTTGCAAATAAAATTCACCACTTGTCATACTCACAATATTTATCCACTAACTATTCCCTACCCCACTTTCTCTTTTCTACATCACTTTCATACTCACAACATTTATTTTACTATATACTTTTTATATTATATATATTTATTCCTTAATTTTCATGCCAAACCTATTTTGGGACATTTATTATGGGACGGAGGGAGTATTTTATATATAATATTGATTTGATTTTAAAAAAAACATGCATTTTACCTTAAAAACTTTTCTACTCACTCCGGTTTTAAAGATTAATATAAACTCCCACCCACACAAACCGTCCCCAACTCTCTCTTTCCTTCTTCTCCATTCACCAAATCTGCCATAATCTCTTCCTTTTCCCCTTTCTCTTTTAATATTTTCGATTAATCGACATCTTCTTTAAGACCATAATTACCGGTGAATCAAAATGAGTAGGTCTAGGGAGAAACTATGGAGAAACGAGTTTCTGGATATCCAGAAGCTTTGGGATTAATATTCAGAAGCTTTGGGACGGATATTCAGAAAAAAGATTTAAGACCAAATTCAAGGCCAAGACCAAATTTCTGATCTGGATATCACTTTCACAAGGTTCTGGATATCCAGAACATTGAATATGGATATCCAGAAGCCTTAAAACTTATATCCAGAAGCCAATTCTAAATTTCTGGATATCACTTATATAAGATTCTGGATATCCTTTCAAAGAGTTCTGAATATCCAGAAGCTTTATAATTGATATCCAGAAGCCTTAAAACTTATATCCAGAAACATTTAATAAATTTCTGGATATCCTTTCAAAAGGTTCTGGATATCCTATTAAAAGGTTCTGGATATCCGGAACCTAATCAAGCCCATGAATCGTCATTACCAAAAGTTCACCAAATTGAGCCCTAACTCGCAAATTTCGGCTCCAGATCACCAAATTGAGCATGAATCGAAAACAAAACGAAGCTAATAATGGATTCGAACTGAATTGACAGCGAAAATTAACATACCGCCATTTAAATGATTCGTCGCGGAGGTTTGTGAAGTCGTTGAGGCTGAATGAAGCTCGATTTTCTCGAAAAATCTCCATGAAAATGATGAAATTGGATCGGGGAAGAAGAGGTTGAGGTTGGGTTTGGAGGTCGTCGGTTGATTTGGCCGGAGGGGGAGAGCTTGGTGATGGGTTTTGGCCGGTGAGATGGGTGAAGGAGATGCCTGCGTTTAGAGAGAGATAGGTCTGTTGTGTTGTGTGTCCGTAAACCCGTTTCTCCGTAAATTGGGGAGAAACGCGTTTCTCCCCAGATGTTACCAATCAAAATTGGTTCATCCTATTCTTTGTAATTTGATGAACCAATTTTGGTTCATGTCAATTAGTGGTGGCTAAATATTCGTTTATGGTCATGAACAAAAATTTTCATTTATTTCATAAATGAATTCGTGAACGAAAATTGATCCGAGCGATATGTGTATTTTGTAATTTTGAGATTTTTGAAATTATATTATTAAAAAAAATATTTAAAATGTTTATAATTTCTTTTTCTCTATAAATAGAGTTTAATTTTATAATATTTGACATAATTTATATATGTCCACCCGAATTGCGCGAGACGATACATTCACGTATACAAGAGAAAATTCACACGTTGGGAATAGCATCGAAGAATACATGGCGCGCAAACGGAAAGTTCAAAGCAAAGCTACACACTTGGCTCTCAAAGCAGACCTAATTGAGCATATATATGCAAAGAGCAATTCTTGAGATCATATGCATCATTTTATTTATGAGCGCGTTACTTTCTGTTCGTTCGTTTGTGTGTTGTATTTTAATTTTTAATTTTCATGAGTGTAATGTTTTAGATTATCGTAATTTAACGTTTATTTTTGGGTATTTAATTTTTTAAAATTTGTGCAATTAAATAAATAAATAAAAATTAATTAATTATATTTATTGTTAATGATGTTAATAAAAAAAATATTTATTAATGTATATTATTAATTTTATAATATCAAATTTCTATTAAAAATTATATCTGTGAATGAAAAATTCGTTCACCACTACAGAATATAAGTTGGCGTGAGCAAAATTTCGTTCACAGGCCAATTTCGTTTACGTGACGAACGAATTTTTCGTTCACCGCTGTCTAAGTAGTCTCACAATCATTGGATTAATAAAAAATCAGAGGAGAAAAAAATATGTGATCTCTCTTTCTCCCAACCTCTCTCAGTCCCCAAACTCCCTCCTTTTGTTTTCTTTGTAAATTCCTGCTGTTTTATGCATTCAACAATACATTTTTTTGTAATCTCAATTTATTGAAATTACAAATAATTGTGTTGTTAATATTTTTCCTTTTTGTCATATAATAAATTTATTTTATTTGTAATTGACGTTGTTTTTTTCTCTTTTATGAGAGCAGTTTTGAAAGAATTGTAGCTAGCAATGTGAACACTTGTGCGGTAACTTGTACATATAGTTGTTTAAATAAGGGTCAGCACAACTGTCTAAACAACTCGACAGTAAAATAAACTCACACGAACATAATTAAATGCAGCGGAATAAAACACTTCAGAAAGACTATGATTGTTGGAAAACTTTCGTAAAACACAATATTTTTTAGAACAAGTTGTAAAGAAAAAATTACAATGAAAGAAAAAAATTGCGAAAATATCAAATTGGTTCTAGACTAAAAACACAAACATAAAAAACAATTTTGAAGTTTCAATTATCTGAAATTCAAGAACACAGAAAAAAAGGACTAAAGAAAATATATAAACTTCGTCTTCTCTCTCTAAAATCCGTAACCAACAATGAGAGGGGCAAAGATCTTTATATAGTGAGAGCAATCCTTCTTCAACAATGATTCGTCTAATCTCTTCATTATTAAAAAGGATTATCCTTTCTTTATCCATCCAATAGTCCTTGCCTTCTTTAAATACATACCTAAAATATTGAAAACATATATAAACACAAAAAGTAATCTTATTCTATATTTATAATTAGGCAAATGAGTGAAAACTTCAAATAGAGGAGGCAGATTGTTTTCTCAGTAACCTTAGATTAAACATCCACTTCATGATAAATGTAACACATAAATTAACAAGGTATTTTTTATCACCAAGTTCAAAAGGATCTCACAATCAAGAGTCAAACACAGTGTCAAAGATGCAAACCAATCAAGTGATCACAAGAGATAATCATGCAGTTAATGAATGCATATTTTTTTTATTTGTGTTTTCTGTAATATACAATTATAGAGCAATGCAGACAGATGTCCGCACAGTTGTGTGATCATCTCAACACACAATCCGAGAGACCTTTTTGGAAAAGAAAAACTCTCGAAAACAATCGCTTTCATGAAAATATCAATCAATCGTTTATTAATTTCAACAAATTCACAACTAATAATTTTTTATTCAACAATATCTCTAACAAAATGAAGTCTAAAATCTAGATGCTTAGCAGTAGAACATTTAACAGGGTCATTTGTTATATCTATGGTACTTTTAGCATAAAAAAAAAGAAGATAAAACTTTGTTTTAGATTTCATAGTCTTTAACCAAATTGTTCATTAAAAAAAGTTTGATACACCTACTATCAACTGCCACATATTTTGATTCAACAGCTGATAGGAAAATAAAAGTTTGTTCCCTATTATTCTATTAATACAACTTATTTTCAAGAAATAAACATCCAACATTAGTGCTTTTAGAATCATGATTATCTCCCCCTCAAATACCTTTAAAAATTCCTCTTAATTAGATTCGTCATTGGCAACACAACAACATGAACGTACCTGATGGTATACGGAGTTCATGTATACCAAACCTGCAAGGTCACGGTAGTTGACCTTCTTTCCTCTTGTTTTCATTTCTTCATCTACTTCCCCAATGATCTGGGAGGTAGGATGATTTCCTTGTATTTTAGAAGGAATGTCCATCTCTTTGCTTACTTCACTTTCATCAGTTTCAGAATCTAAACCTTGTTTTTCAGTTATCTGAACACTTGTGTTGTCAGTTGTCTGAACAACTTGTTGCACAACCTGCTCGCACATGTCTGCTTCTCTGCATTCATTTGTCTTTCCTGGTTCAGATTCATCATTAACTGTATCTAATTCACATGTGCAACATGCAATATCATCCTCAACAGTTTTGACAATAAGATCAGGAGCATCATCAAAAATCGATTTAAGGTATAAAATATTTTCAACCAACTTGTAACAATGATCTGAGGATCTTACTACTGTCAAAACACATCTATTTGAATCATCAAAAACCTCACACATCTTCTTATCAAATTTGACATGTAGATCATCATCACACAATTGACTGATGCTTATCAAGTTAGCCTTTAGCCCATCAACATGCAACACATTATGCAACCTGGGTAAATCGTCTACATGCAACGTACCTTTGCCAATGATCTTACCTTGAGATTCTACACCGAAATTTACTTTTCCACATTTGAATGGTTCATAGTCACTGAAATGCTTAAATGACCCAGTCATATGGCGGGAGCAGCCACTGTCAAAGTAATAAGATCCTTCTGTTGGTGTTATCCCCTAGGCGTATAGTTATTTTGACTCATAACTAATACCGTTATGTAATCGTCTTTACCATTTATAATAGAAAAATGTTTATCTTGAGTATTATATGTTTTACATGTTTGTTATAATATTCTGTGTCCCTAGTTATTGTGAATAACTGGTATAAGTTGGTAATGGATAATCGATTATATGCATGGGATGCACATTACATTTATGGGTGCTTGTTAGAGAACATGGTACTGGACTGACCCATCTATTAGATTTATGACATGGTATATGGTTATATGTGTCATGATTAAATCTCATGATAGTCCTGTCATTGGAATCCTTAATACCTGAGATTATCATCGTCTTTCACATGATGAACGTTGTGTTTAATGTGGTCTAACACTATCTTTAATAGGATATCAATAAGGGCTATGTTGGCATGATTGGATTCTTGTAGGGAAGAATGATAAGTCAAGATGGGATTTGTCCCTCGTAAAGAGAGATGTCTGCTTGGGCCCCTCGATGAATAGTGTTGATGAAATGTGTGGCCACACTCAAGAGATTTGATAGAGATCAAATGCACTTGGATTATCAACATATTCGGAGTCGAGAAAGCATTGAACAATATAAGTTGACGTGGATCATGACTTATGTTCCATATGACATCGTGTGACAAAGGTATTGTGACATTGATCTATAAAGGAATCAAGCTTTGATGTTGTACTTAATTGGGTGGACATAATGGCTTGCTAGAGACCACTTATGTCTTGTGATGTTGATGTTTCAACTTACTACCAACATAAAATATAATTCCTAAAGGATCACACACAAAGAATAGATTGAAAATGACTCAAAAATGGAAAAAGGGAGGGGGCGATTGCGCCCTATGGTAGGGGCGATTGCGCCCTATGGTAGGGGCGATTGCGCCTTTTCTCTGTTCAAAAGGGGCGACCGCGCGGTTTGGTGGGGGTGATCGCGCCTTTTTTCTGGACAAAGGGGGCGATCGGGCGCCCTGGAGGGGGCGATCGCGCCCTACCGCTGTGCAGTTCCGTTTTGGCTTTGGACTAGGGCTTTTCTCCCTTACCTTAAGGGCTATTTATAAAGTATAAATAGCCCCTTTTGCCTCAGCCAAGATACATGAAATTTAGGGCTTGAGAAACACAAATCTCTTGATTTTGATTACGAATCAAAGATATAAACACCCTATATTCAATTCCATATCAGCCATAGATTGTTGAAAAGTGTTTCAACAATCGAGGATCATCTAGCAATCTAACAAGATTCGATCTTGGTTCGTTCACATGTGGATTAACGATAGAGGATGATTGTTTTATCTCCTAAAGCTTGAAGGCCTAGCATTGTTGATTCATCACAAGGAAGAAGATCAAAGTTTCGTCTACGATTCAAATCTGAATTACGATTCATGTACGAAAAAAAAACTCGTAACCAAGGTTAGTAAATCTATATTTCATAGTTTTAATCTCTTCATGTTAGACGGATTCATGGCTAGGGTTTTGTGTTATGTTAATGTCTTCTGTTGCGCTTGTAACCCCAAAACCTTTAACACTACTCTTAAATGAGGTGAATGCCACCAGACAGTTCATAGTTTCTTTTCTTACCCAGATAATTCTTGTTCCACCTTTGGGTTGTATGTAAAGTTGTGTGTTCGGTTGTGCACACAACTGTCTGCTCAAGTATCCACCATTCTTTATAAGTTCAAGTTCCTGTTTCAACTTATAGCAAATTGGTCGAATGTGATCAGGAACAAAACAATGATGACAAATGTATTGTCTTCGCCTGTGACCTTTCCTTTTGGTTTTTAAAACATTTTTATTTTATATTTTGGAAGAACCCTCACCCTCTTTGACAAAATTATGACTTTCATAGCCAATTTTAGATTTTCCTTGATTACCTAAATTCAAAACTTTTTCCAACTTAGCCTTACCATTGTTAAGTTTAGTTAGAGTTTCAGTTTCTCTTTTTATCTCAGTTTTGAACTTTTCACACTCAATATCTTTCTTTATAAGTAAAACTTCCAATTTGGCTATGGATTCCTTTTGAAAATCACTCTCCTTAGATAAACACTCAACCTCAGATTTCAGACATATATTTTCAGAGAAGAGTTTATCATTTACCTATTTGAACACCTTGATTTGCTCCATCCGCTTGATCCATTCAGTATGGAGTTCTATATAGGTAATGTGCAGATACTTATAGGTTGCACTATCTTCATCTGCGGATCATTCTTCAGTTTCACCTGTAGTTGTGGAATTCAAGCAGGTATAAAAACTACAGGCAGTTGTGCAGTCAGTTGTGCAGCCAGTTGTGTAACCAGAACACTACACAACTTCTGAATCTGAATCACTATCGGACAAGGGGAACTGTGATAAACGCAACATTAACATATTTGATGTTTGATCGTCATCATCAGAATCACTTAATGACGCAGAAAAACTCATTCCCCTTTTCCTTAAGGTATTTGCACATTCATTAGTAAAATGTCCAAAACCTTTACAAGCCCTATACTGAATTGACTCGATGGACTTCTTAGTGTACAAAAAAGGTTTCTTTATACTACTCTCCCTTTTAGATGATTCAACCGTTGAAGATGGGGAGTATGCTGAATTAGAAAACTTTGTTATTCGTTTCTTTTTCAGCATGTTGAATTTTTGTGTTATCAAGTCACACTAATCTTCTCCCAAGTTTGACTCGTCTATATATTTAGACAGTTGTACTAGATCTTCAAATACTTTGAGGGTACTAGAAAGAGCAATTGAATTTGCTTTGATAGATTCCTGTACATCAAGTTCAACAGTTTGGACATCCTGAGTTTCCTCAATTACAGAAATCTTAATATTAAACTTTTCTGGGAGAGTTCTTAGTACTTTATTCACAAGTATTGCATTGGATATGGATTCACCCAATGCAAATGACTCGTTTGAAATGTCCAAAATCTTGGCTGAGTACTCTTTTATGGTTTCATTCTCTCCCATTTTTAAAGTTTCAAACTTGGTTATTAAAGTCCTTAACTTAGTTTGTTTGACACTAGCTGGTACTTCACAATGAAGTTGGAGAATGTCCCAAGCAACTTTGGCAATGGTTTGGTTAGAAAATAACCCATACATATGAGGATTCACATGGTTAGAGATTGCTCCCATTGCCTTGGCATTATAGTTTGCAAGAGCAATTTTCCCAGCATTCCAATCCTCTATGGGCTTAGTACCATAATTTTTTTCATTCTTACCATCACCTTCCGATAAATAGGTGGTAATCTCAACCATGGGAGGAGTATAGCCAACAATGAAACTAACCCAAGCACGGTGATCAATATACTCAATATTCATAATCATCTTAGCCTTTTAAATGGTATAGTTTGAACCATTTAGAGTAGGCGATTTGTTATAACTACGATAACAGTTCATAGTGGCTACTTTCAAGGATCGATCTCAGTTGACTCGAGAGAAGGCTCTGACAATAATTGAAAGAATTGTAGATAGAGCTGTGAACACTTGTGTGGTGTCCTGTGCGTACAGTTGTTCACACAAGTGTCAGCACAATTGTCTAAACAACTCGATAGTAAAATAAAATCACACGAACATAATTAAATGCAACGGAATAATAAACAATCCAGCAAGACTATGCTCGTGGAAAAAATTCATAAAACATAACTTTTTTGAGAACAAGTTGTAAAGAAAAACTTACAATGAAAGAAAAAAACTTACGAAAAGATCAAATTGGTTATAGACTAAAAACATAAAGCATAAAAATACAATCTTGAAGTTTCAATAATCTGAACTTCAAGAACACAGAAAAAAAGACTAAATGAAATATATAAACTTCATTTTGTCTCTCTAAAATTCGTAACCAACAATGAGAGGGGCGGCCTATTTATATATTGACAACAATCATTTTTCTACAAAGATTCGTGCAATCTCTTCCGTATCAAAAAGGATTCTACATTCCTTATCCATCCAAGAGTCCTTGTATTTATTGAGTAAATACCTTAAATATTGAAAACATATATAAACACAAAAGTTAGCCGTTAGTCAAAAAGTAATCTTATTCTATATTTACAATTATTTGCTAACCTAATTATATAAGATATATAAACTAATTTATAAATCAGAATCACAAAAATTTAAAAAAATATAAGAGTATTTTCATACTATTTCAATTTTTTTCTCTCATTTGTTGAGAGGCTATGTTTGTTGTTTTTTGTTTGTTTGTTGGTTTTTTCATCTTGCAATTTCGCGACGATTCTCGCATTTTCTCAAAATGGAGTGGATGTCATTGTTCGTACTGCACAAAGATGATTCGTGTATTTTGAGATTCATGGTGAGTTGGGAAATTAGCGGTCTCTAAGTATTACTTGTCCCATATCAAGTGTAAAAGGAAGAGATATCATGTATGCAACATTCATATGAAAAGTAATAAAAAAAGAAATTCACTCTTTCGGAGTACGTCTGGGGGTATTATCAAGCCGGATATTCACTAATATCACCAATTTGTTGTGTTACAAATAAATATCCATGATCTCCGTCGAAGTCATCCTTCTCTCTATACTCCCTCCGTCCCATATTAGTGTGGATCAAATATTTGGACACACAAATTAAGGAAATGTAGGAGAGAGAAATAGGTGAAGGAGGTGTTTGCGAGTATGAAAAATTAAATAGGAGAGAGAATGAGTGGAAGGAATAGTAAGTTAATTGGTGTTGTGAGTGTAAAAGTAAAGTATGAGAAAGAATGAGTGGGTGAAATAGTAAAGGTTCTTTGCCATTTTGGACAGTCCACACTAATCTGGGACGGATCAAAAGGGAAATAAGTCCACACTAATGTGAGACGGAGGGAGTATATGCAAACACCCACCCACCCACCCTTAGAACCCTTGAACATAATTTAGATCATTCATGAAATGTCCCTATGGGCAGCACAAAGACCTACCAATGCATTTGACTATATTTGTGAATCTCACGTATTCTCTCTGGATAATTTTCACAACACACAATATTTTTTGTCATCACTTGTATTTATAAGAATATCAAATCTAAATCCTAAATGATTCTAATTCCTTCTGTAAGAAGTAAACTGCTCCCAACTCAAAAAAGGAATTTTGTTGCCAAAAGAAAACCATTTCAAATTAAGAATTCTACCAAATTTTCTCTTATTTTCCTTCTCGCGCGAAACTCATATTATTCCATACTTTGGTTTGTATTCAATCCCAACGTGTTGTACGTTTTTTCGTCAATTCGAATTTTATATATCAAGTGCTCAGATTTAGTATTGATAATCGGCGTGAGGCTACGATGTTTGAGTAGTGTCATCTATTTTCTAATTGTAAATACAATTGAATTTATCGTTCGTTAAGAAAACAATCTGAAGAAAATATTAGTAAGATTGGTTATGTGACTGATATGAATTCTTCAGTATTATTTATGTCATATATTATGTGTTATTAGTGATGAACGATTTTAATCTAGTTGTCTTGATTGCAACTTATGTTTGGTCATGAGAGAAGACGAAATTAGAATAATCCGATTCCAAACTAGGCTAACGTAGTTTTGACTTAATCACACAAAACAAATTTCAAAATTTCGGTAAAATAGTCCTCCTGTCAATTTCCATTATTCCTACCCCTGTCACTTCACCCCGGCCTATTTTCTTTTAACAATAATTTAGTTGTTGCAATTACTCCAAATATTTCTTCGCAACGACTCAATATCGAAATCCAACCTCTAAGTATCACACATTTTTCTATTAATCACCTTATCAATTGAGTTAATAACAGTACAGTACATCACAAGAATCCAAAAATCTAATAAATGGTTTGATTCTTAGTAGTGGTTTATAAGTCTCCCCCACTCAAATTCTTGCCGTTCCTATAAAGATTAATCAATATCCAGATCGTAACCACAGGCTAGCTTGCAAGCATTAAGTCCGAAGTTTCGTTCTAATACCATTTGTAACGACCCGAGCGCGAAGCCTGACTCGATACGTAGATACCACACTGACACACTAACCACCACCCCAATTGAGTTAACCAAAACCCATAACAACAGATCTCAAAAAGTCTAATTGATTATTTGATCATTAGTAGTGTATGAGTTTTATATATATCACATTAAATTTTCACATATTTACAATGTGTGGTGGGGGATATCACATTTTTATCACTAAATAAATATTATTTTTCAATTAAATAATGTTTAATTCATTCTAAAATAAATTTTGTTTTTTTTTTAAAAAATTAATTTCGAATAAGTGTACATTTTCTAACAAATATTATCTATAAATAAAAATTCACATTTTATAGTATCATATTTTAAAGTATACTTGCAAAAAAAATTCTTATTATTGCATTAATTTTTTGATATTTATTAAGATGCTTCATATTTATTTTTCAAAAATTCAATTAAATTGATAAAAAGCATAATATTTACTACGGAAAGAATTGAGTACAGATTCTATTATTTGATTTGATAGAGATTTATTGATAAAAAATATTGACTGCTGACTTATTGATTATTTCTTTGTTTTTATTCCAGCTAGAAAACAAGCAAAGTGTGAACGCAAAAGTTAAACCTGCTACAGGTGGTTTCACATTTGGTTTACACACACTTTCAAGGTTTATGAACTATGTGAAGAAGAAACTGCTGTGAATGTGAATGAGGCGTTGGTCTCGGCCCAACCCAAGCGGTCGCCTTATCAACAAGATCAAATCTCGGCTAAAGTTTCTGTCAGTGAGGCGCTAGCCTCGGCCCAAGCCAGGCAGCCGCCTCACCAAGACCAAATCTCGGCTGAAGCTTCTGCACGTGAGGCGCCAGTCTCGCCAAGTTCCAGGCGGCCACCCCACCTCAAGCCTGGAACGTGAACCCTCAGAAGTTTATTTAGGACTCTTTGGAATCCTCCGTTTTAAAATAGGACTCTTTTCCTTTTTCTATTGTAGCCTATATATATTAATAAGTTGATCAATAAGAACATCAAAAAACATGAATAAAACCCTAGATTGATTTTCTACATGGTATCAGAGCCCCCATCATACACGAGTCTAAATTCATGGCCGGCAACAATACCAATACCAACAATAATACTCCTAAAATCGAATACAATTCTCCTTTTTACCTTGGTCCTCAGGATAGGTCAGACGATTTCATTACTCCTACATGCTTCAATGGTGAAAACTACGATGGTTGGGCCAACGATATGCAAACAGCTCTTGAAGCTCGTCGAAAATTTGGTTTTCTAGATGGTACACTTACTGAACCTGTTTCTCCCTGCACCATCTCTGATTGGAATACTATTCATGCCATGTTGATTTCTTGGATCATGAATACTATCGAATCTGACGTTAAAAGCACTCTCTCCAAATTCAGAGATGCTAAACGTTTATGGAATTCTTTTAAAAGTCGATATGCTGTGGTTGATGGTCCACATATTCAAAAATTGAAGGCACCAATCGCTCGTTGTGAGCAAACTAAGGGCATGTCGATGACCACATATTTTGACAAATTAACTGGTTTATGGAAAGAAATTCATAGTCATGAACCTTTAACCAATTGATGTTGGGTATGCATACTTTAACCCTACCATTAGCTTTGATTTGATTAATACCATAATCTCATCTCTATTTTCTGGACTTTAGGCCCATATGTAAGAAACTTAGACTTCAATTTTTTAGTATAAGTCAATTTTATAGAATAGATTTATTTAGGCTTGAAGACTGGCACGAGACTCATGGGACATGAGGTTTTAGTTCAAAAAGTTTCAAACCGCACGTATGAAACTGCACTTGCAAACCACAGTGTGGAATTCCTACCTTGAAACCGCTCCTTGACAACTGCAGTGAATCATAATTGATGAAACCGTACTAGCAAACCGTAGTGCAGTTCCAATCTCAAGACCGCACTGTGAAACCTCGTTTGGTGAAATCGCACAGCCTAAACCGCATCATCACCAAACCGCATCCAATGAATGAAGACTTGAAGCTGAACCACTTATGACCGTTGGAATCCATATCAGCAACATCAAAAGTCAACTACCATATCTTGTCACGTAACTAAGTGTCAGACAGGATCTGCAAGGATCCTGAAAAAGTGACAGATGTCCTTTATTCCTTATTTGCAGCTGAGGTCTGATCAACTTTACCTGCAACTTCTGAACAAGGGACAAAAGTGGATTTGTGGACCAATCAGAATGCACCAGTACAGTACTTCAACAGTTGTATCACAACGGCTACTTTCTTGGTGCTTGGGTATAAATACCCCTAATCTTCAACATTTGAAGATTGCTTGAGAAATTGAAATTATAGTGAGTTCATAAGAAGATTGAAGCTCTGCCCAGAAATTTACAACCCTTTGAATCTTCATCTTCCTCCTTCAAGAACATATTTCCAGCCCAGAAATCAAGCATTTAACACCTCAAGAATAATTGTGCTCTACATCATATAGATTCAAAGAGCCTTGATCTTGTTAAACACACACACACACCTCACTTGAATAATCTCATAGATTATTCATTTGAGATACACTGGTTATAGTCTAGGATTTGATCTTCATAGAATAGATTTTAGATCTGAGTTTGAATACTTGTATCTTTGTAATCTCTCTCATACTCAATATAAAATCTAACTCTTAGAAAATCCAAGACTAACCATCTTGGTAGTGGATGTAGATCATTTACGATTGAACCACTCCAAATATTGTGTTCTTCATTTCTGCATTTTACTTACTATTCTTTACTGATTATTTTGTCTTTATCTGTTTGATCTCATTTACAGTTATCCAGATTGTGAATTTTGTTTGTAGTTAATCATTGTCAAAATCTCACTTTTCAGTTCTGTAAAACCGCACTAAAAACCGCACACTAAAACCGCACCTCTAAACCGCATTATAAATTCTGATATTCCGTTGTTCATTTTGCAACTCTACTTGCGGTTTCTAATACACTGCAAGCGATTTTGTAAGCAAGAGATTTCATTTTAAATAGAGGGCGAAAAATTTGTAACAGCTATTCACTCCCCTCTCTAGTTGTTTTTCACCCTTGTTGCCACCTTTGGGACCAATAAGTGGTATCAGAGCTAACACATTTATAAAACTTCTGTTTTTCAAGCTTAACAACTTGTGTGCCAATTCGCTATGAAAAATTCTAAAACCATGACAATGGTTAACTATTCACACATTCCTATTTTGGATAAAGACCACTTCGACTGTAACGACCCCAACCCTAGGCATCAATTTTTAATATTAAATTAAACGCTTTTAATATTTATATTTATTTTATGTGTTCAATTATGTCTTTAAATTCTTAATTTAAGATAATTTGGGTGAGAAGTAAATTTAGAATCTTTTATGAATTTAGTAGACATTAATTAAGAACCTTGAAGAAATAAAATAAATGGAAATAAGATAATTAGTGCAAGGAGGTTAATTGAGTGGGATGAATTATTTGGGTAAAGGTTGATTTAATTTGTGGAAGCCTTTGGAAGAGGGGGGCCAATTCCCTCTTCACTCCAATCCCCCCAAGTGTCCCCTCTCTCCTCTCCCCCTTACTCCCTCCATCCGGCCCCCTCCCCCTCAATCATCCTCCTCACTTATTTTCCCTACTCCCTCTTACCTCCTCCCTCACTCTTCTTCATCTTCTTTCTTATCATTCTCCATGGGAGAACCTTAGTGAAGCCTTAGACTCCATGGGAGCTCCCTCCTCCCAAGCTTTGGAAGCCAAGGTATTTCTCCTCCAAATCCAAATCTGAGGGTGTTTTTGAAGATGGATCATCTAGAGGATCAAGTCAAACCAAGAAGATCTTCCTTCCATTCTAAAATCCCAAGGTGAGTTATTATGACTTCCCTTCTTTGTATGCTCATAAAATATTTGATGTTGTGATTGATTTTTATAATGGTTGTTTGAGGCTTTAGAAACCTTCTTGGAAGTTGAAGAATTTATTTATGAAATGGGTGGAGTTAAATTAGGAGATTTAGCTTGAAATGAGGTAATGAATTGGTTGGGAACTTTATAAGAGTTGAGTGCTTGGTTAATGAAATGGAAAGAGGTTAATGTTCTTGGAAAATGATCTAGGATTACTTGGTTGTAAGTTACATGTTTGTTTGGGACTTGATAAGATTGAAGTATCATTTGGTGTTCTTGAACTAAGCTTGGTTAGAAAGATTTGGAAACTTAGGTTTCAATGGGTGAAAATCTGTTTTGGGCTGGAAAGTGGCATGGGCGGTCGCCCATCGGGGCTGAGCGGCCGCCCATCAGGGCAGTGATTTTATAAGGCTTGAAACCCCACTTGGGCGGTCGCCCAAGTGGTGAGGGCGGTCGCCCATGTTGGCAGGAAATTTTAGCATCTTTGGAAACCCACTTGGGCGGTCGCCCAAGTGGTATGGGCGGTCGCCCATGACCCTGAACCAACCTTTCTTAAATTGAACTAGGATCATTAACAAGTTTGTTTGGCCACTCATAAATGGTGACTCCCACCCAATAACAATTAGTAGAACCTAAGCAACCCGGATACAAATTGATCCTCTTTAACCTAGGTTAGAGTAGGATACCTTGGCTTGGCCATGACCTTTTATTTGGTCAAAATGGAATTATAGGAGTAGTTAAATATTGTTCGGCAAGTGGTCCAAACTTGGGAAGTAGGTCTTGTACTTTTACTAAGATTATTCAAGGTTGAGGAATGACTTCGTAAGATTGATTTATGGTGCTTGGTGACCTTACTTGCCCATACTCGGGGTAGCTAGCTTGAATCATGTTTAAAACCATAGGCCACTCTATTGTGCTAAATGTATATGTATCACGGTAGTATGATTACCCCAATTGTGGATTATTTGGTATATGGTTGTTACGTATTTCCGTTGTGGATTCTCTGGTATATTGCTAGTATTGTATCCCGGTTGTGGATTACTTGACTTGTTGATTTCATTGTTCCCGGTGTGGATTATGTGATTATATTGTTACCTTAAATGAGCTCATATTCATTGGTAATATTATGCATAATGTATTACTTAAATGTTGCATTATGATGTTGGTTGAACATGAGTATATTTTACCATGTTACTATATATTTTATCCCGTTTGTGGATTTATCTCAAGTAACTATCATGTACTTGAGCGTATTTATGTTCGGGTGGGTATGATGGATGCCAATCAATTATGGATTTGTTCTATAAGTGATTGAAGGTACATCATACCGGTGACCCTTCCCCACTCTGTGGCCACGGGGTGGGGGTGTGCTAACGGCTGTATTGACCCACAAAGCTTTACAGATCTGTTGCAACCGTTGTAAGGAGGGACGATATTATTTTTGGGATATTCTAATATAGGAATCCTTTCTTATATGGATGGTCTGGGGTATGAGTCCTATAAGAGGTGAATGTGCTGGAGGCAATTCACCAAAGAGTGGAGTTTTACTCCCACGTTGTACGACTTATTGTTCAGACGGGAAAAGGTAAAATGAGGTAACGTAAGGTGTTTACCGCTTTCATAATGTGTTATGTGCTACCATGCTATGTGTTGCACTTTGTTTGGCATCTTGCTGCATATCATAATAGCTCATTGAGATTTATTCTCACCCCTCTCCCTTCTTGTTTTAGATCCCGAGACAGTGACCCGAACCAGTGAGGCCGGGGATATCATTGTGGACTTTTACTTTTGGGGCTTGTCAGGTTAAGTTAGAAGTTGGCTCTTAGGAGTATTTATTTAATGTTCCACTTTTATAATTTGTATGGACAACACTTTTATTAAACAATGTTATTCAGTGTTTTGTGTAATTGATCAGATTTCGGTTTGTTAACGTTGTAGTTGGATTTCCCTTAGGTAGGGATATTATCAATTGATTTTTATTTGAAAGTTTGAAAAGTAGTCTTCCTTTAAAGGTAAATAAATGTTTTAAAAATCTAGATGGATTGTCTTAGTTTGAGCTCCCTTAGCTCGGGACACGTGTTAGGTCCCGGGTTGGGGTGCTCACAGTTGGTATCAGAGCTTAGTTTAGAGGTCAAGGGTAGATGTCTAAACTAAGGGGGAATGTATGGAAATTGACGTCGAGTGTTTTATGCAGGAGTTCGTTCTAATGGCCGGAAGCAAGGATGATCAGCGAAAGGTGCTAGGAAATGAAGTAGATATGGGTATAGGTGGAATTCAGAATGAAGAGATGATGAAATTATTCAGGGAGTTTGTACAAGGTATGGAGACGAGAGGATCAGTTTCGAATCAACTTGAAGGATGTCAAAGTGATGGATTGGAAAGATTTGTGAAGATGAACCCACCGAGGCTTTAACGGAGGTCCGAACCCGTTAAAGGCGTAAGAATGGTTAGCAGAAATGAATAGGATTTTCGAGGTTATAGAAAGTCCCAACAAGGAGAAAGTTAGGTATGCCGTGTTCAAACTTGAAGGTTTAGCTGATCAGTGGTGGCAAATATTGAAGGGAAGTTGGGAGCGGGATCACACGCCCCAGACTTGGGATAATTTCACCAAACATTTCGAGGATCATTTCGTTTCGATGGTTACAAGGGACAAGAAGGAGATCGAATTCTTAGGACTAGAACAAGGGATCATGACGGTGAATCAGTATGTAATCAGGTTTGAGGAATTAGCTAGAAGTTGCCCTCATTTGGTATCGTATGAAGCGAAAAGAGTTCATAGGTTTATAAAAGGTTTGAGGACTGAGTTTAGGAAGAAATTTGGGATTGATAGCTTCACCAATTATCAGACAGTCTTAGAGAGAGCTTATAAGATCGAGAAAAATATTGAGGAAAATAGTGGGAAATTGGAAGGTGAGATTGGAGATCAGCCAAGGGCTTTAACTTCAGGAAGGATGAGAGAGAAACTTGTGGTAGCTTCTTCATCTAGGCCAGTACCCAAACAGTATGGGATGATTTGTAAATTTTGCAAGAAGGTTGGACATACCGAAGATCGGTGTTGGAGTAAGCAAGGCAAGTGTATTAATTGTGGAGAGATAGGACACTTTAGGAGAAATTGCCCAAGGTTGCAGCGGGGACGAGCTTCAAGCAGCAGTCAACAAGGTGGACGACAAAGAGGTAGTACCGAGAGAGATAGCGAAGGGGAACTAAAAGAGAAGGTCTATGGGCGGGTATGCGTTTCGGATTCAGGAGAGATAGATCCCTCAGAGGTCACTAGAGGTATATTCCCTGTCTCAAAAGTTAGGGGTCACATTTTATAGATCCTATTGCATATCATTTATGTTTGGCATCACATTTTGCTTATATATGACATACATTGTTGAGAATTTGTTTATTTGTTAGAGGGTTCTGCTCTTATGAGAGAATACCTCGAACCTTCTTTGGTTTACCACGATGGTTATGTGGTTATGGCTGAGCATGTATTGCCAGTTGAATTGGTATAGTTAGTATTTTACGATTCTTAGATATACTTGACCTGGAGGGTTAAGTAGTTGTTGTATAATGATAGACTATCCTAATAGGTGAGTCTCCTTTTTCCATGCCTAAATTGCTTATATTGGTAATTGTTATAAGTGAACCTTAAATGTGAGATTCTGAATTTTTTGAGGGTGTTTGGGGTGAAAGTTTTGAATTAAGATGTGAAGAGTAATTGGTATATGCTAGACTTTCTTAGGGAGTCTTTTCCAAAATTTTATGTGCTAGTTGCGAGTAAATGTTAAATGTGCTTTCGTTGGTATATTTTGTTGTGTTGGTTCTGAATAGGATAAGCAGAATTGTAATCCTTATTTTGATGGCTTTAGGGTAATTAGAATTGATGATATCTTTGTTAATTAAAGTTTCGGAAAGATTGTAAAAATAATTTGAGAGTTGGGTTGATGATACCTTGTGAGGAGTCCCTGTATGCAAAGTTTAGCTAGTATGAGTTAGCTCGAGAGGATTACAAATTTTGGGTTCTATAGTCTTAAACTCGGGTGTTGCCAAGGATCTAGTGAGGATGAGTCCGTGATCTTTGAGTTAGCAAGTACTACCTAAGAAATTTAATGAACCCTTAAGAATTGTAGAGTCGTTGCTTTAGTTGACTCTAAAGGACGTATAAATGATGTAGGATGTAATAAGGATGAATCATATTGTTAGTGATGGAAAATAGGTTGGCTTTGGACCCGATCCTTACCTTACCTAGTGGATGTGAGGATCTTATGAAGTTTTAAGTATGTATTACCGGAAGATCAAGGTGTAGTGTTGTGCAAAATGGGAAGGTGATAGCGTATGTTCGAGGAAATTAATTTATATAGAGCGGAATTTTCTTATCATTTATCGAGAATGGTTACAATTGGTTGTGTGATTTAAATGGAATCTTATCTTTTGAAGCACCCTTTTGGGGTCGGTTATCGATCCTAAGAGTTGAAGGAGTTAGTTAGCCGAAAGGAAGAAGTTTGAAGACTATCCAAATTCTGGAAGAATAGGTTGTGTCGTGTGACGGATTTTCCTTTCAACTTGAGAAGTTTAAGTAACCTTAGCGAGTTTACATTCTAGCATTGAGATGGAATCGTATGAGGCATGGTTCGGGGAGATATTATCGATCTCCAATTTGTTGGGATGAAATTAGGAAGCTAGGCCTAAGGAAGATTAGCGCCAAAGTTGTTAATCCATTTGAAGTTTTAGGAAATGTTGGTGAGTTGACGTATAGACCGATTTGGGGCAGCTTATTGAGCGTTGGAAGTTTTAAATACAATATCGTAAGGAATTGGGTGACATAAGTTGTAGTACTTTTATTTATCTATACTTTCTTTGAGGTCGTGAAAATTCGGGTTAGTGAGAATTGTATGGTATTCTTGGGATATTGCGTTGTAATATCAGATTACTATTGAAATTTGGAATCTTGGAAAGAACCATGGTATTGAAGAGACAAAATTGGGAAGTGAAGTCCTAGAGTATTCGGGTTAAGAAAGTGTATAGTAGAATTTTGCCGTTGAGAAATCAAATTGGAAATGTTAAAGTTAGAATGTGTGAAAGGTAACATTCGCTATTTGATCCTTAGGATAAGTCTTTTTTAAATTCGGGACGAATTTTCTTTAAGGGGGAGTGAGTGTAACGACCCCAACCCTAGGCATCAATTTTTAATATTAAATTAAACGCTTTTAATATTTATATTTATTTTATGTGTTCAATTATGTCTTTAAATTCTTAATTTAAGATAATTTGGGTGAGAAGTAAATTTAGAATCTTTTATGAATTTAGTAGACATTAATTAAGAACCTTGAAGAAATAAAATAAATGGAAATAAGATAATTAGTGCAAGGAGGTTAATTGAGTGGGATGAATTATTTGGGTAAAGGTTGATTTAATTTGTGGAAGCCTTTGGAAGAGGGGGCCAATTCCCTCTTCACTCCAATCCCCCAAGTGTCCCCTCTCTCCTCTCCCCCTTACTCCCTCCATCCGGCCCCCTCCCCCTCAATCATCCTCCTCACTTATTTTCCCTACTCCCTCTTACCTCCTCCCTCACTCTTCTTCATCTTCTTTCTTATCATTCTCCATGGGAGAACCTTAGTGAAGCCTTAGACTCCATGGGAGCTCCCTCCTCCCAAGCTTTGGAAGCCAAGGCATTTCTCCTCCAAATCCAAATCTGAGGGTGTTTTTGAAGATGGATCATCTAGAGGATCAAGTCAAACCAAGAAGATCTTCCTTCCATTCTAAAATCCCAAGGTGAGTTATTATGACTTCCCTTCTTTGTATGCTCATAAAATATTTGATGTTGTGATTGATTTTTATAATGGTTGTTTGAGGCTTTAGAAACCTTCTTGGAAGTTGAAGAATTTATTTATGAAATGGGTGGAGTTAAATTAGGAGATTTAGCTTGAAATGAGGTAATGAATTGGTTGGGAACTTTATAAGAGTTGAGTGCTTGGTTAATGAAATGGAAAGAGGTTAATGTTCTTGGAAAATGATCTAGGATTACTTGGTTGTAAGTTACATGTTTGTTTGGGACTTGATAAGATTGAAGTATCATTTGGTGTTCTTGAACTAAGCTTGGTTAGAAAGATTTGGAAACTTAGGTTTCAATGGGTGAAAATCTGTTTTGGGCTGGAAAGTGGCATGGGCGGTCGCCCATTGGGGGCTGAGCGGCCGCCCATCAGGGCAGTGATTTTATAAGGCTTGAAACCCCACTTGGGCGGTCGCCCAAGTGGTGAGGGCGGTCGCCCATGTTGGCAGGAAATTTTAGCATCTTTGGAAACCCACTTGGGCGGTCGCCCAAGTGGTATGGGCGGTCGCCCATGACCCTGAACCAACCTTTCTTAAATTGAACTAGGATCATTAACAAGTTTGTTTGGCCACTCATAAATGGTGACTCCCACCCAATAACAATTAGTAGAACCTAAGCAACCCGGATACAAATTGATCCTCTTTAACCTAGGTTAGAGTAGGATACCTTGGCTTGGCCATGACCTTTTATTTGGTCAAAATGGAATTATAGGAGTAGTTAAATATTGTTCGGCAAGTGGTCCAAACTTGGGAAGTAGGTCTTGTACTTTTACTAAGATTATTCAAGGTTGAGGAATGACTTCGTAAGATTGATTTATGGTGCTTGGTGACCTTACTTGCCCATACTCGGGGTAGCTAGCTTGAATCATGTTTAAAACCATAGGCCACTCTATTGTGCTAAATGTATATGTATCACGGTAGTATGATTACCCCAATTGTGGATTATTTGGTATATGGTTGTTACGTATTTCCGTTGTGGATTCTCTGGTATATTGCTAGTATTGTATCCCGGTTGTGGATTACTTGACTTGTTGATTTCATTGTTCCCGGTGTGGATTATGTGATTATATTGTTACCTTAAATGAGCTCATATTCATTGGTAATATTATGCATAATGTATTACTTAAATGTTGCATTATGATGTTGGTTGAACATGAGTATATTTTACCATGTTACTATATATTTTATCCCGTTTGTGGATTTATCTCAAGTAACTATCATGTACTTGAGCGTATTTATGTTCGGGTGGGTATGATGGATGCCAATCAATTATGGATTTGTTCTATAAGTGATTGAAGGTACATCATACCGGTGACCCTTCCCCACTCTGTGGCCACGGGTGGGGGTGTGCTAACGGGCCAGACACTCCACAAAGCTTTACAGTATCCGTTGCAAACCGTTGTAAGGAGGGACGATATTATTTTTGGGATATTCTAATATAGGAATCCTTTCTTATATGGATGGTCTGGGGTATGAGTCCTATAAGAGGTGAATGTGCTGGAGGCAATTCACCAAAGAGTGGAGTTTTACTCCCACGTTGTACGACTTATTGTTCAGACGGGAAAAGGTAAAATGAGGTAACGTAAGGTGTTTACCGCTTTCATAATGTGTTATGTGCTACCAT
This sequence comes from Adenophora triphylla var. japonica, assembly GCA_022495995.1. NCBI lineage: Eukaryota > Viridiplantae > Streptophyta > Magnoliopsida > Asterales > Campanulaceae > Adenophora > Adenophora triphylla. The sequence goes on from JAFEMH010001645.1 coordinate 231,561, forward strand.
GCTATGTGTTGCACTTTGTTTGGCATCTTGCTGCATATCATAATAGCTCATTGAGATTTATTCTCACCCCTCTCCCTTTACTGTTTTAGATCCCGAGACAGGTGAACCGAACCAGTGAGGCCGGGGATATCATTGTGGACTTTTACTTTTGGGGCTTGTCAGGTTAAGTTAGAAGTTGGCTCTTGGGAGTATTTATTTAATGTTCCACTTTTATAATTTGTATGGACAACACTTTTATTAAACAATGTTATTCAGTGTTTTGTGTAATTGATCAGATTTCGGTTTGTTAACGTTGTAGTTGGATTTCCCTTAGGTAGGGATATTATCAATTGATTTTTATTTGAAAGTTTGAAAAGTAGTCTTCCTTTAAAGGTAAATAAATGTTTTAAAAATCTAGATGGATTGTCTTAGTTTGAGCTCCCTTAGCTCGGGACACGTGTTAGGTCCCGGGTTGGGGTGCTCACATCGACATCTGGAATGTCCGAATGTTAATTCATTTAGAAACTATTGATGAGATGTTGGTGGAATGCGTGACGAATGGCCCATTTGTTCCTATGAAGGTTAACACCAATTCAACCACCAGTGGTGAAACTCCAGAAGTCAAGAAGCTTAAAGAAGAGTGGACTGATGAAGAAAAACGATTAGTTGCTTTGGACAGCAAAGCAAGATTCATCATTTCTGGAACCTTGCTCGTATCAACCCTTCAAAAAGTGATGTATTCCAAAACCGCAAAGCAGATGTGGGATGCCATAGAGAGCTACCTTGAAAGTGACGATATCTGCAAAGAAAATAAAAGATATGCTGTTGAAAGAACCTACAACAATTTTAACAGAAAATTCAACGAAACCTTACACTAAACTTACGATCGCTACGTTGAGGTAGTTAATGCTTGTAGATCTCTTCGCAAAGTTTTAACTGATAAAGAAGTCAATATGACTTTTCTAGCTGCTTTGGGTTCGAGATGGGTCAATAAAGTCACATCTCTTGAGGACTCTAAAGATTTAAATACTTGGACGTTAAGTAACTTGTATGCAAATCTAAAAGTCCATGAACTTAATTAGATCATATTGAAGAGGTTGAAGGGAAAAGCAAATCACTTTCCATGTCCGTAGTGAAACATGAGGAGAAACCATCTACTTCAAATCAAATCGCTGATTCTTCCATCTCAACCGCATCACTCATCGAAATGGATGATGATGATTTTGCCATGTTTGTGAAAAGATTTCGAAAGTTTAGAAAATCTTCAAAACCTTTTACTAAATCATTTTCAAAAGGCAAACCTCCAGCAACTTTTTCCAAGGCTGCTGATACAAAGAAAAAGAGTGATTTAGTTTGCTACAATTGTAGAAAACCTGATCACTTTGCATCTAAGTGTCCACAACCTAGATTAAAATATATGAAAAAGAAAACCTCTCCTGCGAAATTTTCTCGTCGCAAGGGAATGGTTGCTGAAGAGGAAGAAAACTCAAAAGAGTTAGCAACTTGGATTGAAACGGATTCTGATGAAGGAAGTGATGATGAAACCAAAGTGGTTAATCTCTGCTTAGTTGCAAACGCTTCTGATGATTTAGATTCTGACTCAGTCGAGTCGCTGGATATGGAAGAAGAAGAGGTTATTCATACGAAATCCTCATTTAGGGTTACTAGTATGGATGATGACGTGCAACTTAATCCTAGTGTAAAAATTGGAAATAGTTCTTACTCACGTCCCATCTTTCCTTCCAAAAATGCTACACCTTCAAAAATAATTTCAAATAAGAAAATTTTGAAAAAGCTGGTGGAAGAGGTTTCTCCCATGAAACATGAAAGGATGTTCAAGGAAGCTGAAATGATGATCCAAAAATTCCAAAATGTTAAGAAAGCTTTGTCTTTAGCAATTAATGAAATTTCACAGCTTAAGACGGAGAAAACAGTGCTTAGGTCTGAAATTTCAAATCTTAAAGACCAAGTCAAAAGTATGTCTCCTCTTACTGATAAAAACCTCATTCTAGAAACTAAGGTTTCTGCACTTCAACTTAGGAACGATGACTTGGTTGCTCAAAACAAAGACCTCCAGAAGGTAATTGATGAGTGGACTAAATCACGTGTCACCTTGGATCAAATTTTAGAATCCCAAATGGCCAGTGGTGATAAAGAAGGTCTGAGATTCCAAACAGGTGAAAAGTTGAAGTGTGCATCCTGCTGTGAAAGAGATGAGGAATTTTCCAAACAAACTAATGAAATTTCTAAGGAAAAGAATTCAATTTCTAAGGGTAAAGGACAGGAACAAAAGTCTCCACTTAACTTCCATTATGTCTACCCTAAGAAATAATTTGGAAAAAATTCTCAGATGAAAAGAAAAGAATCTGTTGTTAAAACAGCAGAGGAGGTTTCATATGCGGCTGACCGCACTTCTACTTCAACACCACCTGGTGAAGTACGTTGTGCAGCTGACCGCACGACTGACCGCCCTTCTTCTTCAATTGCACCTCCTGCCTTCAAAAGCAAGAGGAGCGTTCCCAGAAAAACGGCGGTTAAACCGCAACATACCACCTTTGTGAAGGCTAAAACCGCAGTTCCCAAAAAGAATGCTGATCCTAAGAAGAGTAAAGAGTTTGTAAAACCTCATGTTGCTCAAAGCTTTCATAAATGTTCTGTGTGTGATGGTTTAGGTCACAAGGCTGCAGAATGCCTTTTGAGGTTCACACCCAATGCCAGAAAGAATAATCCTCCTTCTGTCAAACAGGTGTGGGTCGTCAAAAGATGCTAAACTGAGGACCCAAAGAATAAAGGGGGCCTCGTGTTTAAATGTTTATCTTTCAGGTCCTCTGCTTAATGGCTAGTCACTCCAAGGATAATGAATGGTATCTTGACAGTGGCTGCTCAAGACATATGACTAGAGATAGATCATTACTTGAAGATGTCATTGAAGCCAGCGGTCCATCTGTAACCTTTGGTGACAACAACAAAGGCAAGACCATTGGGTATGGTATGATAAGGAGAGAAAACCTAACCATTGTGAAGGTTTCTCTTGTTGAAGGACTCAAGCACAACCTCCTTTCAATTTCTCAATTCTGTGATAAAGGAATGCATTGCAACTTCACTTCTTCAAACTTCTTTATCAAAGATTGCATTTCCGGAGTCACCCTACTCACAGGGATTCGTAAGAGTAATATTTACATTATTGATGTAAATTCTGCATGTAGTATTACTAATCTCTATTTTGTAGCTAAAAATGTGAGCAAAAATAGTTGGCTATGGCACAAGCGGTTGAGCCACTTGAACTTCAAGTATCTTGCAAAGATTGGAAGGGAAAACCTCATTCGCGGTTTACCCAAAGTGGCTGACCACCATTCAGAGAAATGCAGTGCATGTCAACTTGGTAAACAAACCGCGTCGTCTTTCACCAGCAAGACCGCGCCCTCAACTGCAAGATGTTTACAACTGCTCCACATTTATTTGTTTGGACCTGTCACCACTGCCAAAATTGGAAGAAATAGATATATTTAGTGGTGGTGGACGATTATTCAAGATATACGTGGGTTGAGATGATGATCACAAAGGATGATTGCTATGAAATTCTAACCCCACTCTTTAGACGGCTCCAAACCCAAAAAGAAGATGACATCGTTAGTGTAAGGTCCGATAATGGAACAGAATTCAAAAGCAATGGTGTTGCTCAGTATTGTGATAATCACGGAATTGATCACAATTTTTCTACTGCTGGTGTTCCACAACAAAATGTGGTTGTGAAAAGAAAGAACATGACGTTGATTGAGGCCGAAAAGACAATAATTTCTGAAGCCAAGCTTCCTCAGTATTTTTGGGTTGAAGCAATCAACACAGCATGCTTCACTCAGAACCGCTCCATCATCAACAAAACCTACAACAAAACTCAATATGAACTTTGGAGAGGAAGAACCCTCAACATTGCATTCTTCAAAATCTTTGGCTGCAAATGCTTTATCCTCTACAACGGAAGAGAAAACAGAGGTAAATTTGGAGCTAAGGCTGATGAAGGTATTTTTGTTTGGTATGCTAAACATTCTAAAACTTTTTGTGTTTTCAATAAAACTAGTTTAAAGATAGTAGAATCTGTCCATGTCACTTTTGATGAACATTCTCTCCTTGAGCTACATTTGGCTCCAAATGTTGCTGATGATTTTGTTGAGACTAATGAAACATGTGAAAGTTCCAAAACCGCACCTTAACCTCAAGAACCACAAAATCCAGCAACCTCAACTGAAATTCCATCAAACCGCAATTTTCAAACCGCACCTGAAGTTCCTACTTCAGATGCAACCGCAAGGGAAGATGTTGAAAATTTACCCATCCAACATCTTTGAACCTCTTCGTCAAATTACTTTCCATGACTTCACTGAAGGATCTAACGATGTTCCATTAAAATATCTTCAGCAAACCTCCGTTCAATCAGATTTACCCCCCGAGGTTCGTGAAGTCAGCAATCACCCTCTCACAAATATGATTGGTGATTTGTTTTCCGGTGTTTAAGCAAGAAGATCAAACTATGATGAGCATACTTCTTTGATATCTCAAATTGAACCCAAGAAAGTTGATGAAACACTCCAGGATTCCAGTTGGGTCGTTGCTATGCAAGAAGAACTCAACCAGTTTGAAAGATGTAAGGTTTGGACATTAGTGCCTAGACCTCATGATCAAGGAGTGATAGGAACAAAGTGGGTGTTTAAAAATAAGATGGACGAGAATGGAAGCATCATGATAAATAAAGCAAGGTTGGTTGCACAAGGATATAGGCAAGAAGAAGGAATCGACTACGACGAAACCTTTGCTCCAGTTGGAAGACAAGAAGCAATCAGAATCTTCTTGGCCTATGCATCTTACAAGCGTTTCATCAAATGGACGTTAAGAGTGCATTCCTCAACGGTGAACTTCAAGAAACCGTGTACGGTTCTCAACTTTCTATATTTGAAGACTCTAAATTTTCAAATCATGTCTACAAACCCCAGAAAGCTTTGTATGGACTCAAAAAAGCTCCAAGGACGTGATATGAGACTTTATCTAAATTTCTACTAGAAAAAGGTTTCAAATGCGGTAAAATCGATACAACTCTATTCATTGCCAAATATAACAATCATTCCTTACTTGTTCAAATTTATGTTGATGATATTATTTTTGGCTCTACTAATGAATTACTTTGTAAGCGTTTTGAAACGCTAATAAAAAGCAAGTTTGAGATGTGCATGATGGGAGAATTGACATTCTTCATCGGGCTTCAAATCAAACAATGTAAAGAAGGAATCTTCCTTAGCCAAGCCAAATACACAAAGGAGTTAATCAAGAAGTTTGAACTAGAAAATGCAAAAGCATACGATACTCCCATGGCTACCGGCAATATGCTAGACAAAGATCTAAAAGGTAAGAAGGTTGATCAAACCTTATAACGAGATATGATTGGCTCATTACTTTATTTAACTGCTAGTAGGCCAGATATTATATTTTGTGTATGTGTATGTGCTCGGTATCAAGCTGATTCAAGAGAAGCACATTTAAGTGCAGTCAAGCGTATAATCCGCTATCTATCTGGAACTACTAATCTTGTACTTTGGTATTCCAAAGATTCGAATTTCGATCTTGTAGAATATTCAGATGCAGATTATGTAGCTTGCACTATTGATAGAAAAAGCACTAGTGGATTTGTCACTTCCTTGAGAATAATCTAGTTGCTTGGACCAGCAAGAAACAAGCCTCAGTTACAGTGTCAACCACAGAGGCTGAATATATTGATGCTGGAAGTTGCTGCTACCAAATTCTTGGATGAAGCAACAGTTGGTGGACTATGGAATTAATGAAGGAAATTGCCCAATCATGTGTGACAACACATCAACAATTTCAGTCTCTAACAACTCTGTCATGCACTCAAAGACCAAGCACATTGATATCAAGTATCATTTTATCAAATACCATATAGAAAAGGGGAATATCCATCTAGAGTATGTGGGGACAGATAATCAGATTGCTGACATCCTCACCAAAGCTCTTAACTCCAAGAGGTTTTCATTCCTCAGAGGAGAAATGGGTATGCTTGAACTTAAATAAGTCCATACTTCTTATTACTAACTTGTGTGTTAAGTATGTGGATTTTAGGTTAAAATTCCTGTTGAGATTTCAAACCTCATCCCTATTGAAACCGCGTGACCAAAACCGCATGAGGTAAACCGCATGCAACTCCTGACCGCATGCAGTATCTAAACCGCATATATTTTTAAAATCGCATGTGATTTCAAAACCTCATGATCAAAACCGCGTTTCAACACTTAGAATATTTTCAATGTTTTTCATTTTCAAAGCTTTAAAGAAGCTTCAATCATGTTTAAAATTTATGTCCTTAAAAAAAAAAAAAAAAAAAAAAAAAAACTGTTCATTTTCTTTTAATTGCATGACTGCCACGTGGACCCAGGTATGTTTTCTTTATTTATTATTTGGTCCTTATTTTGGCATAAGGGTATTTCTGCAAATATTTTTCCATGTTTATTTATAATTTAAATGCATTTAATGCAAAAGAAATATTTGCATTAAAACCCTCTTGCCACCAGATCATGTGACGGTGTGCGAAAGTTGAAAGGGTGCAACAGCTTAAGTGGAACCATCATCACCTTTCTCGTATACACGCCCTTCATCACCTATATATATATATATATATATATATATATATATATACATGATTTGGTGAAACAGGTTGACTCTTTACGTGCCAACTCTTTGTCCTTGTTACTGTTCACTTTCTCTCTCTACAAACTATCTCTATAAACCTCCATTTTTCAAACTTTAAAATTTTAATGGCTACTAAGAGACAAAGAGATTCAGCCATTCCCAGAGTAGCCAAGAAACACTACCAGAAACTGGTGATTTAGCGACGGAATAACCAGCGACGGACTCATTCCGTCGCTATTTAGCGACGAAAATTAAGCTTTAGCGACGGAATGATTTTGGCGTCAAATTTAGCGACGGAATTTAATTCCGTCGCTATATTCCGTCGCTAAAATGAATATTCCTCGAATATTCATTTTATTACCGCCACTATTTTGGCGCAAAATTTACCGACGGAATATTCCGTCGCTAGTTCTTTATCAGCGACGGAATTATTCCGCCGGTGAAAAGTTATTATTTTTTTTATTTATCAGCGACGGAATTATTCCGTCGGTGAAAATTAAATTTTTTTTTAATACACCGACGGAATATTTCCGCCGCTGATAAATTAAAATTAAACACCGACGGAAACGTTAAACCCTAAACCCTAAACCCTAAAACCTATCCCCTAAACCCTAACCCCTAACCCCTAACCCCTAAACCCTAACCCCTAACCCCTAAATCCTAAACCCTAAACCCTAACCCCTAACCCCTAAACCATAACCCCAAACCCCTAAACCCTAAATTCTAAACCCTATAGTGTATAGTGTATAGTGTATAAGGTATATGATATAGGGTATAGGGTATAGTGTATAGGATATATGGTATAGTGTATAGGGTATAGGGTATAGTGTATATGGTATAGTGTATAGTGTATAGTGTATAGTGTATAGTGTATAGTGTATATGATATAGTGTATAGGGTATATGATATAGGGTATAGGGTATAGGGTATAGGGTATAGGGTATAGGATATAGGGTATAGGGTATAGGGTATAGGGTATAGGATATAGGGTATAGGGTATAGGGTATAGGGTATAGGGTATAAGGTTTAGGGTTTAGGGTATAGGGTATGGGGTATGGGGTATAATGTATAGGGTATAGGGTTTAGGGTTTAGGGTATATGGTATAGTGTATAGGGTATAGGGTATAATGTATAGGGTATAGAGTATAGGGTATAGAGTATAGGGTATAGGGTATAGGGTATAGGGTATAGGGTATAGGGTATAGGGTATAGGGTATAGGATATAGTGTATAGGGTATAGGGTATAGGGTATAGTGTATAGTGTATAGTGTATAGGGTATAGTGTATAGTGTATAGGGTATAGGGTATAGGATATAGTGTATAGGGTATAAGGTATAGGGTATAGGGTATAGGGTATAGGGTATAGGATATAGTGTATAGTGTGTAGGGTATAGTGTATAGGGTATAGGGTATAGGGTATAGTGTATAGGGTATAGTGTATAGGGTATAGGGTATAGGGTATAGGGTTTAGGGTATAGGGTATAATGTATAGGGTATAGGGTATAGGGTTTAGGGTATAGGGTATATGATATAGTGTATAGGTTTTTTTTTTCTTTTTAGAAGAACCAGGACGACACCTGATAATTTTATTAATGGTAAATAATAAGATTACAATGATGATCAGGAATATAACCCAATTCTAACTCCATAAAACAAAATACCTTAGCCCAAAACCAAAACCAAAACCAAAACCAAAACCAAAACCAAAACCAAAACCAAAACCAAAACCTCACCAATTCAACCCAAACCAACAACAGCCCAAGCCCACCTCCAGCAAATGGCCAAGGGCGGCCGCTCAAGTCTTGCCGAGACACTAGGGCGACCGCACAAGGCCAATGGCGGCCGCACAAGTCTGGCCGAGATACTAGGGCGACCGCACAAGCCATGCGCACGGGCGTGCAAGACCAAGGGCACGGCCGTGCACATCAGAAAAATCCCCCAGCAGCCTAAAAACCAAACATCAGCTAAAACCCAACTGAAGCCAATCCATTGTTGTACACCAGAAGCTTCCAAACAACCAAAAACGCCCAACATCCACCCCATATCAACATCTCTCTGCATATATGCCCAAAACATCATACCTCAATGCTTGAAGCACCTCCCCCGGCATATCTATAGCAGTGTGAATCCTCTTATTTTGATGATGAAAGTGCACAATTGCAGCCAATCTATCCGCCACGCCATTTGCTTCCCTTAAAACATGTCGGATACCAAAACCACCTAATAAACGAGTACATTCCCTAAGCTCATAAGAACATCGCCACGGACCCGAGAATCTACCTTTCAAAATTCCAACTGCCACTAATGAGTCCGACTCCGCTAGAACCGAAGTCAAATGAAGCTCCCGACACAAACGTAATCCATCCCTCAAAGCATAAATCTCCGCCTGCATATTTGTGCCCAATCCATAATTATTAGAAAAAGCACAAAAGAAACCACCCCTCCAATCACGAATTATACCTCCCCCCGAACACTGACCATGCACTGAAGACCCATCCGTGTTGAGAGTATAGAAGTAATCTCTCGCAGGCTCCCATCTCAACGATCTAGGCATCCTACACTTTACCTCCGCCACTTGTAAACCTAAATTAGATAAAATACCCCTTGCCTCCGCTGTTGGCCTACTCTTAGGGATCAAAGACGAACACATATCCAACAACGCAGGATGAATCCCATCAATTATTGCCCCACTCTCCATCTGCTTGCCAACAAAAACCATTTTACATCTAGCTTTCCACAATCCCCAGCAAACAAACATCATGATTCCCAAACGCACCAACCCAATCTGAGACCTCCTAGAATGTCCCATACACCAAGTATCCCATAAGTGATGGAAATCCACATACTTATACCCAATCCCAAAGAACGAGGACCAATGCTGCCACAACGTGAGAGCCATCGTAGACTGTAAGAACAAATGCTCTATAGTCTCTCTGTTAGCACCCGAAGGACAACATACACATCTCGGCGGAATATTAAAACCCCTCTCTTCCAGTCTTGCATCCACCGGAAGACCATTATGCATCAATCTCCACCAGAAACCACTCACCTTGGTCGGGATATTCTTATGCCATATCTTAGCTCCCCAATCCACTAAAGGACTCCTGAGACGATAGTGGTCCCACCAAGCAGAATTCTCGAACATACCCGATTTTGTCAATATAAAAACCACCCTATCCTCCCTATCCATATCAATACAGACCCTCTGGATATTATCATGCAAGTGACTCGGAATTATATCCCATAAATCATCAATTACCTCAAGGCCATCCCGAACCGTAAGCGTCTGATCCACCGGATTAGGACCCCCAATACATTCCCCACTCCAATTATCCACCCAGAATCGAATATCCCCTCTGCCAATGATCCACCTGCTGCAATCCTCAAGATGTGGCAATAAAGAAGAAGCTGCCTTCCAAGCATGTGAGCTAGACTCCGCACTTCGCAGCCCATACTTCTCCCGAATAAAGCGAGACCACAAAGACGTTCCATGTTTAGCAACCCATGCCAACTTGGCCAATAAAGCACTGTTTACTTCTCCCATCGAACGCACCCCCAAACCTCTTTCTTGAATAGGCCTACAAACCTTATCCCATGCTACCCACTGAGGACGTTTCTCTCCTCCACTACTCCAAAGGAAATTCGCCAACATCCCTTCAATCTTTTTAATCACCGCTTTAGGCACCTTTAGAACCCCCATAGAATAAATAGGAATACTGGTAAGCACTGACTTAATTAAGATCAGTTTACCTCCAAAAGATAGCAGCCTCGCCTTCCACCCATTTATCCTCTTCATCACCTTCTGTTCCAGCTCCGCAAAGTGAATCCTCAGCGTTCTCCCCTTGAACAACGGAATCCCCAGGTACTTTAAAGGGAATTGTTGATGTGTACAACCCGACCAACGCCTAATGTTATCCACCTCAAAATTCCTCATCCGCTTTCCTACATAGAAACCACTCTTCTCTAGATTGATCAGTTGACCCGAAGCCATCTCATACTTAGATAGAACACCCCTTAATCCTTCAATCGAATTCCTCCTCCCATTACAGAAAATCAGCATGTCATCTGCATATAGTAAATGAGAAATTGGAAACCCCCTCCTACCATGAGTATACGGAATAAAGACTCCCTCCTCCACAGCCCGATGCAACGCCCGAGATAAAACCTCCTGAGCAATAATGAACAATAAAGGGGATAAAGGATCTCCTTGCTTAACCCCACGAGATGAAGCAAAGAAACCATGAGAAATACCCCCCCATCCGGACCGAATACCAGTTACCTTGGACCAACCTCCATATCAAGTCCCTGCTCCTATCACAGAAACCAAACGAAACCAAAGCACGAAACAGGAAGTCCCACTCCAAACGATCATAAGCCTTGGACATGTCAAGTTTAAATAGGACATTACCCCCCGTTACCTTTTGATCAATCCTATGCACCAACTCATGGGCCAACGCAATATTCTCCTGAATACCCCTACCCTTCACAAATCCAGTTAGCTCCGGAGAAATCACCTTCGGAATCACCGAAGCCAGCCGAATCGTAAGAATTTTCGAAATAACCTTGTTCATGAAAGTGGACAAGCTTATCGATCTCAAATCCTTAAAATCCTTCGGCTTCTCCACCTTCGGAATCAACACAAGCACATTGGATGACAACCCCCTAGGTAATTCCGCCCCATTGTAAAAAAATTGGACAGCAGCCACAACATCCTCCTTGATAATAGACCAGCAGCCCCTGTAAAAATGACCCGTGAAACCATCAACCCCCGGAGCACTGTCTGCATTCAAAGATTTAATTGCCTCCCAAATTTTCTTCTCTTCCGGAACAACATTAATTGCCAAATTATCATCCTATGTCACCGCCTTCTCAATATTCGCAAAAAGACTATCACCAATGGCATGAGGGTGAGAGCGAAACATGTCGGCAAAGTGATCTGCCCCCAAACTCCCCAACACCTTCTCATTGTCACACCAAGATCCATCAGGTAACTGCAATCGCAATGAGTTCATTCGCCTCCTCTCCTTGATGCTAGCATGAAAGAACGCAGAATTTATGTCCCCATCTTTGACCCACATCTGCCTCGATTGTTGCTGCTTCATTTCATTCTCCCACCGCAGCACCTGAGCCAAGTCAACCTTTTTCTGTTTTAACGACTGATCAATGGAATCATCCCATCCCTGTTGCAGCTGCACATCTAAGACCATGATCTCATCCTGCAGCCTATTAATTTTGCGAAAGATGTTCCCAAAAACCTCCCAATTCCATTTATGAAGGGCTTTACGAAGAGCATATAACTTCCTATGAAATCTCTCCAGAGCATTTCCATTATACCACTTGTTCCAAATTTCAGCAACAAAACTTTGAAAGTCCGCATGGTCGAGCCACATGCGCTGAAATTTAAAAACATGAACCGACTTTGAAATGGACAAAAAGTTTACCTTCAGCGGTGAGTGGTCCGACTTATCCCGAGGAAGGTGAGTAATAGTCACATTACCATGTTTCGAGAAGAAAGCTCCATTAACAAAAACTCTATCCAAACGCTCCCAAATCCGCCTAGCCCCGTCATGGCCGTTACACCAAGTGTAAATGCTTCCCTCAAAATCAATCTCGAAAAGACCAGCAGCAACAGAACAGCGATTAAAATCATCTATAGCCGCAAAATCCCAACCATTCCCACCTAGCTTTTCTGATGGCTGAGCAATAATATTGAAATCGCCACCCACTAACCATGGCTCATCATACTGATCTGATAGCTGCGTCAAATCTGCCCACAAAGGTTGCATGTCCACCCTATCACAACTGGCATAAACAAAAGAAAATAACCCACAAGCTTCACCCCCAGTCGTAACTCGAAAAGTAATCTGTTGATTAGAACAAGACACCAAACTCATATCAAAACCCGAACTCCACATAATCCAAATGTGAGTATTAACCGGGTTCCCATGCAAATAATTCCCGAAACCCAACTGCCTCGCAATCTTAGCAAGTCTATCCCCCAAGATTTTGGGTTCTAAAATTGCTAAACACCACGGTTTATGCTGAGATATCAAAAGATTTAACGCATCCATTTTTGCTATATTTCCAACCCCCCTCGCATTTCATATTATAACCATCATTGGGAACTATGAGAAGAAGAAGTCACCCCCTTAAGCTTGCTCCGGGTCACCCAAGGAAAAGCCTTTTTATGCCCATTTTTATTTCCCTCTTTGCGGGAAATAACATCACCTGAAAAAGTCGAATCATGAGAATTCTCCTCCTCCTCCGAATGGTTATCCACCGCAACCCCCTGTAAAGCTTCAATTACTCCCGAAGGATCAATAACATCAGTAGGTTTCCCCTCCGTAAAAGCTACAACATCTCCCCTATTGTCCACCTTGTCAACAAAACTATCTTCCAAAGTATTAGAGGAAAGATTGACACCCCCATATAACAAAATCCATGATCCTCCACTGGTTCTTTCATTAAATCACCACCCTCATTATCAATCCCCAAAGACTCAACTGGAACCTCACCATCCTGTTCAACCTCCTTGTCGACACTAACACTCAGTGAAGCTTCAGTATTTAAGGCACATTCTTCCCCTACATTTTCCTCATCATCAATATCCACTAAAACCGCAAAAGCATTAGACATCTTCAACTTGCCTTGCTCCTCAGGTGGAAAATCCCCCTTCTCCTTCTTCTCGTTAGCACCCCCTTTCGAAGTACCCGCTCCCTCAACATTTTTCATGATCTCCGCCTTCCCATACTCCAGCTGAGATGTTTTTTCCTTCTGCCCATCCTTAAAATTAACCCCTTTAATACCCTCTGTAGCCCCCTGATTAACCACCCATTTACCCTTTCCTGTTTTAGCTTGCCACTCCTTAGTTGTGGATTTAAACACCTCCCTTTGACCATCCTTAGGACCCATATGGCCCCCTTCCACAAACGTAACTCTAGGCTTCATCTTTCCCTTTCTACAATTGCCCTTGGTATGTCCCAACAGCCCACATCCCTCACAAAAAGCTAAATTCCCTTCGAATTCTAATTCCTGAACAAAAGCATTATCCTTTGATGTGCCCAAGAAAACATGCTTAGGTAAAGATTGGGAAACATCAACTTCCACGCACATACGTGCAAAACCATGGTGAGTAAAACCCACCGTTCTATCATCCGCTCGCAAGAACCTACCAAACATATTCCTAATGTTCTCAAGATATACATACCAATGTAACGGGAGGTTGGGAAGACGTACCCATGTGGCAACACACGGATTATCAACAGTAAAGTCAAAATTCGAAGTCCACCTAAAACTGCGGTAATTGCTATTTGCAATTACATTGGAGTCCTTTGATAACGCCCGTGTGAAATCCTCCTCATTAGTGAGATATACAAGAACATGTCTTGGGTCAAGCAACCCAACATTAAACTTCTCCTTCAAACCCCATCCCTGCTGAATATGGTCATATATAATCTTCAAATGAGGTCTCCCTGCAGAAAATTTAAGAACCATAGTATGTTTTAACCTATCCGTGGCTGCCTTCACTTCTCTATTAGATAATAGCAATGCATGAGTACCATCGATCTTCATGGTAGGTCTCAGAGGAGCTTTCAAACCTTCAAAAGGATTTAGGAAATTCCCATTCACCCCCTATCACCCTTTACGGCAGCCGAATAAGATAATGGAGTCAAAGGGTTTGCAACCTTAATACCTGCCATTGTCTTCCCCAAATTGCCATTCAAAACTGCCTCTCCTTCCTTCCCAGAACTCGCAGCAAACCTTCCCTGACCTCCATAAGCAGGACCGAACCCTCTACCATCCACCTGAGCCCCTCCATCTCCTTCTACAGGCGGCGGCTGCTGCTTCTCCACAACAGCAAAATTATTGCCCAAAACCCTACAATTCTGTTGAGAAATCAACGCTCCTTCCTTCCCTAAATATTGAGGATCACCCCCAAGCAAATAAACGTCCGACATGGCCATTGCCGGCCCAAAATCAGGCCAAAATCCGGCCAAAAACGGCCAAAAAAGTACCAGGAAGAAAAACGTCTTAAAATTACCCATTTAAGGGATTATTATAAATCCTGTCCTCGCAAGGATTCGAACCTAGGACCTTCCGGTCCATATAAAGCCATGATGCCGCTTGACCACCAAAATTACCCATTTAAGGGATTATTATAAATCCTGTCCTCGCAAGGATTCGAACCTAGGACCTTCCGGTCCATATAAAGCCATGATGCCGCTTGACCACCAGGTCATCGGCAAAATTACCCATTTAAGGGATTATTATAAATCCTGTCCTCGCAAGGATTCGAACCTAGGACCTTCCGGTCCATATAAAGCCATGATGCCGCTTGACCACCAGGTCATCGGCTTTTTTTTTCTTTTTTGCCAGTGCTACATAGTGTATAGGGTATAGGGTATAGGATTTAGGGTATAGGGTATAGGGTTTAGGGTTTAGGGTCTAGGATTCAGGGTTTAGGGTTCAGGGTATAGTGTATAGGGTATAGGGTATAGTGTATATGGTATAGGGTTTAGGGTTTAGGTCTTAGGGTTTAGGGTTTAGGGTTTAGGGTGTAGGGTTTAGGGTATAGTGTATAGGGTATAGCGTATAGGGTATAGGGTATAGTGTATAGGGTATAGTGTAAAGGGTATAGTGTATAGTGTATAAGGTATAGGGTATAGGGTATAGTGTATAGGGTATAGGGTATAGGGTATAGGGTATAGGGTTTAGGGTATAGGATATAGGGTATAGGGTATAGGATATAGTGTATAGGGTATAGTGTATAGGGTATAGTGTATAGGGTATAGGGTATAGTGTATAGAGTATAATAAATAATGATATTTATTAAATTAAAATTAATAAATATTTTTGATTTATTTATTTTTTCAAAAATAATATTTATTGACTCATACTTATTTTTTTGAGAGTAATTTAAAATAATTTTCATATTTTATATAAATAAAAATAATGATATTTATTAAATTAAAATTAATAAATATTTATGATTTATTTATTTTTTCAAAAATAATATTTATTGACTCATATTTATTTTTTTGAGAGTAATTTAAAATAATTTTCATGTTTTATATAATTAAAAATAATGATATTTATTAAATGAAAATTAATAAATATTTATGATTTATTTATTTTTTCAAAAATAATATTTATTGACTCATATTTATTTTTTTGATAGTAATTTAAAATAATTTTCATGTTTTATATAATTAAAAATAATGATATTTATTAAATTAAAATTAATAAATAGGGTATAGTGTATAGGGTATAGGGTATAGGGTATAGGGTATAAGATATAGGGTATAGTGTATAGGGTATAGGGTATAGTGTATAGGGTATATAATATATGGTATAGGGTATAGTGTGTAGTGTATAGTGTGTAGGGTATAGTGTGTAGTGTATAGTGTATAGGGTATAGGATATAGGGTATAGTGTATATGGTATAGTGTATAGGGTATAGTGTATAGGGTATAGGGTTTAAGTATAGGGTATAGGATAGAGTATATAGGGTATAGGGTATAGGGTATAGGGTATAGGGTATAGGGTTTAGGGTTTAGGGTTTAGGGTTTAGGGTATAGGGTATATGGTATAGTGTATAGGGTATAGGGTATAGGGTTTAGGGTATAGGATATAGGGTTTAGGTTTTAGGGTTTAGGGTTCAGGGTATAGGGTTCAGGGTATAGGATATAGGGTATAGGGTATAGTGTATAGGGTATAGGGTTTAGGGTATAGGGTTTAGGGTTTAGGGTTTAGGTTTTAGGGTTTAGGGTTCAGGGTATAGGGTATAGGGTATAGTGTATAGGGTATAGGGTATAGGGTATAGGGTATAGGGTATAGGGTATAGGGTATAGTGTATAGGGTATAGGGTATAGGGTATAGGGTATAGGATTTAGGGTTTATGGTATAGGGTATAGGGTATAGGGTATAGTATATAGGGTATAGGGTATAGGGTATAGTGTATAGGGTATAGTGTATAGCGTATAGTGTATAGGGTATAGGGTATAGTATCAATGCTTAAATGTTAGTTTGTTATTAAAATGTTATAACTAATAATGATTATACTCTTTTAGTTTTGTAATGTTATCATTATATGTTGTAGGGGAAATATTGTTGGGCGCCAGAAATCAACGAGGCGACGGCTAGATTTGTTTTCGATATACAGGCTCACAAGCTATTTAAGGATCATATTGGTAACATATTTATCTATCCTTAATTAGTTTAATTAACAATGATTATACTCTTTTAATTTTATAATGTCATCATTATATGTTTACGAGATATTCATATTTTTTATAGGTAACACGAAGAAACAATTTTATACTAAGCGGCTCTAGGCGAAACAACAGCCCTTGACACCTACTTGGATGACCGAAGAGGTGTTTCTTCAATTTTGCGAATATTGGGGGTCGGATGCGGCGAAGGCTATAGCCGAACATGCTAAGGCAAATAGAGCAGGCTCCTCGAGGTCGGCGACGAAGCATACCATGGGGACGCTCACGGTCGGCGAGCATCACTACCGCATGGTATGTATGTTAGTTTAAATGTAGTAGTGTATGCATGCTTTTAAATAGGTTTATGTACGTATGTTAGCTGGGAGCCATGTTGATGCTATGAAATCCATGGTTTTAGTGTAAATGTAGTGTATGCATGCTTTTAAATCAGTTTAAATGTTGCATTTATACAATTTCAAAGTAATAATCTCGCTTTTTTATTTATAGGAAAGGGATCATGGTCCGAATGTCAGTTTTTTGGATGTTTACGCTAGCACCCATCTTCGGACTCCTACAGCGCCCGATCAACCTCCGCAATGGGTTGACGATCGCTCTGCTAATGCCTTTGTAAGTAAACTATCATTAAATGACTTGATTTTGAATATGTAAATTTATTTATGCCCCTTACATTGTGTATATGATTATAATTGCTTGTTTTATTTTGACAGAGTGCATATCAAGCCGCCGTTGTTCCCGAAGGAACGCCTCCCGGCCAGCCCGTTCCCTTCATGCCTGATGTTTGGCGCTCGGTCACCTCTGAGGGACATCCAAAGAGAGGAGACCGAGTGTTAGGGATGGGGGATTACGGGCGGCAATGCCCGTCGACGTCGACCAGCCGTCGGCCAAATGTTGTCCCGCCCACGTATCATGATCCGAGGGTCGACACTCTGCAGGCTGAGTTGGCTGAAGAGAGACGCGAGCGGGCAAAGCTTGCGGAGGCTTTGTCGGCTCAGGCGCAGATGCAGGAGGAGAATGATCGGCGTCATGCAGAGACTGAAAGAAAATTGGCGATGTTGATGGCTCGTATGGACCAGGACCAGGGTAATTTTTAGTCTCCCCCCTAATCCCCCCCGAGTTGATTACGTACTATTTTAGACTTGTTTGTAATAACATTTGTGATATTTGGTACCCACGGGAGCCTCCTCCCTCCCTCGATCCCCCCTCCCGAGTTTAATTACTATTTTAGACTTGTTTGTAATAACATTTGTCATATTTGGTACTCGCGGGAGCCCCGCCCCCCCCTCTCCCCCTTCCCCCCCCTCTCCCCTCCCGATTTGGTACGGTGATATTTAGTTTAGTTTGGTACGCTGATATTTGATTTTTAGTTTTATAAATTGAATTGTTATATCAGGTACAAAAAAATTTGATTTATTGATATTTTAATTTTTTTTTTAATTTATTTCAGTATCAGCGACGAAAATTTCCGTCGCTGAAATTAATTTATTTTAATTAATTTTTATTCCACCGACGGAAATTTCCGCCGCTATATCAATTAATTTTAATTTAATTTTTGATTTCAGCGGCGGAAATTTCTGTCCCTGAAATAAAAATTAAATTAAAATTAATTGATATAGCGGCGGAAATTTCTGTCGCTGATATTAATTTATTTTAATTAATTTTTATTCCAGCAACGGAAATATCCGCCGCTGTATCATTTAATTTTAATTTATTTTTTGATTTCAGCGGCGGAAATTTCCGTCGCTAGAATAAAAATTAATTAAATTAATTTAATTTCAGTGACGGAAATTTCCGTCGCTGAAATTAATTTATTTTAATTAATTTTTATTCCAGCGACGGAAATTTCTGTCGCTGAAAATGAAAATGTAATTAAATTAAATTGATTTAACGGCGGAAATTTCCGTCGCTGTTGTCAGTAAATCACCGACGGAATTAATTCCGTTCGTAAAATCAAAATATACCGGCGAAAATTGAGCCGTCGGAGACCAGCGGCGGGACAATAGCGGTGGACCACCGACGGAATTTTTCCCTCAGTGTTTAATTTTAGCGACGGAAATTTGGATTTAGCGACGAAAATTTCCGTCGCTAAAACCTGTTTTTCTGGTAGTGAAAGCCTTCAACGATATGGTATGTTTTCTGAATCTAAATCTTCTTATTTCTGCAAAATCAGCCATTGTTGAACAAGGTTAAACCCTTCCTATTCTTCTAATTGAATTTTCTTGATTACTGCTTCATTTCTTGCTCATTTTGAATGATTCTTGTTAGGTTATGCTCGAACTGTTGTTAGTATTAAGATTATGCAACTTATTTTATGATCAATACATGTTTCGGCTACTAATTTTGATGTTTACAGTTTAAGGTTTTAGAAACCCATTTCGTGTTCTTGCTATTTTCTTGATGATTCTAGGCAAAGTTTGAATTTTTATTGTTATATTGTTAATCTATTGCCCAATGTGATCATTTGATATGCATTTTACTGATTTTGGTGAACTTTCATGTTTCCTTTGTTCTTGGTGTTCTTGAGTGTTCTTCGTGTTCATATGCACTGTTCATAACTTTTTCAGAAAATTCCATATGTTTTGGATTCTATGATTCTTGAATCTTGTTTTTCATACTTAGATATTTTCTGATAAACTTGGATTTGAATTCCTTAGAACCTCATCTCTCAAACCGCATGCTTAGGTCCAAACCGCAAATGCTAAACCGCTAGTTAAAACCGCTTGCTCATTTTAGAAGTTAAACCTCATGTTGGAACCGCAAATCTATATATGTTGAAACCGCATGCATACTTTCTTCTAAAACCGCATGTTGACTTTGCTTGTGTGAAAACCGCATGCTGATTATTCTTGAGTGCTACTTAGTATATAGGCTGGACTCCATAACCTTCTCTTTGAACACTTCATGGAAGTCTAAGATAAAATTGGTTTAACAAAGCCATGTACTAGTAATTATACTCTTGAATTTTCCTATCTATTTCCTTGCCTTGTACTCACAGTTCACTTGGAGTTGAGAAATTTCATTTTCTCAACCGCACCAGCGCTAAACCGCATGAGTGCTCCAAATCGCATGTGAACTGTGATTTCTTAAAATGGAATCAACTTCATATTTTTCCATCTTTGTAGGATCCTCACTTTTTCTTGCCAGGGTAGGAAATTAAAGAAGTTGAATTAAGCAGAGATGCCCTAGGGAGGGAGATGATTAGGAAGATGACCACCTCTGGAATCCTACCCCTTTTCACCAAAAAGCAAACCTTCACCATCCCCTCATTCATTGACAAATTTTATTCCAATGCCACCACCAGCACCAGAGATCTTGGTAATGGAAAGACTACCCCCTGCCTAACCGCAAATTTAGAAGGGATGGAAGTCACCATTGATTACATGGATATAAGGGACACTTTTGGATTCCATGTCCCTGAAGCAGATGAGAGATTGCCACAAGAAATTCAAGATGCCACAGCCTCCACCCTTGCTGGAATTCCTACTCTCTCTGGGAGATAAAAGGCTGTTCCCAGAAAATATTTTGGAGAATTAATGAGCCATTTGTGCTTCTTGGTTGGGAAGTCCATTTGTGGGAAAAATGGCAACCATAATAATTTTACTAGTTCTCAATGGATGTACTGTTGTGCCATCATTAATGAGACACCCCTTCACTGGCCAAAAATCCTTCTTCGTGAACTAGCTGCCCACATTGGCACTTACCAATCCAAACAGAAGGGAATAGAACAAAGATGGAGACCCTTCTGCAGGCTGTTGACAGCAGTATTCACCAACTACCAGCATCTGGAGGAGACCAGGCTACTCAACCCTAAGTTAATGGTTGAGTGGGGTCAAGTGTAGGTGTTAGTGCCCTAGGCCTATAGAGATAGACTTTTATGTAATGTCATTGTTCATTTATATATGAGATTGTTTCTTTGATTATTATATGTGTTTGCATGTTTAGTTATAATAATCGTGTCCCTAGTACTTATGAAGCACTAGTATGAAGTCTAATGAATAATCATGTGATGATTATATGCATGGAGATGCACATTAGATTCATGGGAACAAGGTACTGGACTTGACCCATTATGAGATTTATGTCATGGTCAAATGTCATAATTAAATCTCATATAGTCATATCATTGATATCCTTTGACCTGAGATTATCATCGTCTTCCGCTCGATGAATATCATGTTTGATATAGTTTAACGTTGTCTTTAACCGGATGACAATAAGGGCTATCATTGGCATGGTATGATTCTTGTTTGGAAGAATGATAAGTCAAGATGGAAATTGTCCCTCGTAAAGAGAGATGTTTGCTAGGCCACTCGTAAGTAAGATTGATGTAGTGCATGGCCATGCCCGAATGAATTAATGTGATTAATGTCATTCGATTAATCAATTTACTTGGTAACGAGAAAGCATTGAACAATATGAGTTGACGTGGACCATGACTCATGTTCAATATAACATCGTGTGACAATGGGATTGTGATATGTTCTATGTAGGAAAATCGAACTTGATATTATACTATTTGGGTAGGCATGATGGCTTGCTAGAGTCCGCTCATGTCTTATGAGGATCGATGTGATCGGACTCATTTCCAACATAGTATAGTCCTATGGGGTCACACGCATCGAACGAATTGTCAAAAATGGAATTATGGAATCTGGTGTGTTGGGCGACCGCCCAAGTGACCATGGGCGACCGCCCACAAGTCAATAGTTGGCTTTGGGCGACCGCTCAATGGCTATGGGCGACCGCTCATGTTATATGAAAACTGGGCATTGGAGACTGTCCACATGGGCGACCGCCCTTGCCCTTATGGGCGACCGCCCACGATGGTTTTCATATAAGGAGGTTAGGCGCTGGTCTCATGGGCGACCGCCTAGGTCCTTATGGGCGACCGCCCATGTACGCTGAAACGCTGAAACCGTTTTTTACCAAGGGTTTTTAATAGGGTATAATATTTATATAGTATAAATAGTATCCTTGACTAACCCTAGCAGCCAGTTCCGTTTTTGAGCTTTGAGAAAGACAAAAATAGAGAGGATTTTCAATTGTGAATTGAAAATCATCACACCAATTCCACAATTCATCATAGATTGAAAAGGTTTCAATCAAGGGATCTAGCAATCCTCCTAGAAAGAGTTCTAGGGTTCGTTCATCGCGTGGATACTCGTAGAGGATCTTCGCAATACAAGATCTTTTGTTCGTGATTCAAGGCTTGTTCCTCAAGGATTC
Source organism: Adenophora triphylla var. japonica (assembly GCA_022495995.1). NCBI lineage: Eukaryota > Viridiplantae > Streptophyta > Magnoliopsida > Asterales > Campanulaceae > Adenophora > Adenophora triphylla. Next base: position 253,688 of record JAFEMH010001645.1, read on the forward strand.
AAGAGGCCATCAATCTGGAGTCGGGTCAAGTTTATCAAAGGCAAAAGCATTCAAGGTTGGTAACCCTAATTCATACTTCTTAATTATTCATCTTGAATTGATTCTAGGGCTCCGGGTTTTCGAGTTATTTGCATTATTCCGCTGCGCATGGATCCTCGAAACCCTACAGTGGTATCAGAGCCAGGTTCATGATGTTTAGTTAGATAATCATGATAATTATGTAATATGATTATATGAATTTTCATGATGAATATGATTTAGGATGTAAAATTGTATGAGTTTTGCTTGTGAAGTAATTGTATATAATGATATACCATGATTATGAAATTGAAATATTTGATTAATATGATTAATCTAGATTATGGGATGTCAATTTCATTAATATGATTAATGTGATTAATCTAGGATATTTGTGAAGTGTTACTTAGTATATTGGCTGGACACCAAGACCTTCCCCACAGGCACTTCGATGGAAGTGTGGGATAAATTTGGAGCACGTGGGCCGCGTACTAGTAATTACTAATCAAATATAATTTGTGTTGCATCATTCCAAGTTCATAATTATGCTCATATAGTTTTCATGATTCAACCTTGGCATGTAATTGATAAGCATAAAAAATTGAACCTTCTATGAAATTTTGAGTTTGTTTATGCTACCCACTTTAAACACTTGTGAGTACACGGGTAGTTTTATGTAGGCTCGCCATAGCGAGGTACATTAATTCTATCTTTGTATGATCAAGATGAGCAAATAGTGATTGCTATACGTTTAAAATGGTTGAACTCAATAAGGCTATCAAAACAGTTTTGGGCCTAAGGCATAAGATGAGATTGAAACATGTGACATATGATGTCTATAATCTCATAATGATCTAAGAGTCATATATAGATATGATTGATAAATGTTATCTACCTTTTTAGTTTAATTTTGAGCAGTCGTGCCATAGCCGACTTGAAATTAAATTAAAGTTGGGTCTTAGCCTATTAAATTATATTATACATGTTTGTATAAGAAGGTTATATAATTTAGTGGGAGTATTTGTGAAATACGTTAATTAATCTCTTAAATGAATTGGTACTTATATGTGTTCATATCTTGTTGCATATCTTTGTAGATCAATGGCTGTAAACAATAATCAAAACATGTCATCGCGATCGCTCCTTGAGAAGGACAAGTTAGAGGAGAATGGCAATAACTATGTGGATTGGATCCGCATTGGGAATTGTTCTCAAACAGAAAGGAAGTTGTACATTCTCGATGGACCCGTTCCACCCGAGCCGGCACTAATGCAACAAAAGCGGAAAGGGACCAACATAAGAAGCATATGGATGATTCTATTGATGTTGGTTGCACGATGCTTGCTACCGTGTGTAAGGCTCTTGAAGGACCTTGTACACATGGAAGCCTATGATTTGGGAAATCATTTGAAGGAAATGTTCCGATTGCAAGCACGTACGGAAAGGTTTGACACTATGAAGGCTCTTCATTCATGCAAGATGATTGAAGGACAACCTGTTGGGCCTCATGTGTTGAAGATGAAGGGTCACCTCGAACATCTTGAGAGGCTTGGGTATCCTATCCGATTAGAGGCGGCTACGGATATGATATTGCATTCACTCCACGAGAGTTATAATCGGTTTGTTCTGAATTATAACATGAATGGGATGAATAAATCTCTGTACGAATTGCATGGGATGCTAAAGAATGCGGAGAACAATATTACCAAGAAAACCAATCAAGTGTTGATGGTGAATAAAGGAAAGGGGTTCAAAAACAAGGGTAAAGCAAAAGTTGCTAAACCGGAGGCAAAGGTTGCCGTTCTTTGAGAAGCCTAAACCCAAATCCCAAAAGGATGCGGTATGCTACCATTGCAAGGAAGCTGGGCATTGGAGGCGTAGCGCAAGCTTTATCGGGAAAGGACTGAAGAAGAAGGGCAATGAGATTGCCATGACTTCAGTATCTATGTGATAGATATTTTACTTTCTACCTCTAGTTCTTGGGTATTAGATACCGGATGTGGATCTCACATTTGCCTAAATGTGCGGGGACTAAAGAATAGAAGGTCGCTCAAAAGAGGGTGAAGTAGATCTACGGGTTGGAAATGGAGCAAGAGTTCTTGCATTGGCCGTAGGAACTTACGAAGTCACTTTACCAAGCGAATTAATTTTAGTTTTAAATAAGCTGTTATTATGTTCGGATTTGAGCGTAAAACATTATTTCTATTTCATGTTTAGACAATGAGGGTTACAATTTTCTTATTGCGAATAAGAAATTTTCAATTTATTTGAATGACATGCTTTATTGTGTTGCTCATTCTTTTAATGGCCTTTATGTCTTGGATGTTGAGAATAATGTTGATAATGTCTATCATGTTAGTAAGAAATCCAAACCAAACAATGTGAATGACACATATAAATGGCATTGCCGTCTTGGGCACATAAACGAGAAACGCATCTCTAAACTCCATAAAGATGGATATTTAGACTCATATGATTATGAATCATATGATGTTTGCGAGTCTTGTTTATTGGGCAAGATGACTAAAGCACCTTTTACTAAGAGTAGTGAAAGGGCTAGTGATTTGTTGGCTCTCGTACATACTGATGTATGTGGACCAATGAATAGCATTGCTAGGGGAGGATTTCGGTACTTCATAACGTTCACTGATGACTTATCTAGATATGGCTACGTCTATCTAATGAAGTACAAAAGTGAAGCATTTGAGATATTTAGAATATTTCAAAGTGAAGTACAAAATCAACTTGGCAAAACTATTAAAACACTTCGATCCGATCGAGGTGGTGAATATTTGAGCCAAGAATTTGACGATCATCTTAAAAGTTGTGGAATTGTTTCAGAACTTACTCCACCCGGAACACCACAATGGAATGGTGTGTCCAGGAGAGGAGAAATCGAACTCTATTAGATATGGTTCGATCGATGATGAGTCAAGTGAACCTTCCTATTTCCTTTTGGGGACATGCACTTGGAAAGCATTTGCTTTCACACTTAATAAGGTCCCTACTAAATCGGCTCCTAAAACCCCACATGAGATGTGGCATGGAAGAAAGCCTAGCTTATCTTTCATGAAGATTTGGGGTTGTGAAGCTTATGTAAAGAAATTGGTTTCTGAACATAAACTTGCACCTAGATCTGATAAATGTATTTTCGTTGGTTATCCCAAGGAAACGAAAGGATATCAATTTTACAACCAATCCGAGAACAAAGTGTTTGTTGCTCGACACGGTGTATTTCTAGAGAAAGAGTTTCTCTCTAAAGAAACTAGTGGGAGTAAAATTGATCTTGAAGAAATTCAAGAACCTGAAAATGACATAGAGCCAATGGTAGAGACGGAACCAAATACACAAGCTGTTGTGGAACCGGTTCAAGATACACAAGTTCTTCGCAGATCGGATAGGATACGATCCGAACCAGAGAGATATGGATTTCTCATGACGGAAAGTAATGAAGTAGAAATCATTGAGAATGATGAACCTACTTCCTATCAAGAGGCGATGTCCACTCCTGATTCGGACAAGTGGCTAGGAGCCATGGAATCCGAAATCAAATCCATGTACGATAATCAAGTTTGGAACTTGATTGATCCACCCGAAGGTGTAAAAACCATAGGGTGCAAGTGGGTTTTCAAAAGGAAAACCGACATGGATGGGAAGGTACATACTTATAAGGCTAGGCTAGTTGCTAAGGGGTATAGGCAGATTCATGGCGTTGACTATGATGAAACCTTTTCGCCCGTAGCAATGCTTAAGTCTATTAGAATCCTAATTGCCATAGCCGCATATTACGACTATGAGATATGGCAAATGGACGTCAAAACAGCGTTTCTTAACGGAAACCTACTTGAGGATGTATACATGATACAGCCTGAAGGGTTTGTCGATCCAAAGGATTCTAACAAAGTATGTAAGTTGCAGAGATCCATTTATGGATTGAAGCAAGCTTCCCGGAGCTGGAATCTACGTTTTGATGAATCAGTCAAAGAGTTTGGCTTCATCAAAAACAAAGATGAACCTTGTGTATACAAGAAGATAAGTGGGAGCATAGTGCTATTTCTGGTGTTGTATGTTGATGACATCTTACTCATTGGAAACAATGTTCCTGCACTTGAGACTGTAAAGTCTTGGTTAGGAAAATGTTTTTCAATGAAAGATATGGGTGAGGCGGCTTATATCCTTGGTATCAAGATCTATAGAGATAGATCGAGAAGGATGATTGGTTTGAGTCAGAGTACATATATTGACAAGGTCCTTAGAAGATTCCGCATGGAAAATTCTAAGAGAGGGAACTTGCCAATGGGACATGGCATTACTCTTAGCAAGACTCATTGTCCTAAGACAAATGATGAGCGAAAGAGGATGAGTTATATACCATATGCTTCGGCAATTGGGTCTATCATGTATGCCATGTTATGTACTAGACCCGATGTCTCGTATGCTCTAAGCGCAACGAGTAGATACCAGTCTGATCCTGGTGAGAACCATTGGATAGCTGTCAAGAATATCCTTAAGTACTTGAGAAGGACTAAGGATGTATTCTTGATATTTGGAGGAATGGAAGATGATCTGGTTGTAAAGGGTTACACGGATGCAAGCTTCCAAACCGACAAAGATGACTATAGATCGCGATGCTGGTTTTGTGTTTATGCTAAATGGAGGTGCTGTTTGTTGGAAGAGTTCCAAGCAGAGCACCGTTGCTGATTCTACAACAGAAGCCGAATACATAGCAGCATCGGATGCGGCTAAGGAGGCGGTTTGGATCAAGAAGTTCGTTAGTGACTTAGAAGTCGTTCCAAGTATCACTAACCCGATAGAGCTGTTCTGTGACAACAATGGTGCTATTGCCCAAGCAAAAGAACCAAGGTCACATCAGCGATCCAAACACATTTTGAGACGTTTCCACCTCATTCAAGAAATCTGTGAAAGGGAGGACGTCAAGATATGCAAGGTACCAACGGATGACAACATCTCGGACCCTCTCACCAAGCCTTTACCACAAGCTAAGCATGATGGTCATGTTAGGTCCATGGGTATAAGATACATGAATGATTGGGCCTAGTGCAAGTGGGAGTCTGTAGGTGTTAGTGCCCTAGGCCTATATAGATAGACTTTTATGTAATGTCATTGTTCATTTATATATGAGATTGTTTCTTTGATTATTATATGTGTTTGCATGTTTAGTTATAATAATCGTGTCCCTAGTACTTATGAAGCACTAGTATGAAGTCTAATGGATAATCATGTGATGATTATATGCATGGAGATGCACATTAGATTCATGGGTACTTGTTAGAGAACAAGGTACTGGACTTGACCCATTATGAGATTTATGTCATGGTCAAATGTCATAATTAAATCTCATATAGTCATATCATTGATATCCTTTGACCTGAGATTATCATCGTCTTCCGCTCGATGAATATCATGTTTGATATAGTTTAACGTTGTCTTTAACCGGATGACAATAAGGGCTATCATTGGCATGGTATGATTCTTGTTTGGAAGAATGATAAGTCAAGATGGAAATTGTCCCTCGTAAAGAGAGATGTTTGCTAGGCCACTCGTAAGTAAGATTGATGTAGTGCATGGCCATGCCCGAATGAATTAATGTGATTAATGTCATTCGATTAATCAATTTACTTGGTAACGAGAAAGCATTGAACAATATGAGTTGACGTGGACCATGACTCATGTTCAATATAACATCGTGTGACAATGGGATTGTGATATGTTCTATGTACGAAAATCGAACTTGATATTATACTATTTGGGTAGGCATGATGGCTTGCTAGAGTCCGCTCATGTCTTATGAGGATCGATGTGATCGGACTCATTGCCAACATAGTATAGTCCTATGGGGTCACACGCATCGAACGAATTGTCAAAAATGGAATTATGGAATCTGGTGTGTTGGGCGACCGCCCAAGTGACCATGGGCGACCGCCCACAAGTCAATAGTTGGCTTTGGGCGACCGCTCAATGGCTATGGGCGACCGCTCATGTTATATGAAAACTGGGCATTGGAGACTGTCCACATGGGCGACCGCCCTTGCCCTTATGGGCGACCGCCCACGATGGTTTTCATATAAGGAGGTTAGGCGCTGGTCTCATGGGCGACCGCCCAGGTCCTTATGGGCGACCGCCCATGTACGCTGAAACGCTGAAACCGTTTTTTGCCAAGGGTTTTTAATAGGGTATAATATTTATATAGTATAAATAGTATCCTTGACTAACCCTAGCAGCCAGTTCCGTTTTTGAGCTTTGAGAAAGACAAAAATAGAGAGGATTTTCAATTGTGAATTGAAAATCATCACACCAATTCCACAATTCATCATAGATTGAAAAGGTTTCAATCAAGGGATCTAGCAATCCTCCTAGAAAGAGTTCTAGGGTTCGTTCATCGCGTGGATACTCGTAGAGGATCTTCGCAATACAAGATCTTTTGTTCGTGATTCAAGGCTTGTTCCTCAAGGATTCAAGAGACCATCAATCTGGAGTCGGGTCAAGTTTATCAAAGGCAAAAGCATTCAAGGTTGGTAACCCTAATTCATACTTCTTAATTATTCATCTTGAATTGATTCTAGGGCTCCGGGTTTTCGAGTTATTTGCATTATTCCGCTGCGCATGGATCCTCGAAACCCTACATCAAGAAGAAACATTAGGTCTAAATGTATGCCATATTTTCAGGTTCAAGAATGGTGATGAACTGTACATAAAGCTGTGGGAAAATGATACTCTCCCTACAAGGGAGTTTTACGTTGAAATGAACCCTGAAACCACAGAGACAGTGGTTGGGAAAGCGGTTAAACAGGTAAGAATGAAGAAAGGTGGAGCTGAACCACTTTTGAAAAAGGCCAGAACCGCACCAGCACCCAAACCGCGTACTGCTGCAGGTCCAAGCAAAGTAAAGAAGAAGATGAATCTTGTTGATGAAGTTGATGATGAGGAAGAAGAAGATGGAAGTATTCCTGCTTTAATTGCCAGAGCCAGAGCTGCCAAGGTTACTCAGGAGAAAATTCAGACCGATGAAGATATGATGGATTTCCATAGAGCTGAGCTGGAGAAATTTGAGAAGAAAGCTGCTGAAAAGAGAGCTGCCATGGGAAAGCAAACCGCACCTCCACCTGAACCGCAGCCTACCACTCAACCGCCTCCACCTCCTCAACCTCAATCACACATTCATTCCCCAATCCAATCTCACCATTCCTCATCACAAAAATCTCCTTATCCAAAACCTCAACCCTCACCTAAACCGCAAGCTGGAGCACAAATTCAGGAGGAGACCCCAAGGAAGAGATTCAAAATGATGGCCAGGAAAACCATAAAAAGGGGACCCAAATAATTTCTTAAGAGGGTGGCCCAGAATACTAAGCCTATGGCAGGTGAGACCACCTCGTACTTTGACAAGGAATCATCTTACTCTTCCTCTCCTCCCTCAGATACGGAATCAGACCACTTTGCTCATTCCTATCACACCCCTCCTTTCTCAAATGCTTTCAACCCCTGGACCCTCAAACCTTTAGATGGCCCAACAATTTCCACCTCACACCGCAAAGACCCAACTCCTTCTCCTCCTAGATCAAACCGCAACCAAACTCAACCCCCATCAAAAACTCCACCTCCCATCAAAACTACTACACCTTCTCTTTCTGTTCGTACAGCTACCCCATCCAACTCTCCTTCAAAATCCCCTCCTTAAATCGCACACATTCCAACTTCCACAATTCCTCCACCTATCCAGACCGCAACTAACCAATCTGCACCCATTCCATCCCCTCCAACCTAATCTCATACAATCCCAGTAACCCATATTTTCCAAACCCTTCATTCCACACTCCCTCAAACCACACCACCTACCCATACCCCTCCAATAACCCAAACCGCACCTCCATCTACCTCTGCTCAATCGCCTCCTCTTTTTTCAACCATTCCTTCCACCTTAACCACCCTCCTACAGATTACTCCAAAATTCTTTCCACCCTTCATCTTATTCAAATCCAACTCCTTCTAAACCAAGGCCATAGGGTCAAGCTAACCGCCTCCAACACATCCCTTAAAGCCTCAAACCGCTTCCTTCAAAACCATGTTGACACCCAAGCCCATCTCCTTGCCACTCAATCCCTGGAAATTGGTGCTTATAAATCTTCAATGAAGAGTATTCTCCTCAAGCTTGATGCCATTAAGGGGGAGAGTGCAATATCAAACATTGTTAAAACCTCAGCAGAAAAATGCTTTAAGGAATTTTGGAAAGATTTAGCTGATGGAATCCTTCAAATCCTTGGAGACAAGGTTTCAACAACCCAGCTGAAAGATATGCTGAATCAATTTTCCAACTCCTTCAACCTCACCACCAAAACTGCCCTTGAATCTTTCCAATCTGACCTTCTCAATTCCATAAACTCAAGACCGCAACCTACCCAAGACCTCAACCCTGCTTTGGATTCCATGGAAACAAACCTCCTCTCTGAGATTGATTCATTCAAAGAAGAGCTCAATATGAAAATGAACCTGATGAGAGACAGTCTAACTGTAAAGTTAGATTGTATAAATGATGAAATCAATGATAGGTTTGAAAACCTTAAAGAGGGATTCAACTCCAAATTCAGCACGAAAATCAATGATTTGGATAACTCTTTGAGTGGGAGCTTAAATGAAATCGAGGCCAATCTACAAGAAGCTCAAACCGCTCACTCAAAAGCCATTCAAGATCAAATCCACACCTTCTTCAATTCCTTGGATTCTTCCTGCCACACCAAGATAGAATACCTCAACAAGAACCTTGATGAGAATGCTGCCAGGGTGGATGAGCTTACTGAATAAATCAAAGAAAATGGCAATGCGGTTGGCTCCAACAATTCCAGACTTGAAACCGCAATCAATTGCATAAACAACCTAGAAACCGCACATCATCGAACTACTGAAGAAGTGAGGAGATTGAGAAGGACCCTTCAAGATGAGCATTCTGTCTTCACTGGACCGCACGTGGATGAGCACGTTTTAGATGGACCGCCTAAGCATTAAACCGCAATCTTTGTAATTTCTTTTTACTGAACAATTTTTGCTTATGTTAAACCTCACTCTCTTTGTATTTTTTTTATCTAATTCTTTTTGCTATTTTTTTGTAACCTTGTAATTTGCTTTCCTACCTGTACTTGTAACTCAAACCATTTAAGGAAGTAATGAAAATTGCATCATGATTTCAAAACCTTGTTCATATCAAACTGCTTGTTTGTAGAACAATGAAACCTCATTGGTTTAAAACCTCATTCAAATATCCTTTAACTTAAAAATCATATTTTTGAATTGAAGTTTATACATTCAGTTTAAACCGCATACGTAAACCGCATCATCACCAAGCCGCATCCAATGATTGAAGACTTGATGTTGAACCACTTATGACCGTTGGAATCCACATCAGCAATATCAAAAGTCAACTACCATATTTTGTCACGTGACTAAGTGTCAGACAGGATCTGCAAGGATCCTGAAAAGGTGACAGATGTCCTTCATCCTTATTTGCAGATGAGGTCTGATCAGCTTTGCCTGCAACTTCTGAACAAGGGATAAAAGTGGATTTGTGGACCAATCAGAATGCACCAGTACAGTACTTCAACAGCTGTATCACAACGGCTACTTTCTTGGTGCTTGGGTACAAATACCCCTAATCTTCAACATTTGAAGATTGCTTGAGAAATTGAAATTACAGTGAGTTCATAAGAATATTGAAGCTCTGCCCATAAATTTATAACCCTTTGAATCTTCATCTTCCTCCTTCAAGAACATATTTCCAGCCCAGAAATCAAGCCTTTAACACCTCAAGAATCATTGTGCTCTACATCATATAGATTCAAAGAGTCTTAATCTTGTTAAACACACACACACCTCACTTAATTAATCTCATAGATTATTCATTTGAGATACACTGGTTATAGTCTAGAATTTGATCTTCATATAATAGATTTTAGATCTGAATTTGAATACTTGTATCTTTGTAATCTCTCTCATACTCAATATAAAATCTAACTCTTAGAAAATCCAAGACTAACACCATCTTGGTAGTGAATGTAGATCATTTACGATTGAACCACTCAAAATATTGTGTTCTTCATATTAGCATTTTACTTACTGTTCTTTACTGATTATTTTGTTTTTATCTGTTTGATCTCATTTACAGTTATCCAGGTTGTGAATTGTGTTTGCAGTTAATCATTGTCAAAACCTCACTTTTTCAGTTTTGTAAAACCGCACTGAAAACCGCACACTAAAACCGCACCTCTAAACCGTATTATAAACTCTGATATTCCGCTGTGCATTTTGCAACTCTACTTGCGGTTTCTAATACACTGCAAGCGGTTTTGTAAGCAAGTGGTTTCATTTTATATCGAGGGCGAAAAATTTGTAACAGCTATTCACCCCCCCTCTAGCTGTTTTTCACCCATATTGCCACCTTTGGGACTAACAATTGCTCTTGCTATAACAACTACACGGCCTCTCAACAACATGTGAATCGCAGAGAAACAGGCAAGCTTCATCAATTTCTTATGGGTCTAAATTCCGAGTATCATGTTAATACTCGCACCAATATTTTATCTATGGATCCCCTTCCTGGTCTTGAACGAGCATATAAATTGGTGGCTCAAGATGAACGGGTTCGTCTTGCTAAGCCTGTTCTTGATGATGTGGTTAGTTTTGCTCTTTGTGCCGGTGGAGCTCGTAGTAGTGACAATCCTAATTGATCTCATCTCATATGCACTCATTGGAACTGCAGTGCAGTTCCAATCTCAAGACCGCACTGTGAAACCTCGTTTGGTGAAATCGTACTGCCTAAACCACATCATCACCAAGCCGCATCCAATGATTGAAGACTTGAAGTTGAACCACTTATGACCGTTGGAATCCACATCAGCAATATCAAAAGTCAACTACCATATCTTGTCACGTGACTAAGTGTCAGAAAGGATCTGCAAGGATCCTGAAAAGGTGACAGATGTCCTTCATCCTTATTTGCAGTTGAGGTCTGATCAGCTTTACCTACAACTTCTGAACAAGGGACAAAAGTGAATTTGTGGACCAATCAGAATGCACCAGTACAGTACTTCAACAGCTCTATCACAACGGCTACTTTCTTGGTGCTTGGGTATAAATATCCCTAATCTTCAACATTTGAAGATTGCTTGAGAAATTGAAATTACAGTGAGTTCATAAGAAGATTGAAGCTCTGCCCAGAAATTTATAACCCTTTGAATCTTCATCTTCCTCCTTCAAGAACATATTTCCAGCCCAGAAATCAAGCCTTTAACACTTCAAGAATCATTGTGCTCTATATCATATAGATTCAAAGAGTCTTGATCTTGTTAAACACACACACACCTCACTTGATTAATCTCATAGATTATTCATTTGAGATACACTGGTTATAGTATAGGATTTGATCTTCATAGAATAGATTTTAGATCTGAATTTAAATACTTGTATCTTTGTAATCTCTCTCATACTCAATATAAAATCTAACTCTTAGAAAATCCAAGACTAACACCATCTTGGTAGTGGATGTAGATCATTTACGATTGAACCACTCAAAATATTGTGTTCTTCATTTCTGCATTTTACTTACTGTTCTTTACTGATTATTTTGTTTTTATCTCTTTGATCTCATTTACAGTTATCCAGGTTGTGAATTGTGTTTGCAGTTAATCATTGTCAAAACCTTACTTTTTCAGTTTTGTAAAATCGCACTGAAAACTGCACACTAAAACCGCACCTCTAAACCGCATTATAAACTCTGATATTCCGCTGTACATTTTGCAACTCTACTTGCGGTTTCTAATACACTGCAAGCGGTTTTGTAAGCAAGAGGTTTCGTTTTAAATCGAGGGCAAAAAATTTGTAACAACTATTCACCCCCTCTAGCTGTTTTTCACCCATGTTGCCACCTTTGGGACCAACAATTGCTCTTGCTATAACAACTGCACGGCTTCTCAACAACATGCGAATCGCAGAGAAACAGGCAAGCTTCATCAATTTCTTATGGGTCTAAATTCCGAGTATCATGCTAATACTCACACCAATATTTTATCTATGGATCCCCTTCCTGGTCATGAACGAGCATATAAATTGGTGGCTCAAGATGAACGGGTTCGTCTTGCTAAGCCTGTTCTTGATGATGTGGTTAGTTTTGCTATTTGTGCCGGTGGAGCTCGTAGTCATGACAATCCTAATCGAACTCATCTCATATGCACTCATTGTAAGAAGACTGGTCATGACAATGCCTCATGTTTTGAATTGAACGGATATCCGGATTGGTGGCTTGAACAACACAACAAATCTAATTCGTGTGGCAGTGGTCGTTCGCAATATGGCCGAGGCAGGGTTTCTTCTCGCAACAGCACTGTAACTACAACAACACCCGATCGCGGTCCTGTTATTGTTGGTGCAGCAGCCGTGGGATCCTCTTCTGTTGATTCTCCTTCATCATTCACATCTGAGCAATGGAAGGCTTTATCGGTAATTCTCAAATTCCGAATGATCGCCTTCATGGTAAGTTTGACGCAACTTCATGGATAATTGATACAGGTACTTCAAATCATGTAACTGGAAATGCCTCGTGTCTTCTTAATTCTCGAACTATACCAGCTTGTCCAGTCGATTTACCTAATAGGTCTTCTGTATTGGCTCATACAATGGGATTCGTTCGTCTGACGGACACTATTACCCTCTCTCATGTTCTCTTTATTCCAAACTTAAGTTGTAACTTAATTTCAGTTTCACAGCTTTCTGACGATATTCACTGCACTGTCCAATTTAACTCTTCTATATGTGCTATACAGCACCTGTCGAGGAACCTGATTGGAATGGGTGTTAGGCGGGATGGACTCTACTACTTTAGCGGCGCTTCTTCAGCACATAATGTTTCAGTTACCGGATCACCTTCTTTGTTGGAGCTGTGGCATAATCGCTTGGGGCACCCTTCCGAGAAAGTAGTAAAGCTTCTTCCCTCGGTTAGTCGTACTCCTGGCAGCTTAGATAAACCTTGCAATACTTGTTTTCATGCTAAACAATCTAGAGATAGTTTTCCTGTTAGTGATTATAAGTCCACTAGAATTTTTAAGAAAGTACATTGTGATTTATAGGGTGCATACACTCATGCTTCTTCTTGTGGTGCACGGTATTTTTTAACTTTGGTGGATGATTATTCCCGAGTTGTCTGGGTTTATTTATGAGTTGATAAAACAAAAGTCTTTCGTATGTTTATGGCTTTTATTGCAATGGTAGAACGTCAGTTTTCTCAAAAGATTAATGTTGTCCAGTCGGATAATGGTACCGAATTTAATTGCATGCTTGATTATTTCTTTTCCTCTGGCATCCTTTTTCAAACTTCATGTGTTGGTACCCCACAACAAAATGGAATAGTCAAGCGGAAACATCGTCATATTCTGAATGTTGCTAGAGCACTTAGGTTTCAGGCTCATTTACCTATTTTCTTTTGGGGTTAAGCAGTTCTCACTGCTGCTCATTTGATTAACCGGAATCCTACACCCCTCTTAGGTAATAAGACTCCCTATGAGGCTTTGACTCTCTCTGAGTTTTTCGTTCCATGTGTTATGCCCATAATCAGAAAGGCAAGGGAGATAAATTTGCTAGTCGTAGTTGAAAATGCATTTTTATGGGCTATCCTCTAGGCAAAAAGGGATGGAAATTGTTCGATCTAGAGACAAAGAAATTTTTTGTCTCCCGGGATGTGAAGTTTTTTAGACCATTTTTCCTTACAGTGATTCAAATATAGTACCTCATGTCCCAGATTCTATTGAGATCCTTAACAAAGAGGCTGATTTTGTTATTCGGATATGGAAGATATTGCCTCTGATTTTTTGCCAGTGGTACCTGAGGATGTCCCTGAGCCTGTTACTGAAGTGTCTGCAGATACTGCTTCAGCGGCAGTATAATCTATTTCTACGATAGACTCCTCTCAAGCTCAGCCAGAAGCTTTAGGGAGGGGCATGCGTACGAAAGTTCCCTCCGTTCTTCTTCGGGACTACATTGCTCATACAATTGCTCCTACAAGTCTATCCCCCGTGCACTCTACTCCAGTCGGTTTCTCAGGTACTCCATATCCTATAGCTCACTATATAAATTGTGACAGTTTTTCTGTGAAATATCGTAACTTCCTTGCAGCTATTACCTTGGCTAAAGAGCCTAGGTCTTTTCGTGAGTCAATGTCACATGATGGGTGGAAGGAATATATGCAGGATGAAATTCGTGCCTTGGAAGACATTGGCACATGGACTATGGTTCCTCTACCTTCTGGCAAGCATGCTCTGGGTAACCAGTGGGTTTATTGGATTAAATATAATTCTGATGGTGCTATTGAACGGATTAAATCTCGGTTGGTAGTTCTCGGTAATCATTAGAAAGAAGGAATTGATTACACTGAAACTTTTGCTCCTGTGGCCAAAATGGTCACAGTTCGAGCTTTTCTTGCTATTGCTGCCTCAAAGAATTGGGAATTGCATCAAATGGATGTGCATAATGCTTTGTTGCATGGTTATCTTCAGAAAGAGCTCTACATGAAACCTCCTCCAGGTTTCAATGCATCTCAGCCTAATATGGTTTGTCATCTTAGTAAATCTCTTTATGGCCTGAAACAAGCCCCTCGTTGTTGGTTCGCTAAATTGGTGGCTTCCTTGAAACGCTATGGATTCTTGCAGTCTTATTCTGATTATTCTCTTTTCACATTCACGAAGGGTACAATTCATCTGAATATACTTGTGTATGTTGACGATCTTATTATTGCTGGGAACGATTCTGCTGCTTTAAGGTCTTTCAAAAAGTACCTGAGTGAATGTTTCAAGATGAAAGATCTTGGCTCCCTAAAGTATTTCTTGGGTATTGAGGTTGCTCGCAACTCCTTTGGACTATTCTTGTGTCAATGTAAGTATACCTTAGATATTATATCCGAGGTTGGGCTATTGGGTGCAAATTCATCTGGTTTTCCTATTGAACCAAATCATAAACTTGGTCTTGCCACGGGTGATCTTTTGGATGATCCAGAACGCTATAGACGGTTGGTTGGCCGTCTCATTTACTTAGCAGTCACCCGACCGGATTTGGCATATTTTGTGCATATTCTATCTCAATTTATGAAGGAACCTCGCAAGGAAAATTGGGATGCGGCATTAAGGGTTGTGAGTTATCTCAAAAGCACACCTAGTCAGGGTATTCTACTTCGGGCTGATAGTGAGCTCACGCTATAGGGATGGTGTGACTCGGACCGGGCAGCTTGTCCTGTTACTAGACGCTCTCTTTCTGGGTGGCTTGTGTTTCTAGGTCATTCCCCTATATCTTGAAAGACGAAGAAACAATCTACTGTGTCTCGTTCCTCTGTTGAGGCCGAATACCGTTCTATGGCGGCCCTTACTTGTGAATTGATGTGGTTGAAAGGATTACTGTTAAGCTTAGGTGTTCATCATCCCAAGACGATTAATATCTTTTGCGATAGCCAACCGGCTCTACATATTACTAAGAATCATGTATTTCATGAACGCACGAAGCACATTGAAATAGATTACCACTTTGTTCGTGATGCTATTTCTGATGGCCTTATCTTTCCTTCCTATGTTCCTACCAAAACACAGTTGGCGGATATTTTTACTAAAGCACTTGGAAAGCAACAATTTGATTTGCTCATTAGCAAGTTGGGCATTCTTAATCCCCATGCTCAACTTGAGGGAGGGTGAAGAAGAAAAGCTGTGGAGTGAGACGCCCGACCTTGGCCCGAAGCCAGGCGGCCGCCTCACCAAGACCAAACCTCGGCTGAAGTTTCTGCTGGTGAGGCGCCAACCTCGGCCCAAGCCAGGCGGCTGCCTCACCAAGACCAAATCTCGGTTGAAGCTTCTGCATGTGAGGCGCCAACCTCGCCAAGTTCTAGGCGGCCGCCTCAACTCAAGCCTGGAACGTGAATCCTCATAAGTTTATTTAGGACTCTTTAGGATCTTCCGTTTTAGAATAGGACTCTTTTCCATTTTCTATTGGAACCTATATATATTGATAAGTTGATCAATAAGAACATCAAGAAATATGAATAAATTCCTAGATTGATTTTCTACATGATATCAGAGCCTCCATCATATACGAGTCTAAATCCATGGTCGGCAACAACACCAATACTAACAATAATTCTTCTAAAATCGAATACAATTCTCCTTTTTATCTTGGTCCTCAGGATAGGCCAGACGATTTAATTACTCCTATACGCTTCAATGGTGAAAACTACGATGATTGGGCTAGCGATATGCTAACAGCTCTTGAAGCTCGTCAAAAATTTGGTTTTCTAGATGGTACACTTACTTACTGAACCTGTTTCTCCCTGCACCATCTCTGATTGGAATATTATTCATGCCATGTTGATTTCTTGGATCATGAATACTATCGACTTTGACGTTAAAAGCACTCTCTCCAAATTCAGAGATGCTAAACGTTTATGAAATTCTCTTAAAAGTCGATATGCTGTGGTTGATGGTCCCAGGTGGTTTCACATTTGGTTTAAACACTTTCAAGGTTTATGAACTATGATACCGTAATCTTTTTGGATCACCTGTTAAATCCAATGTGTTATTTTATTTGGGCAATGATGAATTCAATCAATTAATATCTTTCATCTTGGCCTTCACAATTGGACTAACTTGGGTAGTGGAAGGTGCTTTACATTAAGTCTTAATCCAATTAAGAAATGCTTAGTTGTGATCCCTTAAGGGTTAAAAGTTGGACCAACCACCGCGTTTAATCCACTAATATAATTATTAATTATGTTTTAATGTTGCCTAGTGGTGATTCAAATGTTTTCTTCTTATCTTGAAATGATGATGAAACCTTAATCTCATTACAAGCTTTGTAAAAAAAGGCCAATTATTTCTTATCCATGATTATGTGGTCTTGTTAATCCTAGTAATTTTGCTTTAGACAAAAAGGAAAGGAAATATATATATATATATATTTTTGTAGTTCAAATGATGGGCCAATTAGCAAGATATTGAAAGAAAAATATGAAGGGCCTACAGGTTAACATAATGGAATTTGAATGGTACTCAAGTAGTGAAAGGCAATTTGTAGAAGAAAGCTTGACAAAAGCTCTTCCTTTTGTCTTCTTTATTTCTTGTTAGTGAAAGATGATGTGAAATCTAAGTACAACTTGCTTCCTTTCAAGTCCGGGACAGTGATATTGGATGTCATGACACTCCGAACCGTAAGATATTAATTATGATCTATATGATACAAATTTTACACGGTCATTTCAATAATTTTATATTTACTCAGTAACACATCAATACGCGACTGTTGGTTTGACGAAAATTTAATATGAGCCACACATTCCTCCGAAGTATACTGCAATTGGAAATCATGCACATTGTGATTCTAGAAAATTTAGTTGCCACTTGTTTATGCTTTTTTTTTTTTTTTGAAAAGAAAGAAGATGAATTGAACCATGCATTAGGATTTCATATTCAAAAACTAATTTTGTATTGTTTTAGTGTGTCCCTCTCAGAGATGGAAGGATCCATCCATCTGAAAAGATGTTAAAGGCCACACATGTACACCTGACCTGTGGTGCCAATTGTTAAGCATGCAACTTGTGAATTTCTTAACTTTTATCTAAAAGCTTGCCTTTGGCTAAGTGTTGTTTTGTGAGGTCGAGGGAGGTTTAGAAACCCTAACCCTAATCTAGAATCATAGAAAGAGGGAAAGAGAAATGTATCTACTTCACTATCCTTTATTTTCAGCTTTTGATGAAAGTAACAAGGAAATATTTGTCCTATTTGATTTTTATGTTCAAGTTAATCAAACTTTGACCATAATTAATTCTTAGAAAATCAAGATATTTTATGCAATTCTAAGAATTTTTATTGATAAATAATAACAATTTTTAAATTTGCATAGTAATATTTAGATTTTTATAAATTATTGTAAAAGTTCAATTAGATTGACTATAAAAGTCAAAACGGGACAAACTTTTCGAGATGAAGGGAGTATATCCTTATTAAGGGTGTGGAATTCAACTCTTAGTTTTGAACATATTAATAATCAGGAGATTATAAAATTAAACTTGTTTGTTAAAGTAATATCAAATCAATTTAAAAATTAAGAATGTTTTAAAAATAACTATTAATTTTAAGCTGATTACTTGAGTCTTAAAAATAGCTTTTAACAAGGTAAGAGGAGAAAAGTGAAGAAAAGGAAATGAGTTCGAAACTATCTATTAACATATTTGATTTATTTATATCTTTCTATACCTAAAATTTTCTTTTGTTGAAATATGATAATTTATTTATTTTATAATTTTTAAACTTTTGAAATTTTATACTCCCTCCTCTCAGCCCAATGGAGACTTATTTTCTTTTTGGTCCGCCCCAACTCAATTGAGACTGCCCAAAATGGAAGGAAATCTTTACTATTTTTCCAATTCATTCTCTCTCCTATTTTAATTTTACACTCACAACACCAATCAAATCACTATTCCTTCCACTCATTCTCTTTCCTATTTAATTTTTCATACTCAGAACATTTTCTTTCACTTTTTCTCTTTCTTACTTTTCCTTAATCTATGTGCCCAAAATTTTGGTATCAATTGGACTGTGACGGAGGGAGTATTTGTTATTGTTAAGAAATAGAATTATCTATTTTAGAAAATATGGAAAAAATATAAGTGAGAAGAAAATAATTTAAACACTTTTTTTTAGTGATAGCTAAAAATTTAATTAAATTCAGATATAAGTGACTTATCATTATCAAACAAACAACTCTTATAATTCAGCAATTTAATGATTTCGGCTCTACCTTCTCAGCTTTATTTTTTTAAAGCTTAATTATAAGTTTTATAAAACAGGATCTAATTGTCTCTCTCACCCACATTATTTCTAATAATAAAATAATCAAGAGTAACACTTGTGAAAAATTAGTTTTTTTTTAAAATGTTATAAAAAAATTAGTTTTCAGAACAGTTCATCACTCTTATTAGTTAGACTTAGTGCTTTAAAACTAGTTTTTTTCTTATGTTACAAAAAAATTAATTTTTTTCAAGATTTTGGCAATAATCAATAAATTGAACAGATTTCAAAGTAAATGTAAAAGAGTGATTTAGATACTTTTACTCAAAAACGACAATTATTTTAATTATTTTAGACAAATAAATAATTGATTTAAAAGCAAGAGTCGGTCTGAGAAACGCGTTTCTCCGTCGCTTGAATATGGATATCCAGAAGCTTTGGAAAGGATATCCAGAAAAAATATTTGGTTTCTGGATATCCTTTCCAAAGCTTCTGGATATCCAGAAGCTTGTATATGGATATCAAGAAGCTTTGGAAAGGATATCCAGAAACCAAATATTTTTCGATATCCTTTCCAAAGCTTCGATATCGAAGGCTTGAATATGGATATCCGTAGCTTTGAAAAGGATATCCGTAAAAAATATTTGGTTTACGGATATCCTTTTCAAAGCTTCTGGATATCCATATTCAAGCTTCTGGATATCCAGAAGCTTTGAAAAGGATATCCAGTTGTTGTGGCTAAGTATGTCGCGCGACAAACTAAGCCCCGTTTCTCCATACGCGACGAAAAAACGCGTTTCTTCCCAGATTTTGTGTAAAAGCAATGATATTTTGGACCTGATGAGGAAGCGCGTTTAAGTTGTCCCATATGACAAATAGGAGATTAGGACGCCTTAAATAATGGATCTTAGCTGATGAAATTCATTTAATAATAATGTTAAAAAATTGGAATCTTTTTTTATTATTTCTTTTAATTTTCTTTTATATTTATTATATATATTTTTTTTTGTTTTTGAGACTGCTCACCCCAAAGAGATTTGGTTTCGTTTCACTATTATCTGTCCTTTTTTTCTGCTTTATTTAAATAAAATAATTTTTTACCATAATATCTTTTCAATCGAAATTCAAAAATTAAATTACTCACTTTAAAAATTTAGGATTAAAATAGTTAATTCAGATAAATAAAATTGACCAAAGGAAGACAGTAAGTAAGAAAAAATGAAAATTCAAGAGAATAATAATACTCACTCTTATAATAAACTAGTACATGCCCGTGTTCAAGGACAAGATTTTTTTTTTTTTAATTAAATTTTTTTTTAAAGGTAAAATGGGAAAGAGACAAATGTATGAGGGCAAAACGAGAAATTCGCCGCATGACACTATTCATAGTACTGTAGCACCCCTTCCCCCCATTTATACTATAGATGTTACACTTTCTTTTATTATTCATTCCAAAATAAATGCATATCACGTGTTTAAATAAGAAAATGTCTTAATATAATTTTATCATATTACAAATAATATATTAGCTGGTGTAACATTAATTTTGGAACTACTTGTCTAAACCCATGGTTAGGGTTGGCAATAAAATGAAGCCCTTTTGGGAAAATGGAAAAAAAAAAATTGGGAATGGGTAAAGGGAGAAAATGAAAGTTAGGATGATAAAGGCATAAATATTAGGTGTTAGGGCATTATGTTCAATCATTAAGAGCTGTGGGCTCTCTTAGGTCAGAGAAGAGTATAGAAATAGAACACTTTGCCTTGTGCCACGTGCGTGCGTAATAAAGCTGAAATGGCTTCAAAGCCTCCGTCATTGTAAAGTTTTAGATTGATTGGATAGACATGCTCATCCGATTCCCGATTGATCCAACAGCTGACAATTAACGAATCCTGATTCCCGCTTCTATTCTAGGTTGTTTCGCGAAATCGATCATTTTGTTGATGGAATTTTGTTGATGGAATGAAATGGTCAATTCCGTTTGACCCATTTCGAACCCATGTTTGATTTAAATTTTTCACTCCGGATCGAAGGAATGGCAAATTCCATTAAATGAAGAAATTGGTAATTCCCTCCAAATATGGAAGGAATGCTCAATTCATTTGACAATTTCATTCTATTCCGTGCTCACCAAACGGAGGGGTTTGATCAGTTTTTTTCCATTTCAATTCCTTCAGGAATTCAATTCCATTGACCATTCCAGTCCTTCACTTTTTTTCCATCGAACCAAACGGCCCCTAACACTCGGTCCAAAAAAGATAAACAATTAAAAAAAATCATTATATTAGCAACATAACCCATTAAAAAGTATTGATGCCGCAAGAATCGGTTAAGTGCTACGTATATGTAACATATTATTGTAACATTTTATGTTAAAGAAAAAGAAAATGTTATATCTTTAGCAGATTCAAGATTCGTGAGTTTATAACAAATTGTTAGTTTTTTTTAACAGTAACTAACAATCAAATTTTGAATTATAGCCATTCAAATCGCCGAATGAAGAACCGAAATCAAATCGGAGAACCATCAGTTCAGTTATGATGATAAAGAGACTAGTGGGAGTATCTCCAGTATCAGATGAGATTAAAGAAGCATATCATCATAGGTGAATGGAGCATAAACAAAACATTAATGAAGATAATTATTAAGTTGAATTGTAAAATGCATAACAATGAGTAGTAGACCTGTCAATCGGGTTGGGTCGGGTTTGGTTGAATCGGGTTGAAGCGGGTAACGGCTTGAGACGAGTAATACCTGTTACAACCCGTTTAACATACGGGTCGAATGAGGCGGGTCGACTCGAATAACCCGATAAGCTCAACTCTTTTTTTTCTTTTGAATTACTCGACTAGAAAAAATAATTTTCAAAAATAAATTAATTTTTTTTTACCCGACGGTGGGGGTGGGGGGTGTGGTGGGGGCAGGGGGTGGTAGTAGTGAGTGGGGTGGGGCTGGGCGGGGGGGGGGTGGGGGGGGGTGGGGGGGCTGGGGTGGTTAAACATAAATTTAAAATGTTTAATTTTTTTTTTGACCCAGGGAGGGGGGGGGGGCAGGGGGGTAGGGGGTGGGGTGGTTAAAAATAAATTTAAAATGTTTAATTTTTTTTTTTGACCCGAGGGGGGCTCCGGTGGGTGGGGTAGGGGTGGATTGGGGGCAGAGGGTGGGGTAGGGGTGGGGCTGGGGTGGAATAAGGGCCTTATTCCACCCAATTTGTACAAACAATTGGTTCGCTGCTCACTTGAGTACAATGACCTGCCTTCGCATGCTCCTGTAAACTAGGGTTTAGGGTTTTAACGAATTCGGTTTTTCTTTCTTTTTTAATTTTAGGGCAAAATTGAGGTTATCCCTAAATTAAATAAAAGAAAGGGTTGTTGGGTTTGTCGTTAGATTTTGATTATGAGGAAGAAAGATGGGTGGGAAAGGACGGAAGAGGCGAGAGAAGAACTACAAGGCAGCACACGGGGGAGAGAGGGAGGGTGGGTGGGTGGGGGGGTGGGGGTTGTTAAAAAAAAATTTAATGATTAAATTTTTTCTTATCCGCTGTGGAGGGGGTAGGGGGTGGGTGGGTGGGGGCAGGGGGTTAAAACTTAAAACTAAGTTTATTTTGGTTCATCTCCCTATCAATATAAATATAACGGGTTGACGAGTTGACCCGCTTTAACCCGCTAAATTTAACGGGTTAAAGCGGGTAACTCGTTTCAAACCGAAATTGTTAATGAGTCGGGTCGGATCGAATAATTAACGAGTTGGGTTGAGCGGGTTCTTGGGTAATGAGTAAAAATTGACAGGCCTAATGAGTAGAGATTATTATATTATTATGAGTATTATTCCAAAAATAAATAAATAAATCCAACCGTCAGTCCCCCAATTGCTCATCAGATAAATTATTATTCAGAATGTGATCACTTAGCTCCTTAGGCGCGAAAGAAAGAGACTTCCATTGTCTGGACAAATGATGCTTGTGTGTCTGTCGTAATTTGGAGAGTTTAGACTTAGAGTAGAAAAATGTTATAAAGAGTTTCGTAATTTCTTTTTACACGGCAGTGGCAGTGGCAGTGGTAGTGGTGGCAGTGACAAGTGACAGTGATGGTGGCAATGGCAATGGCAATGGCATCTTAAAAACACACTTTGTTCTTTCAAGATAACTCTCTTCGTCTTTTCAAATGTGACCCCTAATCTTCTCTCTCTCCCCATCTAGTTTCATATTCTACTATTATGTTCTTTCCCTTTTATCGTTTCCTTATCCTGATTCTTTATTGAGACTTGTTGTTATATAGACTCGTAATATTATTGAGTGAACCCGTAGTCCAAATTGTTTCAAAAATACCATCCAATAAAATGTCTAAAATTAACCCTTATTCTTACCCCCCAAACCAACCCGCAAAATTGTTGAGTAAACACGTAATGATAAATCCACCCAAAAACAATTACACTCAGTCAGGCACCCTTCATCTACCGCTCAAATTTCTCAACAAATAGAACAAAGTATTATGTCAGTCCATGAATCAAAAATGCATGCCAAGTATATAAATGTTACGAGAGTCTAGTTTAAAGCAAAAAGATCTCAGTTGTA
Source organism: Adenophora triphylla var. japonica (assembly GCA_022495995.1). Lineage (NCBI taxonomy): Eukaryota > Viridiplantae > Streptophyta > Magnoliopsida > Asterales > Campanulaceae > Adenophora > Adenophora triphylla. The sequence continues at coordinate 277,095 of JAFEMH010001645.1, forward strand.
CTCAGACTCCAAAGTGCTAAACGCGGGTTTGAAACACACCTAATACGCATGTACTCGAGGCACTTTATTAAAAGAAAAGAAAAGAAAACTGTAACTTAAAGAAGAATTTAGTTTGACTCAACATTGATAAAGAGATTCACAACCCAAAAGGCACAACAATAGCACACAAACAAGTAAACCAAATTCTGCTTCCAGGATCAACAAACAAAACAAAATTACGATTATTCTTGAGATACAAACAAAGTACAAGAGAACTTACAGAACATTCGCTCAGGCAGATGTTAGTAACTGTATAGTTATTTATTGTTGATGCTTCTGCTCCTCACCTTGCCAAGCCCAAACAATTTCCTCAAGAGCCGGTCTTAAGTACTGTTTCACCATCTTCTGATACTCCATGCCATAACCAAAAGACTTTTTCACTTCCACCAAATGAAAAGATAAAGTTATTTCAAATATTTCCACATCAATGCATAATGGTCCAACTCTACCTTCGTCCGATCCTTCCAACTTCAACTGACCACCCTCCTTTTTGATTACTTTAAGTTTCAACTGTGAAGCAACTTCCTCCATTTTGGATATAATAGCTGAAGCAGGTTTGTTTGAGGTAAACTTAACCTCCTCTTTCTGGTCATTTTCTACAAATAGACCTGATAAATCGAAACCTGTCGAAAGTGAGATAATATCAAAAGCATTCAAATTTGAAACCTTCGTCAAATCTGTTTTTTTGGCCTCAGAGGAAGCAGAATCAAAAAGGGTATCGGCATTAATCGGTGAAATTTCCTTGATTCCCGCTGTGCTTCTCATGTGTTGTGAGTCTAAACCTTTGCGAAACCACAAGTTTTCTTTAATCTTTGCAATTGATATCCTGGTATGTGGGTTTGGATCAAGAATCCGCATCAGAAGCCTGCGGACTTCTGATGGAAACCAATTAGGACATTTGTACTCAGCTTTTCTTATCTTTCTGTACATTTCCATAAGATTTGAATCATGAAATGGAAGATAACCAGCCATGAGAACAAACAAGATCACCCCACAAGACCAGATGTCAGCTTTAGCCCCATCATATCCTTTTCTGGTAATTACTTCAGGTGCCACATAGGCTGGGGTCCCACAGGTTGTGTGGAGTAATCCATCTTGGCGCTTAGATTCAGCAAGAGCACTTAACCCGAAGTCTGTCACTTTCAACATTCCATTCTCATCAAATAGCAGGTTTTCCGGTTTCAAGTCCCGGTGATAGACACCTCTGCTATGGCAGAAATCAACGGCACAGATCAGTTGCTGAAAATACTTCCTCGCAACATCTTCCCTGAGCCTCCCCTTGGCAATCTTGTTGAAAAGTTCCCCTCCTTTTGCGTATTCCATGATAAAATATATCTTGGTTTTGGTGGCCATAACCTCATAAAGCTGCACTATATTTGGGTGTTTTACCAGTCCCATAACAGATATCTCTAGCTTAGTCTGATCAATTAGCCCAACTTTCAAAACCTTCTCCTTGTCAATTACCTTAATTGCCACACTCTGTCCTGACTTAAGGTTACGCCCAAAATAAACCTTTGCAAAGTTTCCCTGGCCTAACATTCTCCCAAACTCATACCTTTGCATCAACACGTTCCCGTTACCTTCCATTATAAATAATTAAAAAAAAACTATATTAAAAAAACTATAAACTATGTTCTTGAGTCTCTAACTCGAGAACTTAACCGTCTTCAACAAGGCCGTGCTTCAACAAGACTGAAGATTTGTAACTTGCTGCTTTGTGGAGCATCTGAGCAGAAAGGTTGAATGCATTGTCATTCTTGCATCCAACTTCATCAAGGATGAACAACTGTAGCCCAGATGGACGTACAACCTCACAGAATTCAGAGACAGAATTACCAGCGTTGAAGTACATCTTTCCGCATTCCGAGGACTTTGACAGTCAACAATACTTCAAAAATCTGAAGTTAATGGAAAAAGTGTGTCAGAGTTGTTTAAATACAAATTATAACCAAGAGTATTGAGAAATGATCCTGAAATATGACTGGCAAATGTAAACAAGCTTGTGACTTAACTTACATGTGACAAATAACAGACATTATCATGTTCTGCCTACCAGAAACTGGTTTGTAGCATATTATTTTTCCATTCAATAACAACAATTATAGCCTGATTTCCATGCTAAAAGATTCAACACCGTAAACTATTGAGAAACATGCAAGACAATGCGGTTCCAATTGTTACGATCGTAGACAGTAAAAGTAAATGCAAATATTCAAATCACAGTTCAGATGTACCCAAACAGGAAAAGACACCTTGAAGAATGATGAACAAATACTCCTAGAACTACCAAAGGCTTACGTGTGGATATACTTCTATAATGAATAAGATTAATTTGTCAAACAAGTGTATCTGCGTGGAAGTTGGATACGGTGCAAACAGGTAATGTTTAAGTTATCAAATTCACGTGGCCTAAAATGCTAGTATATAACCAAGTACCCTTCCCAACTATTAATCTTTATGGCTAGAACCCATTCTGGGAAACTTTAGACCTGCTATGAAACCACAACCCTGCATCGCAAAACCCAAATTTCATGTTTAAAAATGACCAAACATCGTTACATAATCCAGCTGGATCTGCACAAGTCTTCCATCCATGTAAACCATCCCATTGACCCCCCACAACCACTTCATGTTACCCATGTAAGCGAGGGGGACTATGATAGCCAATTATCAAATCTGTCACAGCTATAAAATCACATGCCTGGGACACACTACCCTATACTCAAGCACAACAGACCCTGCAGTCGCATTTGTGGTCGACTAAATTGCTTTCGCATCCACCTAAATGTCCAATTTTCAACAGCCACTGTATTGAAGTAAGACAGAGTTGTAAAAATGATCCTTCAGATTAATGCTTTTACCTAAAACTGCTAGACTTCTTAACACTTGAGGGGTGAAGGAAAATATATTTATGGTTCCAAAATAGTACTTTTAGCTTAGGGGACAGTTCATTTTGAATAATCACTGGGTTCTGGTTTGGTGGCAATGAAATGGGTGACCAAAATAGCTAAAGAGAGTGTGGTGGTTGGCCTATTTTGTTTGTCTTGCAGGTGGTAGTTGAACATTCAGAAGGGCCAAAAATGCCACTTGAAGCTGCTTCAAGCTTCCAGTCCATTTCTGGTCATTGTTTAGGTATTTTAGCCAAGTGTAATGACCATAATGAACAAAACTTAAGTTGAATAAAGGTCTAAAGTTTGGCAGCAAAAAGAGGAAGTAAGCCAATTCATTCCACCCATAAAGTTGAAGAATTTGGCCATCACCAAACTCCCATCTTGGAACTTCTCAATTTAAAGTGAAACAAGGTAATACGGGACACTAAACATGTGTTATCTATAGCCCCTGAATCAAGCTTATAGGATTATTGGAACTACAAGGCGATGATGGATATGCAGTTTGGCCAACTCAATAATTCTCCCGTGACAAATTTGGATCAAAACTCTTATTCAAATAGCAAAACTATGGCAGGCATAACAGTTAAGCACATTCGTCATTCAGAAATACAGAATCCAATAATCATATCAAATCCCAACCACATTCATGTCATATACACAAAAAAAAAAATAGAGTACTCCGTAGTAATGAAATTCCATCATAAGAAAAATTCAGAAACAACGAGAAAACATCTTAAAGGCATATTTAAAAGGCAGCTGATCTCTTTCAATTTAAGGAGACAAAAGTATCTTGAAAAAGAAAAATAGTCATCCTCCGAAATATAACAATTGTGAGCATGATAAATACGAAGTCGTATCATTTGCTCTGATTCCATTCAGTGGCGGATGCATTAATTGAAGAAAAGGGGGGGGGGGGGGGCAAGAAAAAAATTGGAGTAAAACAATGATGAATGGGGGCTGCCCCCAAAAATTTTTTTGGTTGTTTCTTCAAAATGTTACTTCCTCCGTCCGTCCCAAAATAAATGTCGAAAAGATGTTCAAATTAACTCTGTATCACTAGCAAATTTGAATTTTTTTTATTTTTTTTTGGATATGCATTTTGGGTCGGAGGGAGTAGAAATTAAAATTAAACATGCACGTCAAATTTAACACAATCAACAAAACTGCATGAATCTTAATTTTGAAACCAGCTGAAATAAAAGTGATCAAGTTACACGATATAACCTATAAAAACCATAAATCTTAGAGAAATTCATCAACGCATATAAATGGAATCATAGCTGTTACGTAAAATTAACGAAACAAACAAGTTGATCGATGCAATTAAAAGAGAAAGGTAAAACAAATTGATTCAAGAGAATGAGAAAATTTAGGGCTAGGGAGGATTACCTTTAGAAAGAAAGCAGAGAGCTCCGGAGAAGGAGTCCGAAGCCTCCGAAAGAAACCGAGAGGAAAAGCAGAGACAGCGAAAAAGCGGAGCGGAGAGATAGAGAAAGAGAGGAAATGTCGCCATATAAAAGTATTGCAAATTTAATTTTGAATCCATTTTTTTAAAAAAGTTATGATTGTGTACACTCAATGTGTGGTTATTTGCAAGGCGCCTTATTTGTAAGGCACGAAAAATGGATTAAACTGTCCCTCTCGTACGTGGATGTATCGTGTAATTATACACGACGTTGTTAGATATGTTTCGTATGAAAATACACGAAATGTATTGAGTTATTTCGTGTAGATTCACACGAAATATTAACAAATATTTCGTGTATTTTCATACGAAACATATCTGACAACGTCGTGTATAATCACACGAAATAAACAGTCTGCATAATTCATACTTCCAAACATAAAAACTGAAAAATTCAAAGACCAATACAACTTTCTTGAAAAAAAAATCATAAAAAATGGTATACTTTGTCATATTTCACATCACATATCCAAACTTCCAAACAGTTTTTAACAAGGCTCAATAAAAACTTCATGATTCATATATACAAGTAAAAAAGGCTCAATAAGTCAAATGATAAACTCATAATATGGCCTATTTCTTGAAACTCTTTCTTCGTTCGACGCAATTGAGAGTCGGTTGAATGTCTCTATCCGAGCTCTGTATGGCATGACCAAGTTACTTGCGCTTGCATCACGATGAGCCTCCCAATATACCGCTAGCGATGGCATTGGGTAATCATTATCTAACGTGTGCAGCAATATAAAATGGTTTCCAATGTGTCCAAGCACAAGTGTGTACGCGGTGGTCCTACTCCTTGTGGTACGCCACCTAAGGCATGTGAAGCCACCGGTTAGCGTGTACGAGATGAACACCACATTATACCTCGCGGCAATGATGTGCCCTAGCTCGGGAGGATCATATAATAATACTCGGGAGCCTGGGAGGAATAGTAAGCAATGCGACCGTAGAGCTCGTCCATACTTGTCCAAGATATAACTCTCTCGATAAAGCTCGCGTCGACTATGCAGCCTCAAGGCAACACCATGCGGACTTGAGGCCACATGTCCTCATCTCCGTATATCTCGCGCAGCCTACGGCTCTATAGCCACAATGTCCATCACCCCTTACATCTGTGATGCCTTCAATAAATGGGACCATGAAAGGCATTAATGACAAAGTATACCTAGAAGTATGTAGACTAGTGACTTTGACTTGTCCATTTCCCTTTCCACGACCCCGACCCTGACTCCGACCCCGTCCCCGTCCTCGTCCTCGTCCCCGACCTCGTCCTCTCCCACGAGTTGAAACAGCTAGTGGTGGAAGAGACGTAGGAGTAGTAGGGCTAGATGGTGTAGTGTTTGAAGCTACTTTCGGATTGGGCGTGGACTTCAAAGAGTTTGAGTCCCACGACATCATACTCGATTGGGTTGATGCAATGAATGAAGATCTAGACCTGCTGCCAGTGGAGGGTGGTGTAGTGGGGACTCCAAAATATCTGTCTCTGTATGCTCCCAATATGAAAGTATTCTCGAACTGGTGATCCGGGGTTTATTTGCCTTTGAAATATGAGGTGGCTCAGAAGCATCGACTGCAGTCAACCATGCTCGATCATCCTCGGCCAGTCTATCACGCGAGAACCTGTTTAAAGATTTATCAATAACAATTTTTAGAATTTCACAATAATGATTACATTAAAACCAATGTTTCGTCAATTTTTATTTTTGTAAACAAATAGCTTACCTATCGAGATGCTGATGTCTGATATGGAACTTCACCACCGACTGGCTAGTGGGGTTGCCCCAAATCTCTCGGGCTCGATGATGACCGAACCCGTATAACAAATCACAAACCTCAGGGCCGCCACCTGGGTCGCTCACAATCTGCCATGATGGTGGCTCCTCCTCACCCGCACCCGCACCCGCACCCGCACCCGCACCCGCACCCGCACCCGCACCCTGCCTCCTCCTCCGTCCCTGCCCTCTAGCCACATCCTGACCCCTCCTCCTCCCATACCTCAATGGTCTAACATCACGTGTCTCCGCCTCCGCCTCCTCCTCCTCCTCCGCCGCCTCCTCCTCCTCCGCCTCCTCCTCCTCCTCACCCCCATCAGAGTCAGAAGATGACTCAGCAGCATCAGAATCAGAAGATGAAGATGAAGATGACTCAGCAACATCCTCGTGACCAGCAGAGGCCGCCTCATCATCTGTATGCTCACTCTCAATGTGCTCCAGCTCAATCACAGTCTCAGGCTCATCATTTTTATCATGCTTTTGTTTGGCGCGTTTATCTTTCTTAACTGCCGTCTCGGCCTTTCTCTTTCTATTGGAAGCGGTCATAGGTTGACGTCCCTACAAAAAATTCAAATAAGAGACAATTAATTAGTCACAGTTAAAGTTCCAGCCTCCAGCCTAGAGATTTCGTGTGATTATACACGAAATGTTGAATAACATTTCGTGTAAAATGATACGAAATGGTTCTCAACATTTCGTGTATATTCACACGAAATCCAAAGGAGAAATTTTCCTTTAGATTTCTTGTGATTATACACGAAATGTTAAGAAATATTTCGTATGATTTAACACGAAATGCCATTCAACATTTCGTGTATAATCACACGAAATCTAAAGGAGAAATTTTCCTTTAGATTTCGTATGAATATACACGAAATTTAGTGAATCACTTCGTGTAAATTAGTACGAGTTGAACCGTCTATTTCGCGTATAGGCACACGAAACACATAGGTAGGATTTTGAGTCTCATTTCGTGTGCCTATACACGAAATTTTTGGAACCATTTCGTGTAAAATTACACGAAATAATCACAGTCCAGACACATATTTCAAACCCAGGTCATCAATGGAATTCTAAACAAGAAATTCAAACCCAGTTCATCAACATCTCATTTTAAAACCCAATTCATCAAACTAATTTTTGAATAATCTATTTGACCTAAACTCCAGAAAATCGAGGCTGGTGAGGGAGGGATTACCTTCTTTACAGGCACGGTGGTAGACGAGGTTCCGACGGCCATGGCAGCCGCGGTAGCGGCGGCGGAAGCGCCGTACTTAACTGCCGGAATTTTCATTCTCACCATTTGGATTTTGAGTAGCGTCGCCGTGTACGAGAGAGAGAAGCGTGAACGGTGTTGGAGGGAATTAGAGAAATGAAATTGTGATTTTTTTTTTTTGTTATATATACAAGGGCATTATGGTCCTTTCAATGTGCCTTGTAAATTTGATGCCTTGCAAATAAAATTCACCCTCAAAGAATGTGAGGCTTTTTTTTTGTGGGCTTGAACAGGTGTCAATAGAAGAAGAGGACCGTTAGACTCGGGTCATTATCGAACAACTTGGGTGGTATTTAGACCGTGTGCAATGTTTTGCTCACCAAGTGATTTTTTTTTAAATCTAGTGAGGAAAATTGAGGAGTCGTCGTTGTCGTGAGTAAAATTTCGTTCATAACAAACTTGATATTTATTTTGTAATGTGGACGAATAAAAAATTAATTTATAGCATTAATTTATATAATAAAAAACTAATTTCAATTTTTTTTATTAGTTATAGTTTTGTTGTGAGTGAATAATTTGGCTCAACATTACAAAATACTCCCCCCGTTCAACACCAAGGTTCTTTAGTGTGGATTTCACGCTTCTTAAAAAAAATTTGAAAGTGGATAGAAAATTAGAGAAGAGAGAATGTAAAAGTTAAATGTGGAATAGGAAATAGTAGTTAATGATTGATTTTTTTTAAAGTGGATAGAAGATTAGAGGAAAGAGTATGTAAAAGCTAAATGTGGGGTACGAAATAGTAGTTAATGATTGATTTTTTTTGTAAATATGTTAACTTTATAAGGGTATAATGAATGATTTTTTTGTAAATATATTAAATCATAATGGTATAAATATATTCAAAACTTGCCATTTATGAAAGGGAACCTCGAAGTGGGACGGATCAAAAGGAAAGTAGGAACCTTGAAGTGGGAGGGAGTATCAGTTTTTGTGAGCAAAAAATCCGCTCATATACAAAATTCGCTAATTTGGTTAGCGAAAATTTCGCTCAACACTGTGCATGCTCTCATGGTCCAAAACATACTCCATTCAGAAAGGCTGCTAGTAGCCACTATTGGCAATTTTGCGAGCGATTCTTAAAAAAAAGTTATTTCTGCTGATCATAACGTAAGCGGATGCTGTACCACTCGCAAAAAAACTCGATGTTGATCATAAAGTAAGCTGATGATACGAAAGATTCTGTACCACTCGCAAAAAAGCTCGACAGATAGAACGACGTCAAATCCCTCCATTCATAATACTCCATTAGTCTCCAAAATAAATTTATAATTTATTCTTAATACGAGTAAAATTAAATTGAAAGAGTTATTCAAAAGTTCTTTTTATACACTCCATTTTATACACTCCATAAGTTCGGCTTTTACATGTTGTATTATTTCTATAATTTACCGAATAACCGAATATAATAATGCATGGCCGATAGTGGGCAACAGCGGCGGTGTCTGACGGTGGTCATTGGCGGTCGGCGGTGTCCGACAGCAGTCCTCAGAGGCGGTGGGGGGCCGACGGTCAACGACGATGGGGCCGATGAAGGGGGGAGGCATGAGTGTATAATATTGCACGTGGTTTTAATGATGTTGTATCATTAAAGTATTGAATAAGAACTTTTCGGATATTTCAATTTAATTAAAAACTTGAGGGAACTGATTTGTGTAAAAAAAAAAAAAAACCTCGTGGGCCAAATTCCCAATTAAATATTCATTTTTAAAAGAAGAAAATATTATTTTTGTGTACATTTTTGTTTATTGCTTACTAGTTATTCAACAAATATACATCATTTGTAAATTATATTAGTTCTAGTAAGTTATAACCGTTAAATCATCATTATCAAATTGGTATATGAATGGATACAAGTATTTAGGAAAAAATGAAATGGTTAAAATTTAATTGGATTATCTGGCCAAATTAATGGTGATGTGTTCCAATCAAACTAAAGTCAAAATTAATTGAATAATTTGGTTTTTTAACTAACCATTTGGTGTCAGTTTGGTATATTTCTAGGTTATTCGTTCACCGAAAGGGACGGTAACACATTGTATAAGAGGAAAGAAATGCGCGGGTGGGTGGATGGGGTGGCAGGCAGCAGGACCACCAGTTGAGATCATCCGAAACTCCGCACGCGATTCCTATTTCGTTTCAAAATGATCTTTTCATTTCTTTTTATCATTACTATTAATGAAATTTGAACAATAATATTATATTTTTTTAATTAACCTAACAAAAATCTAAAATTTATTATTGATACTATTATTAATAGTGTATCAATAACAAATTTTAAATTTTCATTTGTATGTAAAATCATTTCTCAATTCCTATTTAGTAATGATAAAAAAGTGGGAATATCATTTTTGAACAGAAGAATTATCATAAAAATGTACTCCCTCCGTCCCTAAATGATAAAACTATCATAAAACTGTATTCCCTCCGTTCCTAAATCAACGTCGAAAAAAAAAATTTGCTAAAAAAAATTCAAATTACACATTCCGAACAGAGGGGGACATAACATAGTCGTAATATAGTCTTTTCAATGCAATAAAGTTGCCTTCGGATTGAGCTGACATTCGGTACGGTGGTCATTCAATTCAAAGAATCTCCTTTTAGAAATAACCAAATGGATTTGTGCACAAGCGAAACTTTTAAAAATGAATATCTTTGAGAAGTTTCTCAACTTCTGTTTTAAATTGATTCCATTGTGAAATAAAATAACAGAGATAAGCACACGATGTATCACAACTAAAACTATCATAAAAATGTACTCCTCACTCATTAAATAATGAAAATTATTTTTTTCTTTCAAATTTGCTATTTTAGGGAGAGGGGGAGTAATTTTTTTACCTGTTTCAAAATATTCTTCCTCGATTGGAACATATCCTATCCGAGTAACATCACAATTATAAATTATTAAGATTGACATCATTAGTCGAATCTGCCATTAATTTTTTTTTTTTTTACTTTTTTTTTGAAAGTTTTGTGTAGCTAGAAACCTTCAAACAACTCAACAGTTCACAGATGTGAGTACAGATGTGTCACACAACTGTCCACACATTCACAAATAATGCAAGGAAATAAAATGATAAAACAAGAATTATATACGTTCACTGGTTTTGATCCCAACAAACCAGGCTTACGCCCAAAAACTTTTCACTATTAAAAATTGTGTTGCTTACAAAAACACTAATAAATGAAAACTAAAATACGAAAATACTATAAACAAGTTCTAATCACCTTCTATGACAAGAACAGACTCTCTTTCCCAAGTAGACTCTATTCTAATCAGAAGTAAAACAAAGAACTTGACAAAAATCTAGATGTGAGTTCGGATATAAGGCATAACATTCACTCACAATCTAAATTGACAATGTTGAAACCTTGAAGCACAACTATGTATTGTCTCTCAAATTCACTCCAAAGCCGTGTCTCCTCTTGTGCTGATCACCTTGTATTTATATGCACCTTGTGAGGATCTTCACGAAATCAATCACTTTCCTTTTGTGAGTTTCCAAATCCTACAAGGAAACATGAAGCATACTTATAAGGAAAGATCTTTTATTAGTAGGTTAGTCCTAATATAAATATATGTACATAAATAAAAGATATTTACAGTATTAATAAATATATAAATCTTTCATGAAAGTCCCAAAATCAACTTACCATTTTTGATATTGATTCGAAATAAGGAAACACATTGTTTCCTAAAAAACACACTCTTTCAATCTCCCCCCTATTTTGGACTTTCTGGTCAAAATCAAAGATTTATGATGATCAAACTATGACCAATATTTTTAGACATGAAAACTCCCCCTGAATGAATGTGTGTGCAGATGTGTAAACACATTCACACAAAACTGCATAGAACAAGTTAGTACTAAAAATTGCAGTTCAACAAATATAATTAAAAGCAACCATTCAGCATCAATTTAGGATTACAGACCATTGTTTAAACTAAAATATTAAAACAGAAATTAAAAATTGTTTTGGAACCATCACAAAATAAAGCAAAAATTGAGATTAACTTCATCTCCCCCTGAATTTAAAGATCCCAGCTTCTCCAGGATGAGTAGTCAGGAGCAGCAGCTGTAGCAGCAGGATCAGCATCAGCACTAGTTCCTTCTCTCAATGGGAGATCAACAAACCTCTGTTTTTCATCCAACAAGGTCTTGGATTCTTTAAACAAATAAAACTTATCAATTCTAGCTTCTCCTTTTTCAGCCTTTACACCTTGGGCAATCAGTATTTGTGAGATGAGAGAGGGATAGGAAAGAGACCATTTCTTTGAGGGGGATTCACAATACCCACAGATCTTCCTAAAGATGAACTCTCCAAAATTGATATTTTTCTTATCCCCTAGTATGTAGAGTAGATCAGCCTGAACTCTAGTCACAAAAGTTTTATTGTTGGAGGAACAAAGATTTGCAGTTAAAATGCAGTGGAGGAAGCAATGGCTGTGGTTGGCTTGCCTCCAAGCTTCTTTAGATTTTTGACCTTATCAGCCTCAGAAAGCCTTCTTACCCTGTGAGATCTCTGTAACGACCCTAATCCTAGGCCCTAATTTTAATATCATATTATATGCTTTTAATATTTATGATAATTTTATGTGTTCATCTATGTCCTTAAAATTCTTATTTTAAGATAAGATTGTTGAGAAGTAATTTAGAACCTCTTAGAAATTCAAGAGAAATTAAATAAAGAAATGTGGGGGAAAATAAAAATAGAAATTAGATAAAGAATAAGAGGAGGTTAAATTGGGTAGAATAAATAATGGGAATAAAAGGGGGTTTCATTTAAATTGTTGAAAGCCTTGAAAATTAGGGTGGGGGACCATATCCCTTAAAATCCTCCCCTCTTCCCTCCTAGGTCAATGACCCCCCATACCTCCCATTACTTTCCCTTCCTCTTCCCATACTCCCTCTACACTCCTCCATCATTCTTCTCCTCATTTCTCTCTTACCATTTTCCATGGAAAACCTCCATTGAAAGCCTCACTTCCAAGACCTCTAGCAAGTCCATTTCTCATCCATTTTCAAATCCAAGAGTGCTTTTGAGTTTGGGACAACTAGGGGAATCTATCAAGCTTAGAAGATCATTCTTTCATTCTAAAAACCCAAGGTAAGTTATTATGACTTCCTTCAAATATTTGTTCACTTTATGTGTTAATGACTACTTTGTGGAAATAAAAGAAATTTGATAATTTTTAATAAGGTTATTTGGGTTTAAATGGTTTAATCAAGGTTTAATTGATTTTGGTTGTAAAATGGTCTTCTAAGTTGAAAGAAGAAGTGGTGTAAAGTATTTGTGGAGATAATGGTTTAAGAATAGGTATTTTATGTGAGTTATTATGATCCTTCCCTTCTTTAAATGTTCATGAAGATTAAATGTTGTTATTGTTGTTTTAATGACTAGTGGATGCTTGGGAAAACCTTCTTGGCTTGAGGAAATTGTTAGTTTATAGAAATTGTTGTGGTTCATGGAAATGGTAATGATCTAGGTTTAGGGCATGGTACTTTAGAGATTAAATGAGTTAGAAGGAAGTAACAAAGTTAGAAAATTCCTTTAGGTTCATAAATTAGAAGGCACTTGGTTGAAAAACTTGATTCTTGGAAAATTGTTGTTGTTCTTCTTTACTACTGTTTCGGGCCGAGGCACGAGTCGTGCCCCTTGGCACGAGTCGTGCCCTGGGCCAAATCGTGACCACGAGTCGTACCTAGGAGGTCCAATCGTTCTGAGTGACTTAAGGGAAGGAGCACGAGTCGTGCCCTGAGGCACGAGTCGTGCCATGTGGAGGTCACGAGTCGTGACTTGGTTAAAGGGAAGTCGTGCCCTGGCACGGTTTTCACATCAACTTTAGAGCTGTTCAAACCTAATCAAATTCGAACCAAAATGAAATCTCTTTAACCTAGATTAAAGTAGAATACTTTGGCTTCACAATGACATCTTAAGTGAGTAAAATGGAATTGGGGAAATACCTTAAATGTTGATTGGAAAACGCTAGTTAACCTAGTTTGGTAACTTGACAAATGAGATTCCAACTTGGTAGATTTAACTTGGGCCTTCATAGAGGCTATGTATTATTGTATAATGACCTTGTAGGATGGATTGATGATACTTCCTTGCCTTACTTGAGTTCATATATATTGTTTATATTATGCATAGTGTGTTGAATAAATGTTGCACTATGATATTGGTTGGACATGAGTATATTTTACCATGTTGCTACATTGTTATCCCTTTTGTGGATTATGTTTCAAGTAACTATTATGTGCTTGATAATTTGTTAATCAGCTGATGTTGGGGGTATAACATAATACGATCAATTATGGAAGTGTGACCTAATGTGATCGGATTATGTTATATCTGTGACCGTCCCCTTCTGTGGCCACAGGTTGGGGTATAGCATCTGTATTGAGCCAAAAGCCTTACAGAGTTGCTACTATCTTATATGGTTTCCTGAAAAATGGGTCTTATAAGATGTGAGTATTGCTTAAGCAGCTCACCTAAGATTGGAGTATTATTATACCCAATGTTGTACGACTATTGTTCAGACGGGAAAAGATAAACCAAGGTAATGGAAGGTGTTTACAGCTTTTCCAATGTGTTGTATGCAACTTGTTATGTGTTGCATCTTATATGGCATATTGCTGCATTCATAATAGCTTGCTGAGATTTATTCTCACCCCTCTCCCTTTAATGTTTTTAGATTTCGAGACAGGCGGACCGGCCAAGTAAGGGTGGTGAGGAGTTTGGAAGTAATATTTTGGGAATTGTCGGGGTATGACTAGGTTGGCGTAGAAAGTGTATTTTGGTATAATTTATTTAGAGAGTTGTATTTATAAACCTTAATTTTATGTTATAACCGATGTCTTTTTGTAACTAAAACAGTTTATTACTTTCAAAGTTGGTCAACTCTTTCTCCATCGTAGAAAGGTGTAGAGTTATTTGGAAATGGTTATGATAATTGTGTTTATGTTTGAAAGTTAAATCAAAGTTTTAAAAATTAAGGAAATTTGGGTTAGTTTGAGGACGCTCCAGCTCGGGACACGTGTAGGTTCCGGGTCGGGGTCCTCACAGTTGGTATCAGAGCTCGGTTAGAGTTCTCGGGTAGAGTCTAGCTGAGTGAGAGTGTGTGATAACTGACGTCGAGGGTTTAATGCAGGAATTTGTTCAATGACAGAAAATGATAATGACCAACCAAAGAATCAAGGAAATGTGAGCAATATGGAGAGATAGATTCCTCCACAATCACTTGAGGTATATTACCTATCTCCGGAGTTAGGGGTCATACTTTTCTAAATTCCCGTTCATTTCGTTCTCATGTGGCATTACATTTCACTTTTATTTGCATAAATGGCTTAAGAGTTACCTTATGTGTTGGAGGTTCTACTCTTATGGGAGAGTACCTCGAATCATTCTTGATTATCATGGTAATTGTGAATAAGTGGGCATGGATTACCGGTGGATGTGGTAGAGATACCAATCCGTGAATTATTGTTATATTGACCTGAAATATTTGAGTAGTTGTTGTGTTGGGGAGGACTGTCGCAAGAAGCGAGTCTCCTTATCAATATTTGATTTGCCTTCGTGTGTAGTTGAAGCGGATAAGTCATTAATTGATATTATGTCATATATGCGTAAATGTTGAAAGTAGGGCATAAGGAATGTAAAGGTTATTTGGGCTATGTGTTATATTTGAGTAAAAGACACTTAAAGTATCTCATGTACCGGTGGTAAATAAATTGGTGAACTCTTAGTTGAGGTTAGGTTAGGTATATGGCCTAATTAAGAGTGGTTTATGGTTGTATAACTTGCGTGAGTATTTATACATTGGTGTCTCGTGGTGGAGACTAGATATATGAGACTAGTATTAAAAGTGATAGTTTAAGTGGGATTATATGGTTTATAAGATATCGCGAGTAAGAGTTCTTATAGAACTGATATATAATTGCCTTATGTGCTATAAGTATATTCTCTAATGAGAGATTGATTGTATTCTTACTACTAAATTGAATAGAAAATCAGATATTCTTGTAAGTGATATCACCCTATAAGTTGACTAAGTGGTGTTTTTCATGTGAGTTTCGGGTTTCCATCAGGTATCATGCCAGGATATTGAGGCTTTGAGTTGATATAAGGTACTATTTTGGTATTCGGATCCCTAGATAGAGTACACTAATTGGGATGATGGAATTGATGATTCAACTTGAGAAATTATTTGATAAAGAAGATAATTAGCTTAGCGAATCTCCGTAAGGATAAATTAGTACTATACTTAGAAAAGATGATACTTGGTGGTTATTTATAGATTAGAGAGATCTCAAATAGGTAACTGTGAAGAATAAGTATTCGTTATCCTTCGTTGATGATTTGTATGACTGACTTTAGAAATTAGTAGAATACTCAATGGTTATTAGTGGAAATTTTCGGAGTGTTACAATTACAGTGAATATTTGCTTTAAGGATCTACTTAAGACAACATTTGTATCTAGTATAAACGTTTTGATTTGTGGGTATGTATTAGTTATGGAGAGGTAAATAGGGTAAATGTGAAGAAGTATAATAGATATAGTTATGGGTGACTTAAAGGATCAACTTCAGGAATTGGTAATATATGTATATGGTTTGAGAAATGATTATCATTAGTTGAGAAAATAAAATGAGGATGAATCTTATTGGAAGACATGATACTTTAGGATGATTACACCCTATAGGTCGACTTAGTTGCTTGACTCATATGAGGGATTGGTGTGATGCTTGGGAGGTTATGCGGATTTTGAGTTTGTTGATGGTTATCGAGAGGTAAGATAGTTTACACTGTTAATGTTAAATCGCAATTTGGGGACGATTGATCTATGTGAGTTCCAATTATATTTTCTTATTAGAAAATCATGGTAATTGATCGGAAATTTGAGGTATGCAATACGTTGTTACTAAGTACAATACCAATATCAAAGGTAGGGAATAGATGACTCAAAATAAGTAAAAGTGTTGAATATTCAACTTGAGGAATTATTGAATTGAGGATGATTTACCAAGTTTATAATCTTAATGAATGTTTTAGTATTATTTATCGGAGATAGTAATAGTATTGCGAGATTGTGTTTTCTTATAGAGAATTTAACTAAGTATAAATATTACGAGTGGTGGCTACACTATAAATAGAAGTCAAACAAGAATATTATGTTAGAATTGTTTTAAATGTGCTTTAAAACTTTGAATTGTATATTGAACTTCGGTATGAGCAATTGTGCCCTTCGGGGATAGTTGATTTAATAAGGTCAGTAAACCGTTTTTGATGTACATTAAAATCTGTGAGTAATTTAATTATCTACAACTGGTATGGGACGGTTGTAGATAATTAAATCACTCGAGTTAGTTTTGTTTAGCTTATCAATCTTTTGAAATTTCTTAAAATTGTGAGTGGTTTAGTTAATTAAAACTGGTATGAGACGGTTTTAAATAAATAAACCATTCGAGTCTCATTGGATCCCTTTTTATATATCCTTTGTAATTCTGAAAGATGTTGTAAATTTTAGAAAAACATGTTATTTTAAAGATATAGTTCGTACAGAAGCAAGTAAAAAGGCAACCTAGTTCCCCTATAATGATTAATTGTATTAAAGTTTTGATTCGAGAAATGATTTGATAAATTATGGGGTTATTAAGGTGGCGGTCGCAGTAGACTCGATTTTTGTATTAGAGTTGGATCGGCTCCGTTGTGGACGGCCAACCATTTGATTTGAATATTGATCTGTCACTGAGCCTGAACATAATTGGAACACTGAATTGTGAAATATGGTCAATTAATATTCCGTTTATGAAATCAGGGTCTTATTAACATGTCCATATTTATTATTTCATGGGCAGTTGTTTAATGATTGTATTATGAGAATTGCGGACGAGATAATTGAAATAACTCGTTTCAAGTGAGTCAAGACATAAGGTGGTTTGATCACAAATGTGGAAATAGAATTTCGACGTTGGAAGATTTATTAGAACATTTAGAGTTCTAGATTGAACTTGAGAGTATTATCACGATGAATTTTGTGATTAAGTTACCTTGGAAGTAAAAAGGGTAGGTTGTTTTGTTTATAGAAAGTTGATTTGTAGTTCCTAATCATTATATAGGGATATACTCCCTCCGTCCCGGCCGACTTAGGATTTATTTCCATTTTGGGCGTCCCACCCGACTTAGGATGGCCCAAAATGGAAACCTTAAATCACTATTCTCTCCACTCATTCTCTCTCCTACATTATTTTAATACTCACAACACCATTATAATTTACTATTCCCTTCACTCATTCTCTCTCCTATTTTTAAATTACACTCACAACATTTACCTTTTCCTTAATCCCCGTGTCGGGAGCAAATGTCCTAAGTCGGCCGGGACGGAGGGAGTAGTGATGAGATTCTTTGATCAAGTCCTCGTATATGTTAGGGGATAGTTTGATTGTATAAACCCATAGTATTAAATGGATTGGATAGACATCATTTGGGAAAGTCCTTTTGAAATGTATGAATGCTATTAAGTTTAACCTTGTGAAAATTTGAGGAATCATTACTTATTGTTGAGGATATGCTACGGGCATATACGATGGATGTTAGTAGTCTATAGGAAGTATGGTTACCAGTGATTGGGTGCGTATAATAGCAGTTATCATTCTAGCATTGAGATAAAACCGTATGAGGTGTGGTTCGGGAAGAACATATCGATCTCCAATTTGTTGGAGTAAGGTTGGTGAAGCAAGGCCTAAGGTAAATTGGCACCAAAGTTTGTTAATCCATTTGAAGTTTTAGAAAAGGTTGGTGATTTGACTTATAGACTCGCTTGGAGCAGCTTATAGAGTATTCGAAGTTTTAAATGTAATATCGTAATGTATTTGGTGACATAAGTTGTAATACTTTTAGTTATTTATATTTTTTTTTTTGAGGTCGTGAAAATTCGGGTTAGTGATAATTGTATGGTCTTCTTGGAACATTAAGTTGTAATATCGTATTATTAATGGAATAAGAAATCTCGGGGAAGAATCACAACATTGAAGAGACTATTTGGAAATTGGAGTCTGAGGTATACATAAGTAACCGATGCGGGTTGAACATTTAGGTAAGTCTTTTTAAAATTCGGGACGAATTTTCTTTAAGGGGGAGTGAGTGTAACGACCCTAACCCTAGACCCTAATTTTAATATCATATTATATGCTTTTAATATTTATGATAATTTTATGTGTTCATCTATGTCCTTAAAATTCTTATTTTAAGATAAGATTGTTGAGAAGTAATTTAGAACCTCTTAGAAATTCAAGAGAAATTAAATAAAGAAATGTGGGGGAAAATAAAAATAGAAATTAGATAAAGAATAAGAGGAGGTTAAATTGGGTAGAATAAATAATGGAAATAAAAGGGAATTTCATTTAAATTGTTGAAAGCCTTGAAAATTAGGGTGGGTGACCATATCCCTTAAAATCCTCCCCTCTTCCCTCCTAGGTCAATGACCCCCCATACCTCCCATTACTTTCCCTTCCTCTTCCCATAGTCCCTCTACACTCCTCCATCATTCTTCTCCTCATTTCTCTCTTACCATTTTTCATGGAAAACCTCCATTGAAAGCCTCACTTCCAAGACCTCTAGCAAGTCCATTTCTCATCCATTTTCAAATCCAAGAGTGCTTTTGAGTTTGGGACAACTAGGGGAATCTATCAAGCTTAGAAGATCATTCTTTCATTCTAAAAACCCAAGGTAAGTTATTATGACTTCCTTCAAATATTTGTTCACTTTATGTGTTAATGACTACTTTGTGGAAATAAAAGAAATTTGATAATTTTTAATAAGGTTATTTGGGTTAAAATGGTTTAATCAAGGTTTAATTGATTTTGGTTGTAAAATGGTCTTCTAAGTTGAAAGAAGAAGTGGTGTAAAGTATTTGTGGAGATAATGGTTTAAGAATAGGTATTTTATGTGAGTTATTATGACCCTTCCCTTCTTTAAATGTTCATGAAGATTAAATGTTGTTATTGTTGTTTTAATGACTAGTGGATGCTTGGGAAAACCTTCTTGGCTTGAGGAAATTGTTAGTTTATAGAAATTGTTGTGGTTCATGGAAATGGTAATGATCTAGGTTTAGGGCATGGTACTTTGGAGATTAAATGAGTTAGAAGGAAGTAACAAAGTTAGAAAATTCCTTTAGGTTCATAAATTAGAAGGCACTTGGTTGGAAAACTTGATTCTTGGGAAATTGTTGTTGTTGCTGCTGCTACTACCTGTTCTGGGCCGAGGCACGAGTCGTGCCCCTTGGCACGAGTCGTGCCCTGGGCCAAATCGTGACCACGAGTCGTACCTAGGAGGTCCAATCGTTCTGAGTGACTTAAGGGAAGGAGCACGAGTCGTGCCCTGAGGCACGAGTCGTGCCATGTGGAGGTCACGAGTCGTGACTTGGTTAAAGGGAAGTCGTGCCCTGGCCTGGTTTTTCACATCAACTTTAGAGCTGTTCAAACCTAATCAAACTCGAACCAAAATGAAATCTCTTTAACCTAGATTAAAGTAGAATACTTTGGCTTCACAATGACATCTTAAGTGAGTAAAATGGAATTGGGGAAATACCTTAAATGTTGCTTGGAAAACGCTAGTTAACCTAGTTTGGTAACTTGACAAATGAGATTCCAACTTGGTAGATTTAACTTGGGCCTTCATAGAGGCTATGTATTATTGTATAATGACCTTGTAGGATGGATTGATGATACTTCCTTGCCTTACTTGAGTTCATATATATTGTTTATATTATGCATAGTGTGTTGAATAAATGTTGCACTATGATATTGGTTGGACATGAGTATATTTTACCATGTTGCTACATTGTTATCCCTTTTGTGGATTATGTTTCAAGTAACTATTATGTGCTTGATAATTTGTTAATCAGCTGATGTTGGGGGTATAACATAATACGATCAATTATGGAAGTGTGACCTAATGTGATCGGATTATGTTATATCTGTGACCGTCCCCTTCTGTGGCCACAGGTTGGGGTATAGCATCTGTATTGAGCCAAAAGCCTTACAGAGTTGCTACTATCTTATAAGGTTCCCTGAAAAACGGGTCTTATAAGATGTGAGTATTGCTTAAGCAGCTCACCTAAGATTGGAGTATTATTATACCCAATGTTGTACGACTATTGTTTAGACGGGAAAAGGTAAACCAAGGTAATGGAAGGTGTTTACAACTTTTTCAATGTGTTGTATGCAACTTGTTATGTGTTGCATCTTATATGGCATATTGCTGCATTCATAATAGCTTGCTGAGATTTATTCTCACCCCTCTCCCTTTAATGTTTTTAGATTCCGAGACAGGCAGACCGGCCAAGTAAGGGTGGTGAGGAGTTTGGAAGTAGTATTTTGGGAATTGTCGGGGTATGGCTAGGTTGGCGTAGAAAGTGTATTTTGGTATAATTTATTTAGAGAGTTGTATTTATAAACCTTAATTTTATGTTATAATCGATGTCTTTTTGTAACTAAAACAATTTATTACTTTCAAAGTTGGTCAACTCTTTCTCCATCGTAGAAAGGTGTAGAGTTATTTGGAAATGGTTATGATAATTGTGTTTATGTTTGAAAGTTAAATCAAAGTTTTAAAAATTAAGGAAATTTGGGTTAGTTTGAGGACGCTCCAGCTCAGGACACGTGTAGATTCCGGATCGGGGTCCTCACAATCTCCTTAGATTTCTGGGGGGTACAGAATTGACAAGGTTCCCATTTGGTTTAGAGGTGGGTAACTTTTTCTTTTTGGTTAGGGGGTTTCCAAAGGAGGAACAGGGGCAACAAATGATGGTTCAACAGTTGGTTGAGTAGCTGGTGAGGAAGGTGGAGTAGGGATATTTGGAGCTGAGGGGGCAACATTTGGTTCGACTGGAGGAGTATTCGAGGGAGGAATTCCCATTGAAGAATCAGAGGAGGATGATGAAGGGGGTACCTCGAAAGAGAAATTAGGTTTTGCAGGTTGGGCAGGAACAGGGGCATCAGCAATGGCTACTGAAATTGGCTCAATGTCGAGCACATCTTCCTCACGAAATTCTTTATAGGACGCCATTGAATCTGCAAAAACTGGTTAGGTAGAACATGAGAGAGAGATTAATGCTTGTGTGTGTGATGTACCCGATTTTTTTTTAAAATCAAACGGAGTCGCCACGCTATTTTTGTTTTAAGGGCCAAAACTTTGAAAAATGCCCGAGATTAGAGATTTGGGTTCGGAGGTCACGTTACACGCCGGGAAGGACGTTAGTGTGCACCCGGAATGCCTCGTAAAACGAGTCTTCCAAACTTTCAAAATCATTTGTTTGTGTGTGTGTGTGTGTGTGTTACTTTGGCCAAAATGAGTTGAAACTGAGGAAAGTAAAAATTGGGAATTCTTTTTAGGACTTCAAACTGATCCCATGATTTTTTGGGTGATTTTTGGGTTGAGTTTTGGGGCTCAAAAGATTTTTGGAAGTTGAAAACCATTTCTGCCAGAAGGAAAAAGGCAGTGGACACTTGATTTTGAAAGAGACTTTAGGGCTTGAAAACTCCAGAATCTGGGAAAAGTCCGAGAATGAAAAATGTTCAAATCACCTTAAATAAGGTTTCTGTAAAAGAATTTTCTATTTTGGAGATGATTTGAGGGACCAAAACCTTCTGGAAATCTCAGATATGAAATCTGGATTTCCAGAGACTGATGAACTGACCTCTAAAAGAAAATTTGGAAAACGGAGGTTTAATCACGTAAAAAATAAAGTAAAAATATGTATGGAAAGATCTGGATGTTGGCTACAAAAAGTGTTTTGTAGTCAACACCAAATTCCAAGTTTATCTGTGTCCAAAAAATTAGACCATGGACTGGGGTCTTAGAAAATTGCTACTGGACCGCAACTTCTCAAGAAAGAAAAACATGATTTAAAGGGGGATTTGGCATCCATGCTTGTCCCCATTTCCCTAGGTTTTGATTAGTAGTCACTATACATTTTAGTGGTGATCTACTTAATCAAACCATCCTTGGGGTACATTAGGACTTAAGCACTTCATTTGCTTGGGAAGGGGAATTTTGTAAAGATGAAATTAAAGAGAAAAATCAACTAGAGATTTAAAAATGTGGACCATTTGAGATGGTCATTCATGAAGATGAACTTCAAGATGACCATCTTGGGTCAAAACTTAAGTTAAACTTGACATAAAGTAGATCAAAGTAAGAAGAACAAGATGAACAAGAAGTTGAAGGGGAGTTTTAGGGTTTAAAGAAGGAGGGCTTTACCAATGGTGACACCCTATCTTCCTAGGCTTGGAATTTGACTTGAGGAGTATCAAGATTTGGTGTTTGACTTGAGGAGTATCAAGATTTGGTGTTTGGATTTGTGTTTGAGTGGATTCAAGGCTTGAATGTGTTTAGGGTTTGATGATAGAGTTGATCAAAGAGAAAACAAGTAGATAACACTTAAGTCCTCTATGTTTTCTCCCTAATCTTCCTCTTGAGTAGTGTTTTAAGCTTTAGATTGGTGTGTTTAAGAGTAATTTGAGAGTGTTTGAAGTGGAATTGGGAAAGATTCAAGAGAAAATGGTGGCAATCTAAGGATTCCCACTGTTTTCTCTCTATATTTCGTCAGAGTTTTGTTGCTGTGAGTAAATGTGTTGTGTAAACTGAGAGAGGAGGGTTCAATTTATAGGCCTCTGGAAAATGCAATCATATCCACGCGAAGGGGTTTGTCAGCGTGCACTGTTCATTAATTACAGCTTCAGGCTTTGGACACAAGGAATATTTTTCAAAAAAAATCAAATTAACAGCCAGTTTTTGTTCCAGCAGTTTCTATTTT
This sequence comes from Adenophora triphylla var. japonica, assembly GCA_022495995.1. Lineage (NCBI taxonomy): Eukaryota > Viridiplantae > Streptophyta > Magnoliopsida > Asterales > Campanulaceae > Adenophora > Adenophora triphylla. The sequence continues at coordinate 300,356 of JAFEMH010001645.1, forward strand.
TGGTTTATCTTTTTTTGGCAATCCCTAATCTACCCTTACTTGGTTAGAAATGTTAGGAATGTTAGGAATTGTTAGAAATGTTATAACTTTCATTAATTTTCTAACGAAAATACTAACAAGCTCAAATTGGAGCACTTACAGTAGCCCCTCGGCGACGGCGCTTTCGAAGGAAGCGGGGTCGTCGATAAGAGTAAGGCTCCATATTTGGCAGGATGGTCAAGTGATCGAGTGGCTGAACCTATTCAATAGGCTACCTACGTATCCCTAGTGGGAATCAAGCCGGCCGTAGTTCGGGTCTTTGACCCTGGAGATGATGGCGTTTTAGGTGCCTCGAACCTGATGAGCGAGTTCTGCAGTCAGGTGCTGGAAAGAAACTCTGCTGGGGATAAGCGATGACCATTTTGGTCTGGTGGCTTTGAGTTGTATATCCGCTCTGCTGGGGATAGGAATGACCATTTTCGGTCTGATGGCTGGAGTTGTGTATCCGCTCTGCTGGGGATATGAATGACCATTTTGGTCTGATGGCTGAACCTAGCGATAGGCTACCTACGTATCCCGAGTGGGAATCAAGCCAGTCGTAGTTCGAGTCTTTCTATGTCGACCCTGGAGTGACTGTTTTAGGATGTCAACCTAAGATGTGACTACTTTTGGGAAGTCGCCCTATGATTTGACTATTTTTGGGAAGTCACCCTATGATTTGACTATTTTTGGGAAGTCGCCCTATGATTTGACTATTTTTGGGAAGTCACCCTATGATTTGACTATTTTTGGGAATTCGCCCTATGATTTGACTATTTTTGGGAAGTCGCCCTATGATTTGACTATTTTTGGGAAGTCACCCTATGATTTGACTATTTTTGGGAAGTCACCCTATGATTTGACTATTTTTGGGAAGTCGCCCTATGATTTGACTATTTTTGGGAAGTCGCCCTATGATTTGACTATTTTTAGGAAGTCACCCTATGATTTGACTATTTTTGGGAAGTCGCCCTATGATTTGACTATTTTTGGGAAGTCACCCTATGATTTGACTATTTTTGGGAAGTCGCCCTATGATTTGACTATTTTTGGGAAGTCACCCTATGATCTGACTATTTTTGGGAAGTCGCCCTATGATTTGACTATTTTGGGGAAGTCGCCCTATGGTTTGACTATTTTTGGGAAGTCACCCTATGATCTGACTATTTTTGGGAAGTCGCCCTGGTAATGACTTCGGTTCGTCAAATTAGGGGATGATTGCGATTTATCGCTTTCCTCGTGTTGTGTGTGATAGCGTTTTAGGTGCCTCAAACCTTAATGATGGCGTCTTAGGTGCCTTGAACCTTCATGATGGCGTCTTAGGTGCCTCGAACCTTGGTGATGGCGTCTTAGGTGCCTCGAACCTTGATTCGAAATGATTTCCCTTCGATGGTTTGGGATAGATGGTCTATTAGTGGACTTCATTTGAAGGGATCGGCCTTATGTTTGCTGCTGGAATTCCGTTGGCTTTCGTCAGGGACGAACCTAAGTTGAGGTTTAGTTCTATTGTATGAACCTAAATGAGGATTCAGTTCAGGAGTATGAACCTAGATGAGGACATAGCTCAGGAGTATGAACCTAAATGGGGACCTAGTTCAGGAGTATGATCCTAAGTCGGGGTTTCAGTTCAGGAGTATGAACCTAAATGGGGACCTAGTTCAGGAGTATGATCCTAAGTCGGGGTTTTGTACCTGAGGGAGACTGTTTGAGGGAGTTCTCGCTGGGGAAGATTTGAGGATTACCGGGGAAAAAGGGTGACCGTGTTGGTCAAGTGGCTGGACCTAAGGTAGGCTACCTACGTATCCCGAGTAGGAATCAAGCCTGGACGTAGTTCGTAAACTGCTGGGGATGGTCTTTGATGGTTTGACGGTATTCGGGAGTCACCCGAGGTTTGACTGTTTTTGGGAAGTCGCCCTAAGATTTGACTATTTTTGGGAAGTCGCCCTAAGACTTGACTATTTTTGGGAAGTCACCCTAAGATTTGGTGATAATGTTCTTTTAGAAAAGTAGTTGACTAAGATATGCTTTCATACCTGTCTTTGTGCTTACACAGCCTGCTTAGGAAGGACCGAGGCTACGACTGATGTTGATGAAGAGTTGTTGGGTTGCCGTTCGTGGGACGGTTTCTGCTGACGATTTGCTGTCTTTGGAGGCATTTTGACCTGAAGGAGGAGTTTGATTAAGTCTGCATCTTGCTGGTGATCGTCAACCTTGTAGAAGTTGTTGAGCTTGTCTTCTCATTGGGACTTCTTGCTTTTGAGAACTTGGTGTCTGTAACCGAATTGTATCTGAGAACTTGGCGTCCCTGACCGATTTGCATTTGAGAACTTGGCGTCTCCGACCGATTTGTATTTTGAGAACTTGGCATCTCTGACCGAATTGTATTTGAGAACTTGGCATCTCTGACCGATTTGTATTTTGAGAGCTTGGCGTTTCTGACTGATTTGTATTTGAGAACTTGGCGTCTCTGACCGATTTGTATTTTGAGAACTTGGCATCTCTGATCGATTTGCATTTGAGAACTTGGCGTCTCTGACCGAATTGTATTTGAGAACTTGGCGTCTCTGACCGATTTGTATTTTGAGAACTTGGCGTCTCTGACCGAATTGTATTTGAGAACTTGGCGTCTCTGACCGAACGGTAGACACTGGAGGTGGTCTTCATTGGGGGCTGTTTTCATCCATTTGTGGACATTGGAGGTCGTCTTTAGCAAGTTGCGGGCAGCGGAGCTTGTCTTTGCCAAACTGTAGATGCTGGAGGCTGTCTTCATCCATTTGTGGACATTGGAGGTCGTCTTTGGTGAAGATCATCCTTGCCGAAAAGGGGGATTTGATTTCACGTTTGAATTCCTGCATTCGTTAGTGAAGAGGAAGATGCATATATGACATTCATGATGACAGATGCATGCATAGAGCCAAAAATGATTGTGAGAGTATCACTGCATATGTGTGCGAGATGATGCATTTACTTGCTTTCGAAGATGCACTTATCCTAAGCTTTTGGCAGGGAATTTATGATCTTCAATCACTTAGGATTGTTCCTATTGATTCAAGTTTTGTGCATGCTACATGAGCCCTTGGGAGATTTTTGTGGGGATGCATGGTGATGAGAGGGGATGCATTGGGATGTATGTGTCTGGAGACTGTTTGGAACAGATTTTGAGTAAGTGGGGGAGGTGAGAGCCCTCGATCGTGATTTAAACAGTGGTTGTTGATGAGGTTTTGTTAACAGTATCACATGGACCTTAATCTTGATGAGATTGGATTCGGATCCCGGGTCTTGATTGTAATTTTTCCTCTCAATCTTGGTCATTCGAAGCTGATGCCGACGTCGATATGAGTGAAACTTCTTGCATTTGGGTGGGCCGTGACTTCGGCCGAAACCTTGTTCGGAGAATGATTTGATGAAATTGCTAATGCAGGGAGAAACCCAGATCTTAAATTCCGATGCTATGGGAAGCTGCTATGGACCAAGTTCTGAAGCTGAAAATCTAGTTGTTGACGTGACTAGACCTTTCTTGTGACTTGATAAAATTCAGGTCCAGAGGACCAGCTTGGCAAAGTCCAGATTTCGAAGCAGTGACTTGGCGAGGCCCTAATCTTATAACCTCGTTGTGATTCTGACATAATTAGCAGGGTCCCAATCTGATTGGTAATGCAAAGCGATCCTGAGAATAATCTGATGAAGATCGAATCTATCTTGTAGTGAAGAACCCAATGTGGACCCAAAGATGACTATATAAGCCCCAGCTTGAAGAGCTGATACAGGAGAACCCGGGAGAACCGCTTAGCGAAGCCCCAGCGTGAAGAAATTCAGAGTAGTCTAACAGAGGAGGCACCCATCTTTTCAGACCTTAGTCAACCAGTTACTGGACAAGACTCAGAAATGTTTGCGTGCAGGGGCATATCTTTTGAAAGGTGGGAATTTCTCCCGAATTTGTGTATGACACTCTCGCTTTTGGGTTTGACTCTTTTGAGAGAGTATAAACATAACAAGGTGTGGAAACGTGTATGGAAGCCCCTGCTGACAGAAAAAACAGTATTTGGCTCTACCTTCCTATAATGTAGAAAGAGAAGACTTGTCGAGACACTTGAAAACTTGTCTTATTCGTGATGATCACAAAGCTGCTTAAAACTCTTTGTTAATGTTCGGGTTATTCAAACACTAAATTTGATGTGAACAAATATTTTGATTAATCACAAGGAGAAAACCAATTGATATCGAGAATCAAGCTCGGAAGGGCGGAAAGTGTATAGGGACAATCCTTGATGAGAATGGATTTTTTTTTTTTTTTTTGAGATTTGTTTGTGATTTCGACCGGACCATTTCTGGTTGCCTACGTTCCCTCCATTATGAAGAGCTCAGGTCGCCGTAGTTCGGGCTTATCCCGAATGAAAAGAGAATGAATGTGAAAATTCAAGACTTAGAGGTCCTTTTGGGAATTTGAGGATTGTAGATTCGAATAACATATCCCCTTAGAGTGTCCATGAAAGACACGGATGCGAAGCCCCAGTGGGACATCCACGGCAAGTGTTTGTGGAGTAGAAATGAATTATGCTCACATGAAATGTCGAATGAATCAGATTTGAATTTGCACAATCTTTGATTGATGATCTTTTGAGCCTAGAGGGATTTGGCTCTGATTTAAGCAAGCACTGAAGCATTAATTTGATTTAGATCCTGAAGATATTGGAATGAAACTGCTATCCGGTAGGAACTGTAGCTGGGTTTCAAGGTTTCGATCGGCCATCGGGTGATTTGGAAAATTGTGACCTCTTAAGATGAGAGGTCGGCTGGGCCTTTTACTGACTGAACCTCTAAAAATGAGAGGTTGGCTTTTGAGGATGTGTTTGGGATTTCTAAGGTGAGGAAATTCGTGATTGCATCTTCATTGCCTCTAAATTTTGGCTTTGGCCGAGAGCAAGGGTAATGGTAATGGGAATATCCTCTGAAATTGAGAGGATGGCTTGGGATTGGCTTAGGTAGGAAATATCCTCTAAAATCGAGAGGATGCCTGGAATTGGTTTAAGGTAATGGTGAGAGGAAGTCCAAGTTATCGAGAACTTTTGCGAATCTTGCGAGAGTTCGGGCTCCTTTTTGATTATTGGAGAGCTTCTCGAGAAGTCGGGAACTATTTTTTTTTGGAGGGCCTCTTGAGAAATCGAGGATTTTTCTGAATTGTGAGGATTTAAAATCCTTCTTTTTTTTTTTTTTAAAGTTCTGGCTTGAACTTTTCTCTCTTTTTGTTGTTCTGTTTTTTTTGAGCCTCCTGAGACGTTGAGGATTCTTGCTGATTCGTGAGGATTTAAAATCCTTCTTTTGATAACTCGGAAGGCCTCCTGAGGAGTTGAGGATTATCTTTGTCCTTTCTTCATGGCTTGAGATATTTTGCGCATTGCCGACTCTCGAAGCTAACTTCTTGGGCTTGCTTGGACTTCTCTTAGCATGGAGCACAGGTGATGGCTAAACAGGGTTTCAAAACATGCCGATCTTGAAATGGAAGGATATTTTTTGGTGAGGGTAAGGTAATGGCTTTCCTATGGGTGAAAGGCTTCAACCGCAATCCCTACTGGATGAGCTAAACGAGATTAAGTCTTCATTGCTTGCTTCAGCTTTATATGAGAAAAGATCCATGCAAATTCATCGAGCAACGAGAGGATGATGATGAAAGGGATGTGAGCATATGAGATGCAAGATGGGGAGTTGGTAAGCCCCAATTTGGGAAGGATATCAATTGATTTTCTTACTCCGATTAATTTAAATATTAATCATTTCGAAGAATTAGTGGTTGAGCAGCACAAGTGATCATCTAGGATAAAACCATTTCAATTAAGCGTAACGTGGGTGTGCAAGTGATGTCTCGAGTCTAGCAAGAAAAGAAGAAAGACTTATATATATATAAATTTTAAATGATAGTTAAGCTATCTTTCCACAACATTCGAGGTGGACAAAACCGACAAGTGTCCAAGATGGACTTAGGTGAAAGAAAACTACTAGAACCTACGAAGGTTGACTAAAAGACTATTTTAGAGATAGGTAGCCCCTAGTCTAGCCGCTCTTTGCTGTTGGACCATGCATCTATTCTTCGACGCTGGAGATGGGAGCTATTGCAGATCTTTCCATCAGGATTTCTTTGGCAATCTCTTGCTCAATCCAACCATTTTCCTTGCCTGTGATGACTGGTTCATTGACCCCGCAAAGGGAGGAGTCAAACTCCATTATGTTCCCAAGTCTTGAGCCACCAAACTCGATCATGTTGACACTCATGTTGTTATTTCTAGGGAGCGGGTTATTGATAGTATTAAGCCCTTCAGGAACCTCTAACCTCCCTTGTTCAATCAAACCTTGGATTGCCTTTTTCAGGGGGACGCAATCATCTGTCAGGTGCCCATGGTACTGATGAAAGGCACAATGCTTGGAGGTATCCAAAGGAGCATTGGGGTTTCTAGGCTGATAATTTTCCAAAGGCCGGAGCAAACCTTCTCTCACCAAACCTCTGAAGATATCACTCAAAGGCATCCCAAAGTTTCTCAAGTCTTGGAGCCGGGATCTGGGTGCATCGGGTTTCTTGGGAACAAAGGAAGTGGCATTATTCTGATCTGTCCCGCATAGCTAATCACTTCTTTACCTTTTGGTTGGGCGGGAGGCTGTGTTGGAGGTGGAAGGAACCCGATATACGTAGCGAGTGCGGCGGTCGATGGCTTGATTGTAAGCCTTTTCGAACTTAGCCCGGAATTAACCATTGCACGCAAGTCGGCGTAGGGAAGTGGCGAGGGAAGCCCTCAAATGCGGCTTCAAACATGAGCGAAAGATGTCTAAGCTTGCTCTTCGTCGGAGGGAGGAATGGCCATTTCACTGAGCTTTAAGTTCCACCTTTTATAGAAATCCCCAATATTCTCATCAGGTATTTGCACCGTTGTCTGCAGTCAACTCTGTTTGTTTCCCATTCCAAGTTGGCTTTATACTTATACGTGAAAGTCTTGGTAATCTGTCCCCAAGTAGCCCTAGCTTCGGTGCAATCGGAAAAACCATTTCAAAGCCCCCGACTTCAAAGAGAGATCAAGTAGTCGGCCAACTTGGTTTGTGCATCCCTTAGCTTTCATTGCCAAAGTGTAGGTGTCCAAGTGAGTTTTAGGGCACGCACTTCCATCAAACAGTTCAATATTGGGCATCACGAACTTGTGAGGCAGGGGTACAATTGAGTCGGGATTTGTAGGCCGAAGAGCAGTGTTCCTTTTGACGGTCAATTCAGCGATCTGCGCTTTCATTTCCTTGTGTTGCTCCACAAACCAAGCCAATTGGGGATCCAAAGGTGGAGCGGGAATGCCTGAGCCGATATTTGAGCCAGGAAGAGGACTAGCTGTTGGTGGTGCATTGGTGGAAGGAATACCATATCCCGGAGCATAGGTGAAAACCCGTCCTTGGCCCAAATTACCCTGGGGAGTGTAGGTAGGAGCTTGGGCAAAGGGATAGAACCCATCGACTTGCTGTTGGCTTCCAATCGGCAGAGAAGATGGAGGCAGATCTGAGGTAGCCAGATGGCTTGGATTTCCGGAGTGAGGCCTATAAGTAGGCTTAAGTGCGGGCTGCTGTCCCTGGTTGTTGAATTGGATGGCTATTTGTGGCGATGGTGTATAACCAGGGGGGTACTGCGGTCCTGGTGATTCTGATGAGACCGGGATGGAGGTTTGGTAACCCATCGAACCCTGAGTGAGAAATGGGTTTGTGAAAGTTGTGTTAGGAGCTTGGTGAGCTAGCATCATTACGAGGAAGGGCTCATTTGTTGTCTGACCCAAGCTGTGGGGGCATTCCAAACTGTTGCTGTGAAGGTCCGGATTGATCGGTTCCAAACTGAGGTGGGATTCCAATTTGCTGGGGCATTCCTAGGTAACCCCAACCATGAGAAGACATTCCGTACTGACTTTGTCCCCACTGAGGTACTGCGAACTGACTCGTCCCGTCAGGATGCATGGATCCAGTGGTCTGCAGTTGGGGAGCCGGCTGACCCAGAGGTCGAGGAGCATGGGCTCTGGTGGTAGTACCATAGGAGGTTGGTGGTGGCATCCTGGAGTAGTCGGGGAGACCAAGATTGGGACTGGGGTTCTCTTCTTCCTCCACGGTGAAGGTGCCATCTGGGTTGAGACTGGCAGCCAATCCATGGCTCTTAATAGCCTTCATGAGGCTATTCAGCTGTGCTTCCTGTCGCACTCTCATCTGTTCGGCTAACTGATTCCATTGCGGTTCTGTTTGAGGAGTCCCAGGAGGCGGAGTGGTGTTGTCCCCATCATTACCGGTTGACGCAGACATTCTGAAACTCGGAGTCGAAGCAAACGGTGAAGCTGATGATGCACTTGATTCTTCCCAGCGATCGAGACGGTGACCCGGTGCCGAAACCAAGCTTTGTGCGGAGGCTGCGGGGGAAAGACACGAGGTTCGAGATGGTGGGACTTGAAGGTGGGTAGGTGTTTGGGCTTTGGGCTCATGCAACATGCAGTTATTTGTTCATGTTTACTTAAAACATGTTTTATTAACCTAATCGGTTGGAAAAGATTGCTCTTCTTTTTCGCAAACTACTCTGGATCCTGGATCAGTGGGCCCCGTCACTACGTCTATAAGCCCCTCGTATTCCACCCGTATTTCGACCTCCCGGGGTGGGCGGCCCGGGCGAGGGTCCTATAGGGCAAGCGGGTCCCACCGACCGAAAGAAAAACGATCCTAAAAGTCTGGCGGGTAATCGAGTCTTAACGAGCATTCAATGTAAATTACGGACAAAGGCGACGTCAAAAGTCAAGATCATGTCAGAGGGCTCGACAAAAGTCGGCATGGTTCGGGTGATAAGCATCCACGATTGATCTTGACTTGTCGTCGGTTAAGCCGTAATTAGGCATGGAATAATCATTAATCCTTGATAACTCGGTGTCATCTTTGGGAGTCGGTGTATAATTTGTGCCGATCGAGCCAAAGTCAAGGCGCCAGTCAATATCTTGGTCAAAGTCTGCGGCGGAAAACCGGCGAGAACCGGCGATTAGGGTCCCGAAAGATATTGAGTCGGTATGCCGACAAAGGCTTGAAAGGAAAGGTCTATACACGTACGGGGCATGACACGCACCAAACTAAAAACCAACCGGGTCTCGGACAAAGTGTGTCACGGACAAGTGCATGGTCGACACGAGGCTCCATGGGATGTTTGGGTAGTCCTGTGCTTGCACCGAGAGGCGTAATAAGACCAAACGGGCCGCGACAAGGATTTTCCCGGGTTAGGGACGTAGTGTGCAGTGTACGGTCAACGTGCGCGTAGTGTGCAAGCAGTCTATCTTCTTTTACGAGTAAAATAGAAATTTTTATGTGTCTTAAAAATATGATGCATGATTTTTTTTGAAAATTTTCTTTTTTTTTTTGAAATTCTTTTTTTTTTGAATTTTTTTTTTTTTGAATTTTTTTTTTTTGAAAGTAAATGCACACATAAGCACATAAGCACAAGAATTCCGACAGTTAGGGACATGATTCCGACAGTCAAAATTTTGACTTTTTCCGAGGCGGCCAAAACAACACGAAAATGTGCAAAAATCAACACACACAACAAATGATTTTTAATGCCGGGACGGAAGCTTGACCCTCAAAAGCTTTTCTTTTTTTTTGAAAACGATGATACCGGTACGTAGGATTGTTAAACCACAATTTATCCCCGACTCGTGTTAGGAGGCGATAACGGGAAGTTTAATGGTTTCCACCGATATACCAAATATCATTTTTTTTTTAGAAAAAGCTTATTAAATCCCCAGCGGAGTCGCCACTGTGATGTACCCGATTTTTTTTGAAAATCAAACGGAGTCGCCACGCCATTTTTGTTTTAAGGGCCAAAACTTTGAAAAATGCCCGAGATTAGAGATTTGGGTTCGGAGGTCACGTTACACGCCGGGAAGGACGTTAGTGTGCACCCGGAATGCCTCGTAAAACGAGTCTTCCAAACTTTCAAAATCATTTGTTTGTGTGAGTGTGTGTGTGTTACTTTGGCCAAAATGAGTTGAAACTGAGGAAAGTAAAAATTGGGAATTCTTTTTAGGACTTCAAACTGATCCCATGATTTTTTGGGTGATTTTTGGGTTGAGTTTTGGGGCTCAAAAGATTTTTGGAAGTTGAAAACCATTTCTGCCAGAAGGAAAAAGGCAGTGGATACTTGATTTTGAAAGAGACTTTAGGGCTTGAAAACTCCAGAATCTGGGAAAAGTCCGAGAATGAAAAATGTTCAAAACACCTTAAATAAGGTTTCTATAAAAGAATTTTCCATTTTGGAGATGATTTGAGGGACCAAAACCTTCTGGAAATCTCATATATGAAATCTGGATTTCCAGAGACTGATGAACTGACCTCTAAAAGAAAATTTGAAAAACGGAGTTTTACTCACGTAAAAAATAAAGTAAAAATATGTCTGGAAATCTATGGATGTTGGCTACAAAAAGTGTTTTGTAGTCAATACCAAATTCCAAGTTTATCTGTGTCCAAAAAATTAGACCATGGACTGGGGTCTTAGAAAATTGCTACTGGACAGCAACTTCTCAAGAAAGAAAAACATGATTTAAAGGGGGATTTGGCATCCATGCTTGTCCCCATTTTCCTAGGTTTTGATTAGTAGTCACTAGACATTTTAGTGGTGATCTACTTAATCAAACCATCCTTGGGGTACATTAGGACTTAAGCACTTCATTTGCTTGGGAAGGGGAATTTTGTAAAGATGAAATTAAAGAGAAAAATCAACTAGAGATTTAAAAATGTGGACCATTTGAGATGGTCATTCATGAAGATGAACTTCAAGATGACCATCTTGGTTCAAAACTTAAGTTAAACTTGACATAAAGTAGATCAAAGTAAGAAGAACAAGATGAACAAGAAGTTGAAGGGGAGTTTTAGGGTTTAAAGAAGGAGGGCTTTACCAATGGTGACACCCTATCTTCCTAGGCTTGGAATTTGACTTGAGGAGTATCAAGATTTGGTGTTTGACTTGAGGAGTATCAAGATTTGGTGTTTGGATTTGTGTTTGAGTGGATTCAAGGCTTGAATGTGTTTAGGGTTTGATGATAGAGTTGATCAAAGAGAAAACAAGTAGATAACACTTAAGTCCTCTATGTTTTTTCCCTAATCTTCCTCTTGAGTAGTGTTTTAAGCTTGAGCTTGTGTGTATTTAAGAATAATTTGAGAGTGTTTGGAGTGAATTGGGAAAGATTCAAGAGAAAATGGTGGCAATCTAAGGATTCCCACTGTTTTCTCTCTATATTTCGCCAGAGTTTTGTTGCTGTGAGTAAATGTGTTGTGTAAACTGAGAGAGGAGGGTTCAATTTATAGGCCTCTGGAAAATGCAATCATATCCGCGCGGAGGGGTTTGTCAGCGTGCACTGTTCATTAATTACAGCTTCAGGCTTTGGACACAAGGAATATTTTTCAAAAAAAATCAAATTAACAGCCAGTTTTTGTTCCAGCAGTTTCTATTTTTGGTTTATCTTTTTTTGGCAATCCCTAATCTACCCTTACTTGGTTAGAAATGTTAGGAATGTTAGGAATTGTTAGAAATGTTATAACTTTCGTTAATTTTCTAACGAAAATACTAACAAGCTCAAATTGGAGCACTTACAGTGTGTGCGTGTGAGCAATTATGGGAGAAGGGGCAAGGATTTAACAAGGGTTTTAAGGGGGATGGGATGGATGTGAGGGCAATTAAATACACACAACTCCCCCTTTCCAATTGAATTAAGGAATCCTTCTCCAAAAAGGTCTCACAAAACCAAAATACCACAAAGATCCACCAACGGCTATAACCCTTTGATATTTCCACACACAACAAATCTCGAAAAAATAGGGATTGAAAAAAATCAAAATTTTATCAACTTTTTATGAAAACAAAATCACTTCAGCCATATATTTTTCAACTGAATCCCTTTTTAAAATTGTCCTTCCTTTTCAATTAAGGATTGATACACACATTTCTTTTTCATGAGAGATTTTGGAAAACAAAAATATGTTAAATCAAAGAATAAGCTAAGAACGAAAATAAATTAACTAGCATATTTACAAAGCACCCTATATGACCTAATATGCATAATGACTAGCATGATGCAACACACAGGTGAAGAAAAAAATCTCAGCTCACAGATGTGGCATAGGATGTGAGTCACATTTGGGGACACATTTATCACAAAAAGTCAATGAGCAATAATTCAATCTGTACAGCCTCTAGGATGCATCCACCCATTTTTTATTGTGAATATTTTGCATTTTGAGTTCTTTGTTCCTCTCCATGTTGGAAATCCACTCCCTAACCCATGTCGTATCTTATAAAATCCCTCCTCCCCGTACTCTTCCCAACACCACCACCTACCCCACCACCAACACAAATACCACCACTAATACTATCAACCCGGCTTATGAAGCCTTCGTTCATACTTCCCGTTTTGTTCTTGGCTGGATCAAAGCCACTGTCACCTCCGATGTCCAACCCCACGTCAATCCATGTACCACCGCTCCCGAAGCATGTGATCTTCTAGCCAAAGAATTCGGGATAGCCTCCACAATCCATATTCAAAAGCTCCAGGAAGAGATTCATGACCTTACTCTAAGTCCGAGAATGACCATTCAAGAGTACATTCTCTGAGCCAAAACTCTGTCCCACACTCTTGCCCGTGCGGGTGAAGTTGTGACCACTTAAACTCTCCGTAGTAGAATCCTAGGTGGTTTAGGTCACACTTATAAAGAGTTCATTACCACCCAAAATTCAAAGGGAGATACGTCAATGATGATCTTAAAGACCTCCTTTTGCAGGAAGAGGCCTTACAACATAAATTTGCCAATAAAACCACCCTTAACCTCAGTGCCCTAGCAGCGACAAAAGAGCCTGAAAAACCCAAAAATCCTTCTCCCACTGTCGGATTTTCAAACCCTAGTCAGCTAGGTGGGTTTCGGCCATCTGGGCAAAATGGGCAGGGGGTTCTTCTTTTTCCTAACCAGAATCGGGGTAATGGGAACCGCAACCAAGGGCGAAACAAAAACAAACACAACAATTTTCCCCTTTCAAATCACTTCCAGCAAATGTATCACCCTCAACCCATACGGCAGTCCCCACCTCTTATCCCGTACACTCCCCATAATCCATTTGTGAGTCCCGATCCTAATGTGGTAAACTGCCAACTCTGCAAGAAATTCGGTCATGAAGCAACCACATGTTATCAAAGAGGTAATTTTGCATATAATTCACAATATTATCCGAATTCGCAATCTCAGTCTAATATTGGTGGCCCCTCCTATGGACACTCGTCACCTATGGCTTCGGTGTCGTTCGTCCTTGATTCTGGTGCAACAAATCACATGATATCCACTCCGGATGTCCTGCAAAACTACTCTCCATACTTAGGTACCGACTCTATTCGTGTAGCTAATGGTTCTTCCATCCCAATAGCTAATGTTGGTTCTACTCAATTTTTTGCTAATAATCATAATTTGTCATGAATACCGTGTTACATGTTCCAAAAATAAGTCGGTCGTTGCTTTCTATTCGCAAGTTTTGCCTAGATAATGACTGTTATTTTGAACTAACTGTTTTTGGGTTTGCTGTGAAGGACAACCGTACCAAGAGTACCACTCTTTCTGGCAGTAATGCGAGAGATCTCTACACGTCTTTCATCCCCAATTCTCGCTTGAATTCCTTAGCATTGATTTGGGAGCGTACTTCTTCTTCTACTTGTTATGCCCATCTGGGTCACCCTTCACTTCAAGTTTTTCAAAATTTAGTCAATAAAGTCGGATACCGATTAGCGGCCCAGTTAAAAGTAGGGAGATGTGTCATAGTTGTCCTCTCGGAAAATCTTGTAATCTTCCTTTTGAACTTCATAATTTTCATTCTGCAAATCCGTTAGATTTATTACATTTGGATGTTTGGGGACCATCACCGGTACCTTATGTTTCTGGTTTCAAATATTATCTATCAATTGTTGACGATTGTTCACGTTATATATGGATGTTTCCTTTATTTAGAAAATCAGATGTATTTACGACGTTTACTGAATTTAAAACTCTTATTGAAAATCAGTTAACGAGTAAAATTTTTGCCGTCCACACCATAAAAACTATCCATACTGATGAGGAAGAGGAATTTATAAATCGCCAATTTGCTTGTTTTTTGGTTCAATATGGCATTGGTCACCGTTCTTCATGCCCTTACACACCTCAACAAAATGTGATCGTAGAACGGAAATATCGACATATATCTGAAAATGGGGTTGTGTTTACTTGCTCACTCACAGGTTCCCGATTCTTTTTGGTTAGAAGCTTATTCTACTACTTTCTTCCTTATAAATCGTTTACCCATGCGACAACTCCGTTATATGTCTCCATGTGAAAAATTGTGGCAGAAAACTCCAGATTACAAGTTCCTCAAAGTGTTTGGGTGTACGTGCTTCCCGATTTTGGTACCCTATAATAGTCACAAACTCATGCTTAAATCAACCCCTTGCGTCTTCTTGGTATATGACTTAATGCGGAAGGGGTACAGGTGTTACAATCCCGTTAATGGCAGATTTTTATCTCTCGACATGTATTATTTGACGAAAGTCATTTTTGATGATGCCAAAAAGTCGAATCAACCCAAATCCAAGCGATCGGTTGTACTCCGGAGATTGCTTAGCCTGAAAATAAGACAAAACACGCAAACTAAGCCGCGGCTTCACCGGCGAAGGCCCTCCGGCGTGAGACTAAGTTCACGATTTGTAGAGAGAGAAAATAATTTGACAGAGTTTCGAGTCAAAGAATTAACGTACCAGAATATGGAAATAATGGCTTGTATTTATAGTGATGGATTGGTAGAATCCATGTTGAACTTGGACTGTAAAGAGATAAGGTATAATCCTAGGAGGATTATATCTGTTAGAGAGTCCTTATTTGACTTGAATTGATATAAGAGGGTACAATCCTGATTGGATTATAACTGCTTATTGTCCTCGTTGAAATAAGATTGCAAGGACTGCTCTGCCGGAAAGCCGAGATGCAAATATTCCTTTCCTCGTCATACGCTGGTATGCCGAGGTACAAATATTCCTCTCCTCGTCATACATGGCCATCTTGGTCCATGATGAGCCGGGAAATAGATGAGAAATAAGTGGAGCCCGTCATGATGAAATCGTAACCGAGGGAGGTACCTTGTCCTCAAGGGAGATGATCTCGGCCTACGAGGGAGGTCTCCTCGGCCTTATGATTTGGGCCTTGTTTATGCTTGCTGAGCCTTGGACAGCCTAGTTGACGCCGAGATAGATAGACAAGGAAGCCCATGTCCTACCTCGTAACTTGAGATTTGATGGATTATGTTTATAGCCCAATCCACTTGGGTCTGACCCGGACAAGCCTATGTTCGTATCTCGGTTTATACTGTTCAATTTTTATTATCATGTCAAATTTTTTTTTGCTGCTGTTCCTACTTTGAAAAATAAATCACAGGTAGCTTGGACTCATAAATCCAACACAGCTGCTACATCTCACATACCTAAGCCTTGTGAACATTCGGCAGACCCTTCAGCAGATTATGGTCCTTCTATGATTCCCTTCCCCTTGCAGTCTTCCCAGCCGAACCATCCTCAACCGGCCCATCTGGCCATCCAGCACTTTTGCCATCTGGGCCTGCACCTCCTCGGCCCACCTCAGAAAGCAGCCCAGCACCTCCTACACTTGATGAAATCTTACCCAACACTCCAACAGGTCTGGATCGAGTGGATCTGCCCACTCCACTACACCACCTAGCCGGCAAGACCAGTAGTTGCAACCCACATATGGGCCGGCCACTTCTTCTCCAGTCCAGCAACCGCAGCCTAGTCATGATCCATCAGTACCAGTTTCTGGGCCTCCCTTACTTGGTACTCATCCCATAGTTACTAGAGCAAAATCAGGTGTGTTCCGTCCTAAACATTTGTTTGCACTTGCTGCCACTACAATGGATTCTCCTCTCTTTGAATCACGGATATTTCGACAAGCTGCTCCTCTCGCTCATTGGCAACAAGCCATGCAATGCTCCTCTCGCTCATTGGCAACAAGCCATGCAAGAAGAACTTTTGGCTCTTCACAAAAATGGTACGTGGTCACTAGTACCCCCTCCGTCAAATCACAACATTGTAGGAAGCAAGTGGATCTATAAGGTTAAACGGAAAACAGACGGATCTATAGAAAGATACAAAGCTCGACTCGTTGCTCAAGGATACACTCAACAGGAAGTATTGATTTTGAGGAAACATTCGGTCCGATAGTTAAACCGGCAACCATCTGTACCATCTTGTACTTGACACACTCACGAGATTGGCCTATCGAACAATTAGATATTCGCAATGCTTTTCTCAACGACATTCTCACTGAGGAAGTTTATATGGCACAACCTCCGGGATTCAATGATGTTGTTCGTCCAAATTATGTATGTGGACTTCACCGAGCAATATATGGACTCAAACAATCTCCCCGGGCGTGGTTTCTTCGTCTCCACGACTTTACTCGGCTTCTTTAATAGTCATGCCGATTCTTCTCTATTTATTCGACATCATCGGGGTAATATTGTGGTCATTCTCGTCTACGTAAATGATATCATTGTGACAGGTTCAAATTCCGGTGAAGTTCACTCTGTCATTGACTCAATATGTTCCACCTTTGATAGTAGATGGTTGGGTCCCTTGAGTTTCTTTCTTGGCATTAAGGCAAACTGCACTAAGTCAACTCTTCATTTGACTCAATCCAGGTATGCCTCGGATCTACTACATAAGTTCAACATGCACTTGTGTAAGCCTGCTACTACCCCTCTTTCCCCGGGGTCACATCTTTCGGCTCTCGAAGTCTCGATGGTGACCCACTACCTGACGCCACATTATATCGCAGTATGGTCAGGGGTCTACAATATGTCACACTTACTCGTCCAGATATTTCGTTTGTAGTCAACCAAGTGTGCCAATTCATGCATTCTCCTCGTTCATCCCACCTCCACGCTGTTAAACGAATTTTTCTCTTTCTTAAAGGTACAGTTGATAAAGGCCTCTCCTTTCAAACCTCTTCGGATACATCTATCTTAGCTTTTTGTGACGCGGATTGGGCTGGCGCACCTAATGACCGCCGTTCAACCACAGGGGCATGTGTCTTTATTGGCCAAAATCTTGTTGCTTAGTCCGCTAAGAAAAAACACACGATTGCACGTTCTAGTAGCGAGGCAGAATATCGGGCTTTAGCCTCCACTGTTGCCGAAATTCGTTGGTTTTCCTACTTTTTTCGCGAGCTTGGTCTTACTCTGCCTCCACCACTTTTATTATGTGATAATGTTTCGGCACTTCACATGTCGAAAAACCCGGAGTTTTATGCACACACCCGACACATTGAGATAGATTTACATTTTGTTCGGGAATTACATCAACGGGGCTTTCTTCGACTTCATCACGTTGCTTCGTCGAACCAACTAGCAGACATCTTCACTAAGAGTCTAGCTAAACCTCGTTTTCATATTTTATCCGACAAGCTGCAGCTACGTCCCTCTCCGCCTAGCTTGAGAGGGGGTGAAAGACAATACCGTGAGTCCCAAAACTCAAGTGCTCCTATTCTTCCCGATCACCACAGTTAGCTATTTTTGTACATAGTTTGTTGACTTTTGTATTGTTATCTCATACTAGTTACCTTGTAAATAGGCTAAATTAGTGGAAAGATTATCCTTCCTATTTTAATGTTTGTACAGTCCTATTAATATTGAAACATTACAATGGAATATTCATTCGGATTTCCAAAGATTATTCCGTCTCTCGTTCTCTTCCTTATTCTCTCTTTCACGTCTGTTAAGCTTTCTTCTTCCTTCACCATTTCTTCTTTGCAGGTGGTTTCGTTCACCACCGAACTCAAAATCATCTTGTTTGTCGAGCACAAAAGCGAGCTATTGTGGCGGATTTTTGACCACTCGCAGGAGCTTGCTGGAGCGGTGCCAAAGAACACATGCAGCAAGAAAGTTCTTATTCATGAAAATGAGAAAACAAAACATGATATTAACTTCCTGGAACTCTAAGAGCTCATAATTAAAGAAAGAAATGTCAGTCTAAGAGGAAATCACTACGCAAAATCCACTATTAGTATCTGATTCCTTTGGCAACCTCAAAGAAATGGGCAACATTTTCCTCCGGTGAGCCCACAACAATGCCATGACCAAGATTCAAAATATGTTTACCTTCACCCGCTTTTGCCACAGTATCATTTATCCGTTTCGTAATGAACTCTTTCGAACCAAAAAGAACCCCGGGGTCCACATTACCCTGGACTGCCACATTGGATCCCAATCGCTTCCTGCCATCAGCCATATCAACCGTCCAATCCAAGCTCACCACATCAACGCCTGTCAAGGGTAATCTCTCTAACAAGCCTCCTGATCCGCTTGCATAGAGGATCAAGGGGAGATTTGGATGGGTTTGTTTCACGATATCTACTATCTGCTTCAAGTATGGAAGACTGAACTCTTCGAAATCAGCTGGGCTTAGCTCAGTGGCCCATGAGTCGAAGATCTGAACGGCTTGTGCTCCAGCGTCAGCTTGGTATTGAATGTACTTTGCCATTGAGGTTGTGAATTTCTGAAGCAGAGCATGGAGGATCTACAAGTGCAATATTGGAGGATGAAAAATTATCAAACTGTATACTAAATGTTATCCATACTTCCATATAATGACGTGTATGATGTAGTAGATGCCTTTGCTCTCAACACACACACAAAGGGAATCATGTCAGCTACTAAGAATCATAACCAGATATCTTCCTGATGGCGCAGGAATGTGTTTGGGCTCAGGTATTGAAGTCCAGCGAGAAGATTGAGCTGACTGGTGATCTACACAACACAAGAAATGAACCGTGAAACTGCGTCGGGGGTCTTCCGGCAAGCCCCTCCGGCGTGAGAATCAGCGTATGGACTGGAAAATAGTGGTAATAATAAGGAGAGTGTGTGTATACGTGAACATGCAAAATAGCATTACCTTAGTCCATGATTTTGTTCCCATATTTATAGTGGATGAGGTGATATTAGGGTTTTCATCTGAACCGTTGGATTGGGTTGCTGCCAACCGTTGGATCATCTTGGTTCCCTAGGCGTACACGTGTCACGCCATGATTGCTCCGCCTATGCAAGGACACTGTTGTGTCTGACACGGATAAGTGGTTTGCCTTATAAAGGAAAGTCAACCTGCGTACCTTTTGGCGTTATTACTGCTTCCATGATTGCACGCACAGAATGTCCCAGTGTCAGGTCTGACTTTACCCCAATATAGCTAATTAATCAAGCTTATTGAGGAAGCTAAGTGAAGGGACGACCTTGGAGCTGTATGTCCAGGAAGGTCGTCGCCTTATCAGGACTCGACGAGCGAGTGGACGAGCGAGTTAGATCGCTCAGTGACGACGACCGTTGTTCCATGTTGGAATGAATCCTGGCTTGTGACGGGAAGGCTCGTCGTTAGAGGGACTCGGTCGCTCATTGGCGACGACCGCCATCTAGTGTATAGACGGGCCATGTCTTCGAACCTTGATGGGCTTCATTGGTCTTGATCCATTATTGGGCTTGTTGGGCCCCAGTCTCGTAGAGGTGTGTTGGGCTCGGCCCATCACGAAATATCCCGTTCAGTGGCCCCCAACTCATGGGTCGTCTTGACGGGCCAGGAGTTCGCGCTTTATCTTAGGGTTAATCCGTACGACCGTAAGTTTGAAATTTGAATTGTGATGATGTCAGCATTGATGACGTGGATGGCCAAGATTCCTTCATTTATTGACACTCGTCCCCTGATGGGACATTCTCCTCGGAAATAACAGAGGGTATTTAATGCTTCCCATCATTTCGCCGTTTGGATTTCCTAGGTACAAAACCCTTTATCTCCCCCAAGTATAAAAGCTTTCTCCCTCCTCCATTTCAAACTTTTCGTAACCTTGAGCATTGAGAGCAAATAGCAAAGGCGATTTCCGGCAACCAGCAAGGAATACTCCGGCCACCGTACAGACGTTTTTCGGCGACATTGATTGTTCTGGCTTCACCACCCTTAAGCAAACCGGTAGCGTGGATAAGGGATTTCTTCGACCTGCCGCCGTTACATCCACCTGAAAACTCATCGGGAAACGCCTCTGCTCTCCCTTTTTCAGGTAATCCCTTTGATTGTTCTTTGCTTTCTGGGTTTTTCTTTGGGGTTTAGAGATTTGTTTAATGGGGCCCAGGACTATAAGCTTTGAGAGAGGGGTTAAGTTTGGCTTTGGGTTAAATCAAAGGGTGTACAAATGTGCTAAGGGTATTTGGAGGGAGATCCCTTTGATTGAATGCTCCTCTATTTTAGTAAAATTTGATTTTGAAAACGAGCCTTTAGGATTTCCAGTTGGTGAGGCTCTTGGGGAATTTGAGGAAGATGACCCACGGGTGACACCCTTTAGGTCTATGAACGACCTGCCCAATCATATACAAGCCCACTACTCCTTGTCCCGTCGTGATTCACTTAGGAGTTTGGTCACAGGGGAATCTAGGTTGTCGTTAGATAGGTCGTCACCTGAGAATGTTAGGACTGATTCCCTTGCTCTTTATTGTTTTGTAGCAATGGATCACGACGGTCGTCCCAACCAACCAAACCCAGATATCAACGAGGCTAGCACCAGCGCTGGGGGCACTCAGATAGTCAATGCCTTCCATACAGACGTAAGAGCTGGGAGGAATGAACGAGGTTTTGGAGGCGGGGCAGAAGGGAGATGGGCTCTACCCAAAATTGTGCTCAGGAGGCCAGACGTCGGGAAGCAAATGATTGACGCTCTACGAGACTCGTTCAGAGTTCAAGCGTCGACGTATAGGCTTGAGCACCTTAGTCTGGCCGAGTATGAGCCTCGCCGTCAATCCTTTCTGACCAGCAAGGAGAAGGTGACATTTTTCTATAAACAGTTTGAGTTTGGATTGAGGCTACCTCTTGACCCCTTTATCAACGAGTTCTTGGAAGACTCGTCTTGTGTACCGATGGACCTGAGTGCCAACGCTGTTAGAACTTTGTTCGCCTTCACTGTCGTTTGCAGATTCCTAGGCTATGAGCCTTGCAACAAAGTTTTTCGTCAGTATTATAGGACGACCAGGTCAACTCTACGGGGGAAGTCCGTCGTTAGCGTTGCTGCGCATAGGAATATTTGGGGTTTCTTTTTGGATGTTCAGAATAAGGTGTACGGTTGGGAGAATCACATGATAGTCGTCGAGAGCAGGGTAGGTTGGCAATTTCCTTTCCCCCAAGATCAGAGAATGGTGACCGACGACCATGTGTGGCCGGCTCCTTGGGCTGATGCTTTAAAGGAGAAAATTGATGCTTTGTTGGATCGTGGCTGGGTGTCGTACAAGGACATCGAAGCTTCTCAATGGGCATATATCAGGGCTGGCATGATGTCCAAGCCGTCGATTGGGCCTGACCCCTTGGTAAAAATCAATCTCGACGCCAGGTACCCTGTCTGGTCGTTCATGATGAGTTGAATTGGGAGGAGAATTGCATAACTTGTGTCGGGGCATGCGCCGATCATCCTGAGGACTGTTGTGCAAACCTTGAGATGACTGGGGGTTGAACTCTTGCACTTGTCTTTTCGTTTTGATGAGTTTGTCTTTTTGTCTCGTCGTAAAGGACTTAACCTTTCTTGTTTTTATCTTACAGTTCTCACTCAAACTGGCGCCGATAGAATCGAAGCGAGAATCATGAGTGGAGCGATCCGTGCCAACGAAAGGGGTCCCAAGAGGAAGGAAAGGGCCACATCCAACGCCATCCATGATCGTCAGGAGAAAATGACGACGAGAAATGAGGAACTCCCCAAGGACGATGTTGAGGTCATTCCTATGATTGAAAGGCAGCTCGTAGTTGGAGGACTGAACACTGGCGGTCGTCAATTGCGCGTGGACGCGCCTGTGAGAACTGCTGTTGATGCTGAAATTGAGACAAGTGCTGCCGACGATGCTGGGAACCAAATGATCGTCGTTGAGACGGTGGGGAGTTCAGATTCAAACCCAGAATTGCGTGAGGCGGACGGCCGGGCCTCCAGAAAAAGGAAAGATCATCCGGTTGGCTCTGAAGGAGAGAGAGAGAAAAACAAGAAAACCAACAATGACCCACCCAGCTCATCCGAACCTTCTACCCCACGGGCTGAAACTCCTGGCTCGTCTTCTGGGGCCTTGACCAAGGAGAAGGCTAAAGAGATGGCGACTTTAATTGCCAAAGCCTCTCCAATAGCTGGGGTCCCCTATCTGACGAGGAACGGTAACCCACTCCTGTTGGGGACGGCCTTGACCAGACGGGGCAGGGATGTTGATCTGACTCATCGAATGAAGGAGGCCAAGCTCACTCCCGAGACCTATCACGCCCGTCTTGGGCTGATTCAGACTGAGGTAATTCAAATTTATGCTTTTGTGATTCTCTCGTTTTCTCATACTTGTATTAACAATTTTATTGTTGCAGCTGTCGTCGATGATGGACGCCATGACGTCTGACTTCAGGGCCTGTCTTGACGCCGAGCAACATGGCAGCGAGCAGCTGATTCAGGCCGTCGGTGACAAAGGGACGGCTGAGCAGAAGTTAAAAGAAGCTGAGACAAATGTAGGCGAGCTAACTGTTGCCTACGAGTCTTTAATGACTCAGAAAAATGAAATTTTGAAGGAGGTTTACGTCTTGAAGGATGGGAAAACCAAGGCCGAGGCTGATTCGAAGGTTTTTGAGAATGGCCTTCGTGTTTGTGAGAATAAGCTCAAGAAGATGACAGCTGACTTTGACTCCGCTCGTGCCCAGATTGAAGAGATGAAGACGGACTATGATGCTGCCCTGGCCCAAGCCAAATTGGATGCTGTCAAAGAATTTAAGGAGAGCAATGAATGCCTCCAACTGATTACAGAGAAGGCTAGAGGCTTCTTCAAAGACGAGGCCAAGCATATGGCTAGGCGGCTTCTTGTGGATCCGGAGATGAAGGATCTGCTTTCTACGAGGAAGCTGGCCGACCTCTGCACCGAGGAGTCATATGATGAAGAAGCTCGTTCGGTCCATCCTCTCGTCCCTTTCAATGACAACGATCTACTAATCATCAGGGAAGATGACGTGAAGGATGGGAAGGACGAGTGGCCAGTCTCTGCCGTCGACCCACGGAACTTCGATGCCTATTATGCCCATTTTGTTGAAGGCGGCCCTGATCCTAACATGCCTCCGACCGACGCTAATGATCAGCAGTAATCTATTTTGTGAGATGATTTGTAATGTCTTAAACAATGATTCACCCTGGTTTTGCGGTTTTAAACAATGTTTCAAACAATTTTAAACTTTTGTAATGTAAATGACCCGTTTCCTCGTAGTTTAGAGGGGGTCATACAATTTGTTTGATGTTTTGGTTATTCAATGCCTTTGTTTTTTGTTTGTTAATCTGTATGTTAACATAGACAACATGTGATAACCGATTAGATAAGGAAGTTTGAGGACAAGTGTGAATGGTCGTCGTAAGTGATGGTCAGAACATGGGTCGTCCTAAAATGATGACCATTGTTCATACTTGTGTTTTCTCAAATTTCTCAATAGCTCGTAGGAATAGTACGAAAGTCCGTAGGTTTTTGCTCGTAGGCAATATTCTAAAGACGAGTCGTTTTATTCCTTTGTAGCAGTTGACGAGGTCTGGCTTCGTTTAACCTTTATACTTGGCTAAAGTAGGAGTAAGTGTCGAAGTTGTTGGTCCCAAAGGTGGTAACAAGGGTGAAAATACAGCTAGAGGGGGGGGGGGGTGAATAGCTGTTTAAAATTTTTCGCCCTCTTTTAAAGACTGAACCTTTTGCTTACAAAATACTCTTGCAGTTGATAATAGACTGCAAATGATAGTGTAAAATGCACAGCGGAATAATAGAGTGTAAAGCGGTTTTGAGAGGCGGTTTGTAAAATGCGGTTTTGGTGGTGCGGTTTTGGGAAGTGCAGTTTTACAAACACGTGTGGTTTTGACTTTGTTAACTCCAAACACTATTTCACAATAATGGATAGCTAAATAAAGATCAAACAGAGACAAAGATAAATAATTAGCAAGCACAAGAAATATAAATGCAGAAAGTAAGAACACGCTATTTGGAGTGGTTCAATCGATAAACGATCTACGTCCACTACCAAGATGGTTAGTCTTGGATTTCTAAGAGAGATTTTATATTAAGTATTGTGAGATTACAAAGTACAATAAAATCTTTTCTATGAAGAACAAATCCAAAACTATAACCAGTGTATCTCAAGTGTTTAATCTATGTGATTAGAACAAGTGAGGTGTGTGTGTGAGAACAAGATCAAGGCTCTTTAAATCTGTGAGATGTAGAGCACAATGATTCTTGAATGTGTTAAGGCTTGATTTCTGGGCTAGGAATATTTCTTGAAGGTAGAAGATGAAGATTCAAAGGGTTGAATAATTTCTGGGCAGAGCTTCAGCTTCTATGAACACAGCACTTTCAAATTCTCAAGCAATCTTCAAATGGTGAAGATTGGGGGTATTTATACCCAAGCATCAAGAAACTAGCCGTTGGATACAGCTGTTGTAAGGACAGTACTTGATGCAATCCTATTGGTCCACAAAGAACCACTTTTGTCCTTTGGTACAGTGCTTTGCGAGATAAAGGCGATCGGAGCTCCAAATGCAAGCAATGAGGTTAGGACACTGTCACCATTTCAAGATCCTTGCAGATCTTTTCTGACATTGAATCACGTGACAAGATATGGTGGTTGACTTTTGATATTGCTGACGTGGATTCCAATGGATAAAAAGTTGTTCACTTCAAGTAGCCAATCATTGGATGCGGTTGGTGAGGCGCGGTTAGGAATATGCGGTTTGGGCACACCAGGAGGTTGCAAGGAAGCGGTTGCACATGAACTGCAATGGTGCGGTTCAAGGGCGGTTT
Source organism: Adenophora triphylla var. japonica (assembly GCA_022495995.1). NCBI lineage: Eukaryota > Viridiplantae > Streptophyta > Magnoliopsida > Asterales > Campanulaceae > Adenophora > Adenophora triphylla. The sequence continues at coordinate 325,293 of JAFEMH010001645.1, forward strand.
GCATGCGGTTGGTTCAAAGGAGTAGATTCAAGATTTTGAACTGCACTTGCGGTTTGCATGTTCGGTTCATGGTGCGGTTCTGAATACTACTGGAACTGCAACCTTGCTTCCAATGAGTCTTGTGCCGGTCTTCAAGCCTAAATTTTAACCTAATCTATAAAATGGACTTAACTAAAAATTGAAGTCTAAGCTTCATTACATAGGGTCCTAAAGTCCTTAAAATAGACAGGAGGTTATGGTATCAATCAAATCTAATACAAAGTAGGAGGGTTAAAATATGCATACCCAACAATCTCCCCCTATTTGATTGATGCCATTACCTACTATAACTAAAGCAAACATTGTACTTGGTAAAGACATGTCCATAAGAATTAACATGGTAATTCATGTCCCAAGTCAATGCACACACTTAGCTTAAGCTATAGATTTCTATACTTTCTAAAGGATAAGACTTACAATATGGAAAGTTATAGAAATGCATTCAGTGCACTTAAAGATTGTGAGTTTAAGTTCAAAGTGCGGTTTAAACTGAATGTTTAAACATCAATTCAAAATAGTGATTTTAAGTTTGAAAATATTTGAATGAGGTTTTAAACCATAAAAGGTTTCATTGTTCTACAAACAAGCAGTTTGATATGAACAAGGTTTAGGAACCAATGATGCATTTTTCATTACTACCAATGCGGTTACACTTACAATGGTAGAGAAGCAAAATACAAAGGTTTCAAAAAACAAAAGGAAAGTTGGACAAAAATACAAGGAGTGCGGTCCAACAAAACAAAATGAGTTCAGCAAAAAGGATAAAGGAATTACAAAAGAGAAATCCTAATGCTGACGCGGTTGATGATGCGGTTGATGATGGCGCGGTTGATGTTGATGGCGTGCTTGCTCTCTAGGTTGATTGACTTCTTGCTGGGGCAGTTGCGGTTCTGAAGGTCTGAAGGCTGAGCTTTCACCTCTGATATTTCTTCTGAGGGCTCTAAGGTCTTCAACCTGTCTAGCAAGGGTAGTCTCAACTGTTCGAAGTGCGGTTACGGATTCAGCAGCAGCGGTTCCAACAGCATCAACAGATCTAGTGTTCCCATCAACACTTTCCTTGATCTGAGTAGTGAATCCTTCAATGCAGGCCTTCAAGGAATTGTAGAATGTGAAGATCTCATCCTGAATGGCTACTGTTTGAGCAGAGAGAGCATCTCTAAGCGGTTCCAGATCAACAGTCACATTCAGGTTGGACTTCAATTCCTTGATGGAGTTGTCAAGCTTGAGGTTGAAGCCTGCTTTGAGGTTCTCAAATCTGAAGGAGATATCACTGTCAAAAGTCTTTACCTGCTCTTTGATACTGTCTCCCATTATGTTGAGATCAACATTGATTCTATCTTTTAGGGAGTCCAGTTCATTGAAAATTTTGAGTTGCAGGTCATCCAAGGCGGTTTGGGTAGGAGCGGCTGAGGTGGAGGCTTGCTGCGGTTGGGTTTCTTGGAGGGTCTTCATGAAAGCAATCAGTGCAGAGTTGGTGGAGGTGACAAACTCACTGGAAAGATTGGTAAGCATTTCATGAAGTTGAGATTTTGAAACAGCATCACCCATGGCTTTGAGCACTCCAGTGGCTAGATCTTCTTTAAAGGCTTGGAAGCATTCATTAGCTGCGGTTTTGACAGCTTCTGTGGACACTCTCTCCCCCTTAATGGCATCAATCAATTGGGATTTCATAATGGCCATTTCAGCGGCTTGAGCATCAACCTTGGCATGTAGAGAGCGGTTGGAGGCTTCCAGGTTGGCATTGGATGCGGTTAAGGCCAAGTTGGATTCAGTCAGTTTTAGCATGTGGCCTTGGTTTACAATCAACTGTGATTGAATCAGTTGAAGGGTTGAAAGAATTTGAAGGTAGTCTGAGGGTGCGGTTTGAGTTGAAGGAATTTGGGTAATTGAGGGAGGCGGTTGAGATTGGGTTGGAGGTGCGGTTTGGGAGATGGGTTGAAGGAGGGTTTGAAAAAGGCGGCTGGCAGGGATTGTATAAGGTGAAATTGTTGAGGGAGGTATTTGTTGTGTTTGGGGTAAAGGGATAGAAGCGGTTGGGATAGGTAATGAGGGGATTGGTGCGGTCGAGATAGGTGCGGTTGAGGGTGGAATGTTGGTGGTTGGAATCCCAGAAGTTATGGGGTTAGAATCAGATGAAGAACTGGTATGAGAGGTATGGACAGAAACAGGAGGGGTTCTTTGCGGTTGAGTGGGTGCGGTTGTAGGAATGGGTGAGGTTTGATGAGGCGGAGTAGGAAGTCGGTCAGGAGTAGGGGATTTTTGAGGTGGTGAATTTGCAGTAGGAGGAGGAATATTGATGCGGTTTGGGGACGGTGTTTTTTCGCGGTTAAGGTTTGAAATGGAGATGGCTGGGGTATGATGAGAATAAGGATTTGATTGAACGCGGTTTGAAGGTTGAGGGGAATTTGATTGGATGGAATGTTGAGGTGAGGGAGTTGGTGATTCGGATTGATAGGAGGAAGAATGAGATTTAGAAGGGGATTTGGATGGTGTATGGGAAGTGGAATGGGAAGAAGATTTAGAAGAAGATGGAGAAGGGGAAGGTTGATTTCTAACACGTTGAAGAAATCTCTTGGGGCCTTTGGTTGGGGTCTTTTTCTGAGCAATCTGCTTAACCCTTTTCGGTTTCTCCCCCTGAGCGGTTGCAGCTCTTTGCGGTTGAGGAGGAGAGAGCGGTTTAGGTGATAGGGTTTTGGCTGGTGAGGAATGATGGGAGCGGTTTGGAGAGTGAGGTGGTGTTGGAATAAGTGTTTGGGTTTGGGGCGGTTTTGAAGGAGGCGGTTGGAGAATTGGATCCTTGGACTTTCCTTTGTTAGCTTCCCTCTCAGCCCTTTCTCTTTCCAATCTCTCAAACTCAGATTTGTAGAAGATTGACAGCTCCTCATCAGTCATTTGGGCCAGATCAATTTGAGTTTGCTTGGCCTTCTTAGCCCTGGCCACCAGTGGAGGAATGGAGTTATCCTCTTCCTCTTCTTCATCCTCATCAATGAGGGTCATCTTTTCTTTCATTTTCTCTTTCCTTTGCTTTTTCTGGCTTCGGGGCACAGCTGATCCAAGCGGTTTTGCGGGCGCGGTTGAGGCTGATTTAGGGAGCGGTTTGGAAGGACTTTTTCTTTTCCTTGAAGCTTTCTTCATAGCCTTTCCAAGCGCGGTTGAAGCAGTGGCTGGATTCATATCTACAAACATCTCCTTATTTTGAGAAGTATCAGCATCATAAATGGCTTTATAATCAACATTGCCAAAGGATCTTCTGAAGGAGTGCATAGCTTTTAGGCCAAAGGATTCTTCATCACCCCAATCAACACAGTATTCAGGGTTGGCAATCCTAAGCTCCTCCAAATGCTGAAAGTTTGCAAATATTGCGGTTAGCATTCTACCAAAAGGTCTCCATCCGATCTTCTCATTCTTGACCTTTTGTTGATACGAATCAATCTTGTGGCTAGTTCTTTCATCGAATTTTGGGCCAATGGAGCTTCATCTCATTGTAGACGGCACAGCGGTATTGCCATTGAGAAGAGGTGAAGTTGTTGTGGTTTCTGTTTTGCCACACACGTACTTCCCTACGAGATAGCACGAGATGGCTCATGATTTCACCAAAATCTTTCCTTGGCGTAGTTTTGTAAAGTCTAGAAAGAGAGGGCGGCCTTCTGTTAGAGTTGAGCAGGTAGCATCTTGAACCTCTTGAGAAACTTCAACAGGGGCACCAGATACATGAAAACCGAAGGTGCTTCTGATGTCCAAATAGTCTATGGAGACTCTGAGTCCTTCAACAATTCCTACCAAACTTGGAACTGTGGATCCATCATCAAGCTCAGTTTCTCCCTTCTCAGCGGTTTCATAAAACTGGTCAATGAAGACAGGAATGGTATATTTCTGCTTCTTGTTGAATAGGGGAAGGATTCCAGAAACTTGCATCTTTCTCATCATCTCCCTTCCCAGAGCATCAGACCGCATCTCAGGTTCATTTATTTCCCAACCTGGTAGGAAATACTTGATGTTCTACAAAGAAAACATACAAGTTAGAATTTTTAAGAAAAATCACAGTTCCCATGCGGTTGGTGCAGACATGCGGTTGGCAATAGTGCTGTTTTTGGAAATGTAAATTTCCAACCACAAGAAACTGTGAACACAGATAGGAAATAAAATAAGAAAAATACAAAAGTATATACTTAGTACGTGGCATTGTAATCCAAAATTATCCCACACTGCAAGCAGTGCTTAGAGAGAAATTTTATGGTGTCCAGCCTATATACTTAGTAAAACTTTAAGTAAATTTCTAGCATGCGGTTTTGAAAAGGTATATGCGGTTTTCAGCATGCGGTTTTGAGACAAAATAGTATGCGGTTTTGAAACATGAATTTAGCAACAATAAGTGCGGTTTCAAAACATATATATCATGCGGTTTTAAGTCATACGGTTCAAACATGCAAAACAACAATTAAAATTTTCAGAAATTTCTAAGTTATGGAAAACAAGATTTGAAACTTAGGTCAACCCAAAACATAAGAAAAAACTGAAAATGAAGATGAACAGTTACATGAGTGCATGAAGAACACGAAGAACACCAAGAATAAGGATTTTGAAAAAGTTAACCAAAATGAACAAATAACATGTCAAAATGATCATATTGAGCAGTAGATCAACAATATAACAATAAAAATCACTACTTCACTCAAAATCACCCAGAAAATGCAAAAATCATAAAGTGGGTTTCGAAACTTAGAAAGTTTAAAATTCAAAATCAGAGTTCAAGATGTTGATAGATCGTAAAACAAAGTTTAGAAACTTAAACTATGCATGAATCCGAACAAAACCTAACAAATATCAATCAAAATGATCAAGATTTAAAGCAAATATGAACAAAATTTAGTTATGGGTGTTCGAAGCTTCATGGTGTTCATCAATGGCAGAAACAGTTCTCAATAGCATGTATGATTTGCAGAAGATTAAAGAGAGTGTGAGTTCAAGAAGTCATACCATGTCATCAATGGGTTGTTTGGGAGCCATTGAAGAAGAAAAACTTGAAGATTTATGAAGTTTTTGAAGAATGGGTTTGGTGAGCTCTGACAGAAACGTACGGTGACAGAGAGAGTGAAGACAGTAAAAGTTTGAAAAGGTGTATTGTGTCTTCTATATATAGAAAAAGATTAGGGTTTTGGCAGTTGAAAGGACACATTGGTTCACCAACTTAGTGAATCATTGCAAAAACAATCATCCTTTCAGCTTCACACATCAACCAATGACGGCTGACATGAAGGCCATTTAATGCTAATGTTCCCTTTGCATTAAATGCTCTCAAAATTTAAATTTTCGTGGGAAAACATTTGCAAATAAACCCTTTAAAGAAAAAAAAAGGACTGAAAAATAAATAAAAGGAATTTGAACAGTTTTTTTTTTTTTTTTAAATAACTATAAATAAAAGTAAAGATAGAAAATACTCCAATTTGAACTGCGGTTTAGATCAAGCGGTTGAACTGCAGCATGCGGTTTTAAGTGAGGCGGTTGGCTGCAGTGCGGTTGAAAATCCTTGCGGTTTGGTACACGCGGTTCAACAGTGGAATTGAAACTATACTCAACACCCAAGTTAGCTAATAAAAAGTATGGAATTTATTTAAGTTCAAGCATACCCATTTCTCCTCTGAGGAAAGAAAACCTCTTGGAGTCAAGAGCCTTTGTGAGAATATCAGCAATACGGTTATGTACGTCCCCACGTACTCTAAATGGATATTCCTCTTCTCTACATGGTCTTTGAGGAAATGATACTTGATATCTATATGCTTGGTCTTGGAATGCATGACAGGGTTGTTGGAGACTGAAATAGTTGAAGTGTTGTCACACATGATGGGGCAATTCCCTTCATGGATTCCATAGTCTACCAAGCTGCTGCTTCATCCAAAGGATTTGGCGGCAACAACTACCGGCTGGCAATATACTCGGCCTCTGTGGTTGACACTTTGGCCCGATGCTTGCTTCTTGCGGCCCAAGCAACTAGTCTATTCCCGAGGAAATGACAAGTACCACTAGTGCTTTTCTGTCAATAGTACAAGCCGCATAATCTGCATCTGAATAACCTACAAGATCGAAGTTCGAATCTTTGGAATACCAAAGTCCAAGGTTAGTGGTTCCGGATAAATAGCGGATTATACGCTTGGCAATAAGATGTGCTTCTCTAGGATGCGCTTGATAGCGTGCACATACACAGACACTAAACATGATATCGGGCCTACTAGCAGTTAAGTAAAGTAATGAGCCAATCATACCTCGATATAAAGTCTGATCAACTTTCTTACCTTTGAGATCCTTATCTAGCTTATTGCCGGTGGCCATAGGAGTATCATATGCTTTAGCATTTTCTAATCCAAACTTCTTTATTAACTCCTTGGTGTACTTGGTTTGGCTGATGAAGATACCTTCTTCGCATTGCTTGATTTGAAGCCCGAGGAAGAATGTTAATTCTCCCATCATGCTCATCTCAAACTTGCTTTTCATTAGCTTCTCGAAACGCTTACAAAGTAACTCATTAGTAGAACCAAAAATAATATCATCGACATAAATTTGAACAAGTAAAGTATGCTCATTATATTTGGCAATAAAAAGAGTTGTATCAATTTTACCACGTTTAAATCCCTTTTCTAGTAAAAATTTAGAAAGAGTCTCATACCATGCCCTTGGTGCTTGCTTAAGTCCATACAAAGCTTTTTGGAGTTTGTAGACATGATTGGGAAATTTGGAGTCTTCAAATCCAGGGGGTTGGGCAACATACACGGTCTCTTGCAGTTCGCCGTTGAGGAATGCACTCTTTACGTCCATTTGATATAACTTGAAACGTTTGAAAGAGGCGTAGGCTAAGAAAATCCTAATAGCTTCCAATCTTGCAACTGGAGCAAAGGTTTCATCATAATCAATTCCTTCTTCTTGCCTATATCCTTGTGCAACCAACCTTGCTTTATTCCTAGTGATGCTTCCATTCTCGTCCATCTTATTCCTAAATACCCACTTAGTTCCTATCACTCCTTGATCCTGAGGTCTAGGCACCAAAGTCCAGACCTTGCATCTTTCAAACTGGTTGAGTTCTTCTTGCATAGCAACAACCCAACTGGAATCTTGGAGTGCTTCATCAATCTTCTTGGGTTCAACTTGAGATAAAAGAGAAGTATGCTCGTCATAATTTGATCTCCTTGTTTGAACACCAGAAAACGAATCACCAATCACATTAGTGAGGGTGGCTGCCGACTTCACGAACCTCAGGGGGTAAGTCAGTTGGGCGAGGTTTCTTGAAGATCTTCAATTTGAACATCGTTAGATCCTTCGGCGAAGTCATGGAAGGTAAGTTGACGAAGAGGTTCTATAAATTTGGATAGGGAATTTTCAACTTCATCTTCCCTTGCGGTTGCATCCGGAGAGGGATCTTCGGGTGCGGTTTCAAAATTGCGGTTTTGGGAATTTCGGTTGAGGGTGCTTGGATTTTGCGGTTGAGGTTCAGTGCGGTTTGAGATGGTTCACCTGGTTCATTATGCTCAACAAAATCATCGGCAACATTTGGAGCCAAATGTGGCTCAAGGAGAGAATGCTCATCAAAAGTAACATGGACGAGACTCTACTATTTTTAAACTAGTTTTATTGAAAACACGAAAAGCTTTAGAATGTTTAGCATACCCAACAAAAATACCTTCGTCGGCCTTGGCTCCGAATTTACCTCTATTTTCTCTTCCGTTGTAGAGGACAAAGCATTTGCGGCCAAAGATCTTGAAGAATGCAATGTTGGGGGTTCTTCCTCGCCAAAGCTCATAGGGAGTCTTGTTATGGGTTTTGTTGATGAGGAACGGTTACGAGTGAAGCATGCGGTATTGATTGCTTCGGCCCAAAAATGCGAGGTAGCTTCGCTTGAGATATCATTGTCTTTCCTGCCTCAATCAACGTCCTATTCTTCCTTTCCACAACCCCATTTTGTTGTGGAACACCCGGTAATGGAAAAATTGTGATCAATCCCATGGTCATCACAATACTGAGCAACACCGTTGTTCTTAAATTACATTCCATTATATCGATCGAACACTAACGATGTCATCTTCTTTTTGAGTTTGGAGCCGTCTGAATAGTGCGGTGAGAATCTCATAGCAGTCATCTTTGGAAATCATCATCTCAACCCACGTATATCTTGAGTAATCATCCACCACTACTAAGGTATATCTGTTTCCTCCAATGCTGGTAGTGGTCACGGGTCCAAACAAATCTATGTGAAGCAGTTGTAAGCATCTTGAAGTTGATGGAGCAGTCTTGCTGGTGAAAGACGACGCGGACTGCTTACCAGTGGCATGCACTTGCATTTCTGGATGGTGGTCAGCCACTTTGGGTAAACCACGAACGAGGTTTTCCCTACCAATCTTTGCAAGATACTTGAAGTTCAAGTGGCTCAACCTCTTGTGCCATAGCCAACTATTTTCGCTCACATTCTTAGCTACAAAACAGAGATTAGTAATACTACATGCAGAATTTAGATCAATAATGTAAATATTACTCTTACGAATCCCTGTGAGTAGGGTGACGCCGGAAATGCTATCTTTGATAAAGCAATTTGATGACGTGAAGTTGCAAAGCATTCCTTTGTCACAAAATTGAGAAATTGAAAGGAGGTTGTGCTTGAGTCCATCGACAAGAGAAACCTTCTCAATAGTTAGGTTTCCTCTCCTTATAACACCATATCCAATGGTCTTGCCTTTGTTGTTATCACCAAAGGTTACAGATGGACCGCTTGCTTCAACGACATCTTCAAGTAATGATCTATCTCCAGTCATATGTCTTGGCGGCCCTTTGTCGAGATACCATTCATTATCCTTGGAGTGACCAGCCATGAAGCGAGAGGACTGAAATGTAAACATTAAGAACGAGGTCCCCCTTTATTTCTTGGGTCCTGAAGTTAGCAACCCTTTACGACCCACACCTTGGGACGAAGGAGGTTTACTCTTCCTGGCATTGGATGTGAACCGCAGAAGGCATTCTGCAGCCTTGTGACCTAAACCATCACACACAGAACATTTATAATAGCTACAAGCATCATGAGGTTTTACTAACTCCTTACTCTTCTTAGGAGTTGCATGCGGTTTGAGACAAGGAGGCGGTTTGGGAGGTGCGGTTCCAGCTAGCATTCCAGCTGATACAAAGGGAACAGGCTTTGGTTTGACCACGTATTTTCTGGGAACGCTATTCCTACTTTTGAAGGCAGGAGGAGCGGTCGAAGAAGAAGCGCGGTCAGACCTGGAGTTAGCAGAACCGCCTTTTCCACCAGAAGCGGTTGGAGCAGGGATTCTTCCAATTCCATAAGCCATTTCCTCATCAGGTGCTTCCACAGAATTCTTAGGTTTTAACACGGAATTCTTCCCATATTGCTTTCCTTTAGGGTAGACATAATTTACTTGTCTTGCTTTACCCTTACCCTTAGCATGCTTCTCCTTGGGAATTTCTTTAGTTAGTTCAGGAAATTCCTCATCCTTTTCACTTGAGGATGCACACTTCTCCTCTTCCTCAGATCCAAACCCTAGACCATCCTTAGTTCCAGGAGGAACTTGAAAGTCCAAGATTTTATCCTTGGTGGATTGAGACTTGAGCCACGAATCAATAATCTTTTGGCGATCGTCGATTTGGATTACCAAGTCATCATTCCTGAGTTGAAGTGCAGCAACCTTAGTTTCAAGGATGCGGTTACGATCGACAAGAGGAGACATACTTGATTTGGTCCTTAAGATTTGAAATTTCAGACCTCATCACAGTTTTCTCCGTCTTGTACAGATTAAGTTCATCATGAGCTAAGCTTAAGGCTTTCTTAAGATTAGAGAATTGATGGATCACCATTTCAGCTTCCTTGAACATCTTTTCATGTTCCATGGGAGAAACCTCTTCCACCACCTTTTTCAAAATTTTCTTCTTTGGAATTGTTTTTGAAGGTGGAGCATTTGTAGGAGGAAAAATGGGACGTGAGTACGAGCAATTTCCTATCTTAATGCTAGGAGTAAGTTTGATATCATCATCCAATTTAAAATTTGGAAGTTTTGTAGAAACCTCCTTTTCCTCCATATCATGCAACTCAAATGATTCGTAATGCGAGTCATCGAAGCGTCTGCAACTAAGCGAGGTTAACCTCTTCGGTTTCACCGTCACTTCCATCCTCGTAACTGTTTCAATCCAAGTTGCTAATTCCTTGGAATTCTCTTCCTCCTCAGCAACCATTCCCTTACGATGAGAAAATTTCGAAGGAAAAGTTTTCTTTTTCATATATTCATATTTAGGCTGTGGACACTCAGATGCAAAGTGGCCAGGTTTTCTACAGTTGTAGCAAACCAAGTCACTCTTCTTCTTTGTATCTGCAGCCTTAGAAAATGTTGCAGGAGGTTTGCCTTTTGAAAATGATTTTGTGAAAGGTTTTGAGGATTTTCTAAATTTTTGGAATCTTTTCACAAACATGGCAAAATCATCATCATCCATATTGATGAGTGATGAGGTTGATATGGAAGGATCAGTGGTTTGGTTGGATGTAGATGGTTTCTCCTCATGTTCCACTACAGACATAGAAAGCGATTTGGTTTTCCCTTCTATCTCTTCAATATGATTTAATTTTAATTCATAGACTCTAAGATTGGCGTACAAGTTACTTAACGACCAAGTACCCAAAACTTTGGAGTCTTCTAAAGAGGTAGCCTTATTTACCCATTTAGAACCTAAAGCAGATAGGAAAGTCATATTGATTTCCTTATCGGTTAAAGTTTTGCCAAGAGATCTACAAGCATTAACTACCTCAACATATCGGTCGTAGGTTTGACGCAAGGTTTCGTTGGATTTTCTGTTGAAGTTGTTGTATGATCTTTCAACAGCATATAATTTGGTTTCCTTGCATTCATCATCACCTTCGAGGTAGCTCTCAATGGCATCCCACATCTCGGCTTTGCGGTTTTGAGGTACATCACTTTACTGTAGAGTTGATACGGGAGGGTTCCGTAAATGATGAACCTCGCCTTCTTCTCGAAGGCAACTAATCTTTTCTCTTCATCCGACCACTCTTCTTTTGGCTTTTTAACTTCTCGGAGTTTCGGCATTGGTGGTTGCATCGGTGTTAGCCTTCATTGGAATTAGAGGGCCATTGATCACGCACTCCACCAAAGATTTCATCTATAGTTTCCAAATGAATGAGCATTCGGCACTTCCAGATGTCAAAGTGGTCTTCGTCCAAGATTGGAATGTGTGAATAGTTAACGGTAGTCATTGTCTTTGAGGTTGCCATATCGAATCGGCACACAAGCCGTTAAGCTTGAAAACGAAGTGGTTTTAAAATGTGTTAGCTACTGATACCACTTGTTGGTCCCAAAGGTGGTAACAAGGGTGAAAATACGGCTAGAGGGGGGTGAATAGTCATTTAAAATTTTTCGCCCTCTTTTAAAGATCGAACCTTTTGCTTACAAAATACTCTTGCGAGTTGATAATAGGCGCAAATGATAGTGTAAAATGCACGTGGAATAATAGAGTGTAAAGCGGTTTTGAGAGGCGGTTTGTAAAATGCGGTTTTGGTGGTGCGGTTTTGGGAAGTGCGCTTTACAAACACGTGTGGTTTTGACTTTGTTAACTCCAAACACTATTTCACAATAATGGATAGCTAAATAAAGATCAAACGAGAGACAAAGATAAATAATTAGCAAGCACAAGAAATATAAATGCAGAAAGTAAGAACACGCTATTTGGAGTGGTTCAATCGATAAACGATCTACGTCCACTACCAAGATGGTTAGTCTTGGATTTCTAAGAGAGATTTTATATTAAGTATTGTGAGATTACAAAGTACAATAAAATCTTTTCTATGAAGAACAAATCCAAAACTATAACCAGTGTATCTCAAGTGTTTAATCTATGTGATTAGAACAAGTGAGGTGTGTGTGTGAGAACAAGATCAAGGCTCTTTAAATCTGTGAGATGTAGAGCACAATGATTCTTGAATGTGTTAAGGCTTGATTTCTGGGCTAGGAATATTTCTTGAAGGTAGAAGATGAAGATTCAAAGGGTTGAATAATTTCTGGGCAGAGCTTCAGCTTCTATGAACACAGCACTTTCAAATTCTCAAGCAATCTTCAAATGGTGAAGATTAGGGGTATTTATACCCAAGCATCAAGAAACTAGCCGTTGGATACAAATTGTAAGGACGAAGACTTGATGCAATCCTATTGGTCCACAGCAACCACTTTTGTCCTTTGGTACAGCTGCTGCAGATAAAGCTGATCAGGCTCCAGCTGCAAGCAATGAGGTTAGGACACCTGTCACCATTTCAAGATCCTTGCAGATCTTTTCTGACATTGAATCACGTGACAAGATATGGTGGTTGACTTTTGATATTGCTGACGTGGATTCCAATGGATAAAAAGTTGTTCACTTCAAGTAGCCAATCATTGGATGCGGTTGGTGAGGCGCGGTTAGGAATATGCGGTTTGGGCACACCAGGAGGTTGCAAGGAAGCGGTTGCACATGAACTGCAATGGTGCGGTTCAAGGGCGGTTTGCATGCGGTTGGTTCAAAGGAGTAGATTCAAGATTTTGAACTGCACTTGCGGTTTGCATGTTCGGTTCATGGTGCGGTTCTGAATACTACTGGAACTGCAACCTTGCTTCCAATGAGTCTTGTGCCGGTCTTCAAGCCTAAATTTTAACCTAATCTATAAAATAGACTTAACTAAAAATTGAAGTCTAAGCTTCATTACATAGGGTCCTAAAGTCCTTAAAATAGACAGGAGGTTATGGTATCAATCAAATCTAATACAAAGTAGGAGGGTTAAAATATGCATACCCAACAGAAGTCTTGGCTTCGACTGATCTTTATACTTGATCAAAGTGATTGTAGGGGTTGAAGTTTTGGCTTCAACCGATCTAAGTTTCTTGGGATTGTAGAGAATGTTCAACAAAGCGATGGGTTTCCATTGATAATCTCTGTTCAACAACGATATTATATTGACATCTAATCGCCTTTTAAACTACTGGGATTTATAGTCTATCCCTTACAAACTTCCAAACACTTCAAAAATTTCTTTTGACAAGAGTTAAATAAAGAACCACAAGTAGGGTGCCCTGAGGGCGCTGAGGGACGATGAGGTTCAGAAATAATACTTCATGAGGTGGTTGGCATGCCACGGATGTTTGAGCTGTTCACCATTTGGCTTAGCAAGGCGATATGTTCCTTCTCTAACCACGCTGGTGACAATGTAAGGTCCTTCCCAGTTGGGGGAGAGTTTGTTCTGACGGGCCTTGAGTCCCGTTGCTTCAATTTTTCTAAGGACGTGATCTCCGACCTTGAAAATTCTTTTCTTCACTTTCTTATCGTGGTACGCCTTGGTTCTTTTCTTGTAATTCTCCATCCTCAATTGAGCGTCCAATCGTCGCTCGTCCACAAGGTCAAGGTCGACCTGTCTGTTGTGGATATTCTTCTCAATGTCGTAGAATGCCACTCGATCAGTCGGAAGCTGAAGCTCGGCGGGAGCCATGGCCTCAGAGCCATAGGCCAAAGCACCGTAGGCCCCCGGGTGGTTGTGCGGACTGCCCAGAGAGCTGAAGGGAGTCCGTCCAACCATCTTGTATCTCGTCCTTCAAGATTTTTACACAAAGCCGACAAGACGAGCTTGTTTGCTGCTTCAGCTTGTCCATTGCCTTGGGGGTAGGCAACAGACGATTTAGAATGCTTGAAGCCCATTCTGTTTAACTCTTGTTCGAACTTCCGAGAAAACTGTAGGCCGTTGTCAGAAACAATTACCCTTGGAATCCCAAAGTGACACCATATTGAATCGTGGATGAAGCTTAGGGCATTTTTTTCTGTAATTTTTGTTAGTGTAAACTGCAGGTGATATCGTAGATGATTTCCCAAATTCCAGGTGATATCGCAGATGATTTCCTGAACTGAAATTTATATAGTTGTATATTTCTTGTTTATTATTTAATGGACTAATGTGCTAATATAATCTGTATAGTCTATGATTTATGTTTATATTTCAGAGTGCAATAGTATCAAAGAAAGAGCTAGACACGTGTGGAATTTAGAAGGAAATGATTTATGCATTTTATGCATAAAATCGTAACTTTGGCAACAACATTAAAAACGTGTGGAGACTTAGTCAAGGAGTTGTTGCTGAGTTATAGAAGAGTACAAGGTTGATAAAGCTTGGGAGTACAAGGCGTGGAAGCTTGGCTTGAGGATTAATCAACTCGGTTGCTACAATTGAGGAAGTGGGAGCTAAAATTAAGGAACAACTTCAACCACTATCCCTACACTTCCTCAACGTGCAAGACCAGCCCCAAGGCTGTTAATTGAGTAGTCTTCAAGTATTTGAAGACTATAAAAAAGCTTGGAAGGTTTCATTTGAAGATATGCCAAGAAAAGTTATTTCATACATACCTTCGAAAGCTTAGAGATAAAGTTCTTTGTTTGGTTATTTTAATTCTTCCTCTCTTGTAATTTCGCACTTGATTACATTGGTATCAAGTTGTGTGAAGGCTAGGATAGGATTCCATTCTTTATCTCTTGTTCCATAGAGCTCAAAATTGTTATAGCTATAGGGAATATTTTCGGCTTTGTAAATTCATTTATAGTGATTATAAAGTCTTGCCTAAGAGGCACTCTCAAGTTATATTTATATAACTTGAGAAAAACAATTTTGGTGTTTTTATTCCGCTGCAAACTCTTTTACAAAATTGTTTTATTTTCGAAGTGTGTGTGTGCTATCCCAAGTGCTATCGTTGGTGCTGTTATCACCTTGGATATCACTTGTGATTCTGGCCGTGACAATTTCAATTGGTATCAGAGCAGGTCACTTGACGTTACTAAGTGCTTGGTCTAGGTGTCATGGCTTTTGATCCTGCAAATATAAACCAAAAACGTCTTCCTGTTTTAGATGGTTCGAATTATGCATATTGAAAAATTTGTCTTCGCTCGCATATCAAATCAATTGATCTTCGAGCGTGGCGATCTATAGTTAATAGGTACTCTTTTCCACTTTTACCTCCTGATGAGGATGGTGATATTCAGGTTAAACCTGAAGGCGAGTGGACTAATGAAGAGATCACCCTAGCTAACTATAATGAGAAAGCTCTTAATGCTATCTTTGAGTGGGTTGGCATGCATATTTTTAAACTTATTCAAAATAGTTCCACAGCTCAAGAAGCTTGGGATATTTTACAAAGGTTTTGTGAAGGTGATTCTAGTGTGCGTGAAAACAAACTTAGAGGTCTTACTGGCAAATTTGAAAGGTTGAGAATGGGTGAAAGTGATACAATTTTCTCTTATTTTGAAAAATTGTTTGACATTGCTAATGAGTGTCAACTTTTAGGTGAACCTTTTACAAACAAACAATTGGTTTCAAAGGCTATTAGAACTTTCCCTGAGCGGTTTAATATAAAGGTTTCATCTATAGAAGAGGCTCACAACCATTCTACTATGGACATCAATTCCTTAATGAGCATTTAAAAAAAATTTGAGTCAAACCTTGCTGAGCAAAGTGAAGCTTCTAAAGGCAAGAGTGTTGCTTTAAATGTTCAATCCTCTAGTGGTTCAACTAATGAGGATGACGAAATTTTTGAGGAATTAGGTGAAGATGCCAGTGTTGCCTTACTTGCTAGGAAGTATAACTCAATGGTGAGAAAATTTAACAAAGAAAATGTGCAGGTGAAGGCTAAAGAGCAACAAACCAAGGTGTACAATTCAATGCCAAAGAGGACATTTCCATCTACTCAGAAAGGTGGTCCCATAAGGAGAGCATCATCAGATCAATCCAGATCTGATCCAAAATACCTTGAATCAATCCAATGTCATGCTTGCTCTGGATGGGGTCATTACTCAAACGAGTGTGCTAACACTCTAAGGAAGATGGGAAAGAGCCTATGGGTTTCACTCAGTGACAATGAGGATGAGGAGCCCAATCAATGCGAAGATTCGCATCAAACAAGAATGGTGGTCACAAATTGTGACTCGGATTCTCGGTGATACCCCATGTGATATCCAAAGTGGCATAGCACCCGAGATATCATCCAACGGTATACGCATTTAAATTTGATAAATGTTGTTTGTTTTGTGGGTTCTGTTAACATGGATGCAGGTAGTTCACAAGAGGGTGAACAAAGTGAGGAGTACAGCAAGGATGAACTCATTCGTGGTCTTAAGAACCTTTGCAAAGAATTGGTGGACGAATGGAAGAAAGAGAACAAGAAGGTGATTTCTATGTCCAAAGAGGTTCAAGGCCTGACTGATGGCTTGACTAGAATGGAAGTGCAACTCACAAAGAAGGATGTGGAGCTGGACAAAGTCAAGGCCAAGCTTACTCTATCCGAGGCCACATTTAAGAAACTCAACACGAGTTCTTCCAAGTTAGATGCAATTCTTGGGTTGAGCAAACCACTCAAGGCAGGTATGGGTTTTCAAGAGTCTTTAAATGCTATTACATCTACTTTGGCTAATAAGGAAGATAAGGTAGTTTTTGTTAAAGAAAGAGACAACGTTGAACTAATATCTTCTGATAAGTCTTCTGACAAGGTAAAAATATGTAACTACTGTTACTCTACTGGACATTTGAAAAATGATTTAAAACTCTTTTAAAGAAACAATCAAATTCCTGTGTGATACCTGAAGTGCTACCTAGCACGTCAGATATCACTGGCAGTCAGAAGAAAAATTATCAAAGTAGGAAAGTGTGAAAACCTAAGTCTAATCTGAGATGTGATGTTGTGTGCACTGCCTTAAAAACTAATGTTGAAGGTTCATGGTATTTTGATAGTGGTTGTTCTCGTCATATGACTGGAACAAAAATGTTTCTAAAGGAATATGAACCTATTCAAGGTGGTAGTGTAACATATGGTGGTGGTGGCAAGAGTAATATAGTAGGAAAAGGCATATTAAATGTAACTGAATTTCCTGCTTTGAAAAATATTTTGCATGTTGATGGACTTGTAACTAATTTAATTAGTATTAGCCAACTTTGTGATGACAACCTAGAAGTGAAATTCAATAAAAACACTTGTGAAGTTTTTTATTGTACCAATAACTGTGTTATGACTGGTACTGGGTCAAGTAATAACTGTTATCTTGTTGAGGATAAACAAGTATGTCATTCTGTGAGGGTTGATGATGCTACCTTATGGCATCAAAAGTTGGGTCATGTCCATTTTCGAAACATTGTAAAACTCATTAATGCTGAAGCTGTAAGAGGTATACCTAGTCTGGACATAAGTAAGAAAATCATATGTGAAGATTGTCTTAAAGGTAAACAAACACGTGCTACCCATAGTGCTACCTAACATACTGTTTTCAATTAATGCATATGAATTTAATAGGTCCAGTGGAGGTAGACAGTTTAGGAGGTAAGAGATATACTTTTGTAATAGTTGATGATTTTTCTAGATTTACTTGGGTATATTTTTTGAAAGAAAAATCAGAAACTTTTGAAAAGTTTAAGATCTTACATGCTAAAATCAAAAACATGTTTTGTGCTCTTATCATGCGAATAAGGTCTGATCATGGAACGGAGTTTGATAATTCATTGTTCTTTACTTTTTGTGAATTAAAAAGAATTAAACATGAATTTTCTGCTCCTAAAACACCTCAACAAAATGGGGTGGCTGAAAGGAAAAATAGGACCTTACTTGAGATGGCACGTGTGATGTTGTTTTCAAAATGAATTTCAAAAAATTTTTGGGCTGAGGCCTTAAATACAGCTTGTCACATGGCCAATAGAGTTTTTCTAAGACCTGGTACTAGAATGACACCTTATGAAATTTTGAATGGTAGGATACCAAAAGTTCATTATTTTCATACATTTGGGTGTGTGTGTTATGTTCTAAATGATCAGGATTACTTAGCTAAATTTGACTCTAAAAGTGATAAGGCTATATTTCTTGGGTATGCTCAGGACAGTCGAGCATATAGGGTTTATAACCTTAGGTTAAAAACCATTCAGGAATCAATTAACGTTGTTTTCGATGATTTAGCAAGTGTTACAGGTGATGGAGTACAGGAATCTCCATTGATATTGCTGGAAGAACGGGATGATCAAAATCAAGTAAGTGATACCACAGGTGCTGGCCCAAGTGTTGCCACTGAAGGGATAGCATCTCCGGTATCACCTAAGACCAATCCAAAGAATCGAAAAGGATGAATGGATATGATGATGCTCATGTGCATGAAGATTTGAGAAGGGATCCACTAGCTAGGATCAGAAGAGATCATCCTTCATCTCAAATCATTGGAGAAGCAAGTGAAGGGGTACGAACAAGGAACAAGGCACATTTTAGTAACCGTGAAATGGCAAGGTATGTGTGCATGTCCACCACATACCACAAGGTAAAATATTCCTGTTTTGTTTCTTCTTTAGAACTCAAAAATATTTCTGAAGCTTTGAAAGATAATTTTTGGATACAAGCCATGCAAGAGGAACTTGAACAATTTGCTCGTAATGAAGTTTGGTGTTTAGTACCACGTCCCATTAATACAAATGTAATTGGTACAAAATGGATTTTCAAAAACAAATCAGATGAGCAAGGAAATATTGTTAGGAACAAAGCTCGTCTTGTAGTTCAAGGTTAGACCCAAATTGAAGGTGTTGACTTTGATAAGACCTTTGCTCCTGTTGCTAGAATAGAATCCATAAGACTCCTCTTGGCTATAGCTTGTTTTTCTAAAAATTACCTTGTTTCAAGTGGATGTTAAAGCTGCCTTTTTAAATGGTTATTTAAAAGAAGAAGTTTTTGTTGAACAACCAAAAGGATTTTAAGATCCTCATCTACCAAACCATATATATAGACTTGATAAAGCCCTATATGGCTTGAAACAAGCTCTACGTGCATGGTATGGTCGCTTAACCTCTTTCTTACTTGAATATGGTTTTACAAGAGGTGAAACAGATAGGACCTTATTTATCCTAAGGCATGGCAAAGAAACAGTCATTGTTCAAATCTATGTTGATGACATAGTCTATGGCTCTACTTCTCAAACGTGTTTAAAATATTTTGTAGAGGCTATGACATCAACATTTGAAATGAGCATGATTGGTGAGTTAACATTCTTTCTAGGCTTGCAGGTGAAACAATCAAATGAAGGAATATTCATTTCACAAAGCAAGTATGTAAAAAGCCTAGTGAAACGGTTTGGGTTGGAAGGAGCAAAAAGTTCAAAAATCCCTATGTATTCTTCTCTTAAACTTGGTAGAGACAAAGTAGGTGAGGATGTTGATCCTACTCTATATCGTTCTATGATAGGTAGCCTTCTCTATCTCACTTCTAGTCGTCCTGATATCATGTTCAGCGTGTGTGTTTGTGTACGTTATCAAGCCAATCCTAAAGTCTCACACCTTAATTCTGTTAAAAAGATAATTAAATATGTTTCAGGAACAAGTGAATTAGGGATTTGGTTTAGTAAGGATACTAATACCAATTTGGTTGGCTTTAGTGACTCGGATTGGGTGGGAGATATGGATGATAGGAAGAGTACTAGTGGGGGGTGTTTTTACTTGGGTAACAATTTAGTTTCATGGTATAGTCGTAAACAAAATTGTGTCTCTCTTCCACAAATGAGTCCGAGTATGTTGCACCGGTAGTTGTTGCTCACAACTTATTTGGCTAAAACATATGCTAGATGACTATGGTCTAGAGAGTAATTCTTTGACTATGTACTGTGATAACCTGAGTGCTATCAACATTTCAAAAAACCCTGTTCAACATTCCCATACTAAGCACATTGATATACGTCATCATTTTCTTATAGATATGGTAGATAAATGCCTAATTAACATTGATCATATTGATACTAAGTATCAACTGGCTGATATCTTTACCAAGGTCTTAGACCACGAGAGATTTTCTAGTTTGAAAAGATCTCTTGGTCTTTGTAATCTCTGAGTCTGTTTGTCTGTGCTACCCCAGGTGATGTTATCACTCAGGGTAACACTTATATATTAGTGTAATTTTTTATGTTTTTTTTTAAAAAAAAAATATGTTTTTCATTCTCTTTTGATCTGGTTAGCTTAGTTCTAACTGTGGCACATACTGACCTTTTTGTTATGGTAGGTTACTACTTAGGTTATCATGTGTGATATCACTCCCCTTCATATGCTTAAAGTGACAAAGTCACTAATCTTTTCTTTTTGATAAATAAAAGGCAAAAGCATTTATCCATACTATTCTCTCGAGCTCGGGGCACGGTGTTCGCTGCAACGATGTACTCTTGCCAATGAGAATGTATGAGGTGGTTTATGCTAAGTATTAGGGACATGGAGTTCGCTACTACAGTGTACCCTACTTGAAAGGCATAAACTCACTTAATCATTACACTTGAAATATAACTCGAAGCACGGAGCTCGTTACTACGATGCTTTCTTGTTTAAAGAAGTGTATTGATCCCTTATAACAAGCAATGTACTTAAAAAATACATATAGGCTTATAATGCCTAAAGTGCATGAAAAATGCTCAGCTTGTTATGCCTGAAGTGCTTGAAAAAGGCTAAGCTTGTTATGCCTCAAGTGTTTGAAACTGAAAAAGAATATTTATCAAGGGGGTTTATATCACATGTGTTATCCTACGTGTTACCATCATTGCCTTAACACATTAGTGTGTTCTATATTAGTTTTTTATTTCTTATTTTCAAAATATTGTTGATTAATTTCTCAAAATCTGAAAGTCTTTTTAATTAAAGAGTTTACGATTTTGAAAACGTCTTCAACAAGTTTCCTTTATTTTTGGTAAACTTAATTAAGTAACTAACCCATATTTATTTTGATTTGTGCTTATAATGTTTTGGGCCTAGTTGCAAAATATTTAGTTTACTTATTTTTATTTTTATTTTTTTACGTTTACTTAAAAAAATTATTTTTTCATTTTATTTTGTTTCAACCGTGTTTTATTTTTAAGTTGGTTGGGGTTTAATGAAAAAGGTGTGGTTAGGGTTAAGTTTATAAAAGATGTGGATAGGGATTAGTTAGAGTATTAATAGGGATTTAGTTTAGATAGGACTTTAAATGTCAAATCAAATTAATTTTATGTTCCCTATCTAACCTCTCTCTCTCTCCTATTTCCACTCTCCCTCTTCCTATTTTCTCTCTATCCGTTACCTTCTCTTCCCCTTCTTAAACCCTCCAGCGTCTTCGTCCCTTTCTCAACCTAGGTCAAATCCATCTCCAAAAATTTCAAAAAATTCTCTATGGCTTCTCCATCCAAAGCCAATACCGAATCATCTCACACAGACCAAATGGACATTTCACCAAGCCTTGCTCCATCCGTGGCTTCTCGTGTAGCCATGGAAACTTCTCCAATGATCACTCCAAGTTCTTCTCCTCCTACAATGGCTATTGTTTCATCCTCTGTCCCTATTACCTCATTCGAACATGGCATTCCCAAGGTGACTCTCATTTCGACCGAATCAAAAGAAAAGAGAAAGAGAAAAGCTCCAACCTCCAAGCTATCTCCTCAAGTGGCAAAGAGGAGGTCTTCCAACCGCATTAGGTCAATCAAGTCCAAGGCAACTTCAAATACTACCTCTGATCCGGTTGAAGTCTCAGAAAGCTCCCTAGATGTGTTCTCACCCCATATGAGTGACGAAAATTTTGATGCCAACAAGGAGAAGGAGCCTTATGTGGATTCTTTTGATGCTTGGGTGGATGGTGATGAAGAGAAAACTCTCTCTGATTATCAGAAGAAGAAGGGCAAGGGCAAAGCTTCAGTGAGTGCTACCAAAGGTGCTACCAAGAAGAAGATATCATCTGAGGTAACACCTGCCCCCTCCTCTGTTCCTACTCATTCCTCTAGTGGTAATTCTGGTGATGAGATTATTCGAAATGAAGAGGATAAGGCTTTTCCAAAACCTTTTCTTACTCTGGAATTTTATAAGAAAGAAAATATGGAATTTTGGTTGAATAATTCGAGTAAGAGATTGTTAAAAGAAAAGCACATTGATGAGGGTCAGTTAGAAAAGGAAGGAATGGTTCAATTTTTGAAGGACAGGAACTTTCTTAAGGCTAATAATCATGCTTTTGTGTTTGTTGAAAGTGTGGTGAGAAATTTCTTTGCTAACCTACATGCTCATTTGGATGATGAAGGTTCTGAAAAATTTGGAAAGGTATTTGTTATGGGAAAAGTTTATTCATTTACTCCAGCCCTAATTTACAAGGTTTTAGGCCTCCCAAATTTAGATGATGAAAGCATTAGGGTTAATAGGGATGAAATGGTAAAATTGCTCACTGACAACAAACTGCAGTCCTGGCCTTTAAAAGAGAAACTTCATGCTTCTAGGCTTACTTCTCTATATTCCGTGCTTCACAAATTGTGCATCTTCAATTGGCTTCCTACAACTAATGAACCTATTGTGACATTGGAGCATGTGAATGTGTTGTACAGATTGGGTAAGAACTTAAGAATTAACTTTGGAAGATTAGTGTTCAAACACTTAGCTTCATGGGGTAGAAAAAAGGAAGTGAACATTAGCTTTTTCCCCTATCCTTCTCTAATCTTCAAAGTTTTGGTATTTCAATCCTTACCCATTGAAGCCTCTAATGTTTTCACCATTGAACCTGAGTATTATACCATTGATCAACAACTGAAAAAGGGTAAAAGGTATACAAAAGATCTTCCTTGGAACAAATCTGATGAAACAGTCCCTGTTTTTCCCGGTGCTATCTCACGTGATATTCCAAGTGCTTCCCCAGATGCTGCCCCTAATACTTTTGCAGGAACTGATGCTGCTAGTATTCTGAACAACATGATAAATCTTCTGGGCAACTCTGGTCTATCAATCCCAAAGGCAACAGTGATTAACTTCTTGCACAAACAGTCAAGTGCAATTGGAGAACTTGCTGAGGGATGGGCTAAGCTAAAGCAGGTTACTGATGCTTTTATTGATGAAATTTCTTCCCAAACAGGGGGAGGATCTGCTGCTACTGCAACTACTGGAGCTGGTGCTACTGCAGGTGCTACCACCAGTGCTGGCCCAAGTGATGGTGGAAGTGATAGGGAAGGAGATCAGGAGAAATATGAAGAAGAAGAGGAGTTTGAAGAAGAAGAAAGCTAAAACCTGAAGGTTGATGTTGCCACTATCTTGTTGGTGGCTGGGTTTGTGGTGGTCCTAAAACAATTTCGTTTTTTTTTTGGTGATGTGATGTGGTTCTCTAAACAATTTTCTTTTATGTTTGTTTATATTGGTTGCTAAACACTTTAGTTGGTTTGTTTAAAACTTTAACTGCTAGGATGTTTTGCTAGTTTTGGATGATATTTTGCTACAATGGTTTATGGTTTTTTATGTTAACTTAGTTTATTTCAAAAACTTTTTAAAGTTTGAAATAAATTAGTTTATTATGATAAATCATTGTTTAGGGTTAGCTCCTTGATTAAGGG
Organism: Adenophora triphylla var. japonica; assembly: GCA_022495995.1. Taxonomy (NCBI): domain Eukaryota; kingdom Viridiplantae; phylum Streptophyta; class Magnoliopsida; order Asterales; family Campanulaceae; genus Adenophora; species Adenophora triphylla. Next base: position 348,717 of record JAFEMH010001645.1, read on the forward strand.
GGAGTTAATTTTATTGGAGATATTATACTGTGTTTCTATGCTCTGTATATTTGTTCATAGACTAACCTTACGGACAGCAGCACATTAGGTTTGAAAAGAAATATCCAACTAAGGGGGAGATTGTTAGTGTAAACTGCAGGTGATATCGTAGATGATTTCCCAAATTCCAGGTGATATCGCAGATGATTTCCTGAACTGGAATTTATATAGTTGTATATTTCTTGTTTATTATTTAATGGACTAATGTGCTAATATAATCTGTATAGTCTATTATTTATGTTTATATTTCAGAGTGCAATAGCATCAAAGAAAGAGCTAGACACGTGTGTGTAAGTGCTCCAATTTGAGTTGTTAGTATTTTCGTTAGAAAATTAACGAAAGTTTTAACATTTCTAACAATTCCTAACATTTCTAACAAAGTGAGGGTAGATTAGGGATTGCCATTTAAAGATAAACCATGGAAAAGAATCAAAAAAAGCAAAAGAAAGGTCAAAAACCCGAAATAGAAGTGGCTGAAACATTTTCTGGTTGCTTAATTTGAAAATTATTCTTCCTGTCCAAAGCCTGGAGCAGCATTTAATGAACCAGGCACGCCTACATTTGGATCCGCGCGGATGGGATTGTAATTCTCAGTTGCCTATAAATTGAGCCCTTCAGTCACAGAAATAAGAAGCAACAACACATTTTACAACTGCACCTTGGCGAAAAATAGGGAGAAAACAGTGGGAATTCACTTGAATTGCCACCATTTTCTCTTGAATCTTTCTCAAATCCCACTCACTCAAAACATTTTCAAATCACTCTCATACATACACTAACCCAAGCATAAATCACCCCTTAGGAGGAGGATTAGAGAGAAAACATAGAGGAATTCATTGTTATCTACTTGTTTTCTCTTTGACCAACTCTAATCACAAATCCTAAACACATTCAAATCCTAAACACTTTCAAGCCTTGAATCCATTCAAACACAAAATACAAAGAAGATAGGTATAACCTACTTCTCCTCACTCTAAAATTCTTTCATCCATGCATGCATTTTCAAACTCCAAAATTTAGTTTGTTCATCTTCTTGCCCTAGATCCAAGAGGATCACCATGGAAGTTCATCTCCATGGATGATCCTCTACAAGGATCAACATTCTTTTCAAAGTGTCTTTACTTACTTGCAAACACATTTTCAAAACCCTAAAAATCATTTTCATACATCAAATCTTGATTTCAAAGGATAAAATTCCCCTTCCCAAGCAAATGAAATGCTTAAGTCCTAATGTACCCCAAGGATAGCTTGATATAGTAGATCACCTATAAAATATTTAGTGATCACTAATCAAAGCTTAGGGAAATGGGGACAAGCATGGATGCCAAACCCCCTTTTAAATCATGTTTTTCTTCAAGAGGAAGTTGCTGTCCAGTAGCCTTTCTCTAAGACCTCTGTCCATGGACTAATTTTTTGGACATACAGAAACTTGGAATTTGGTGTTTATTACAAAATACTTTTTGTAGCCAACATTCATAGGTTTCCATACATATTTTTAATTTATTTTTTACGTGAGTAAAACTCCCTTTTTCAAATTTTCTTTTAAAGATCAGTTCCTCAGTCTCTGGAAATCCAGATTTCATATCTGAGATTTTCAGAAGATTTTGGTCTACCAAATCACCTCCAAAGGGGAAAGTTCTTTTAAAGAAACCTTATTTAAGGTGTTTTGAACAACTTTCATTCTCGTACTTTCCCCAGATTCTGAGATTTTTAAGCCCTTAAACCCATTTTAAAATCAAATGTCCACTGTCTTTTTCATTCTGGCAGAAATATTTTTCAACTTCAAAATATCTTTTGAGTACCAAAACTCAACCCAAAAATCATACCAAAAATCATGGGACTTGTTTAAAGTCTAATAAAGAGTTCCCAATTTTTACTTTTCAGTTTGAACTTATTTTGGCCAAAACACACACACACACACACAAATGGTTTTTAATGCTTAGAAGACTCGTTTCACGAGGCATTCCGGGTGAACACTAACGTTCTTCCCGGCGTGTAACGTGACCTCCGAACCCAAATCTCTATTCTCGGGCATTTTTCAAAGTTTTGGCCCTTAAAACAAAAATGGTGTGGCGACTCCGTTTGATTTCAAAAATCGGGTACACATCGTTACAGTGGCGACTCCGCTGGGGACGAACTAAGTTTTGTCTTTTCAAAAAAAAAAAAAAAGCTTTTGAGGGTCAAGCTTCCGTCCCGGCATTTGAAACCGTTTGTTGTGTGTGTGTTGATTTTTCACATTTTCGTGTTGTTTTGGTCGCCTCGGAAAAGTCAAAATTTTGACTGTTGGACCCGTTGCCTTGAACTGTTTGAATTTTGAATTATGTGCTTATGTGTGCATTTACTTTCAAAAAAAAAATTTCAAAAAAAAAAAGGGGAATTTCAAAAAAAAAAAAGATTTTCAAAAAAAAAAAAAGGGAATTTATCAAAAAGAAAATTTTCAAAAAAAAGTCATGCATCATACTTTTAAGACACATGAAAAATTTCTATTTTACTCAGAAAAAGAAGATAGACTGCTTGCACACTACGCGCACGTGACCTTACACTGCACACTACGTCCCTAACCCGGGGAAATCCCTGTCGCGGCCCGTTTGGTCTTATTACGCCTCTCGGTGCAAGCACGGGACTATCCAAACATCCCATGGAGCCTCGTGTCGACCCTGCACTTGTCCGTGACACACTTTGTCCGAGACCCGGTTGGTTTTTAGTCTGGTCTGTGTCATGCCCTGTCTGTGTATAGACCATTCCTTTCAAGCCTTAGTCGGCATACCAAGTCGATATCTTTCGGGGACCCTAATCAGTTGAAGTCCTGCCGGTTTTCCGTCACGGGCTTTGACCAGATATTGACTGGCGCCTTGACTTTGACTCTGACTGGCACAAATTATACACTGTGTGATGATGTGCCGCCAAAATTTTTCTTTTTCGAAAAGGGTTTAACTTTTGAAATTTTCGTTTCTTTGAAAAACCAATCGAAAAAAGACCGGAGTCGCCACGCCATTTTTGTTTTAAGGGCCAAAACTTTGAAAAATGCCCGAGATTAGATATTTTGGTTCGGAGGTCATGTTACACGCCGGGAAGGACGTTAGTGTGCACCCGGAATGCCTCGTAAAATGAGTCTTTCAAGCAATAAAAATCATTTGTGTGTGTGTGTGTTTTGGCCAAAATAAGTTGAAACTCAGAAAAGTAAAAATTGGAAATTCTTTATTAGACTTTGGACAGATCCCATGATTTTTGGTGTGATTTTTGGGTTGAGTTTTGGTACTCAAAAGATTTTTGGAAGTTGAAAACCACTTCTGCCAGAATGAAAAAGGCAGTGGACACTTGATTTTGAAATGGATTTAAGGGCTTGAAAAATTCATAATCTGAGAAAACTCAGAGAATGAAAGTTGTTCAAAACACCTCAAATAAGACTTCTTTGAAAGAATTTTCCATTTTGGAGAAGATTTGGGGACCCAAAACCTTCTGGAAATCTCAGATATGAGATCTGGACTCCCAGAGACTGGTGATCTGACCTCAAAAGAAAATTTGGAAAATGGAGTTTTACTCACGCAAAAAATAAAGTAAAAATATGTTTGGAAATCTCTGGATGTTGTCTACAAAAAGTGTTTTGTAGTCAACACCAAATTTCAAGTTTATCTGTGTCCAAAAATTTAGACCATGGACTGGGGTCTTAGAAAGTTGCTACTGGACAGCAACTTCTCAAGAAAGAAAAACATGATTTAAAAGGGGATTTGGCATCCATGCTTGTCCCCATTTCCCTAGGTTTTGATTAGTGATCACTTGATATTTTAGTGGTGAATCAACTATATCAAACCATCCTTGGGGTACATTAGGACTAAGCACTTCATTTGCTTGGGAAGGGGAATTTTATCCTTTGAAAATGAGATTTGATGCATGAAAATGATTTTTAGGATTTTGAAAATGTGTTTTCTTTGCAAGAAAGTAAGAACACTTTGAAAATAATGTTGATCCTTGTAGAGATCATCCATGGAGATGAATTTTCCATGGTGATCTTCTTGGATCTAAGACAAGAAGATGAATGAACTACATTTTGTAGCTTGAAAATGCATGCATGGATGAACTTTAGGGTAAGGAGAGGGAGGTTATACCTATCTTCCTTGTGTTTTGTGTTTGAAGGCTTGAATGTAAGAGTGTTTAAGGCTTGAATGTGAGAGTGTTTGAGTGAGTGTGATTTTGGTTGAATAGTTGAGAAAAAGGTGACAATTCTAGAGAATTCTCACTGTTTTCTCACTATTTTCGCCAAGGTGCAGTTGCAAATTGTGTTTTTTCTCCTCTTGTTTCTGAGACTGAAGGCCTCAATTTATAGCCATCTGAGATTACAATGATGTCCGCGCGGATGGGATTGTTAGCGTGCACTGTTCATTAATTACAGCTTCAGGCTTTGGACAGGAAGAATAAAATTCAAAAATCCAACAGTTTATGTTTTTCAACTTGCCCAATTCGGATTTTTCAATTTCTTTTGCTTTTTTGATTCCTTTCCATGGTTTATCTTTTTTTGGCAATCCCTAATCTACCCTTACTTGGTTAGAAATGTTAGGAATGTTAGGAATTGTTAGAAATGTTATAACTTTCGTTAATTTTCTAACGAAAATACTAACAAGCTCAAATTGGAGCACTTACACACTGACTTCCAGCATGACACTGAGTCATCAAGGATTAACGATCAATCCATGCCTAATTACGGCCTAATTGACGACAAGTCAAAATCAATTGTGGACATTTATCAGTCCGAATCATGCCGACTTTTTTGTCGAGCCCTCGGACATGATCTTGACTTTGACGTCAGCTTTGTCCGTAATTTACATCGAATGCTCGTTAAGACTCGATTACCCGCCAGACTTTTAGGATCGTTTTTCTTTCGGTCGGTGGGACCCGCTTGCCCTATAGGACCCTCGCCCGGGGCTGTCCACCCTGGGAGGTCGAAATACAGGTGGAATACGAGGGGCTTATAGACGTAGTGACGGGGCCCACTGATCCAGGATCCAGAGTAGTTTGCGAAAAAGAAGAGCAATCTTTTCCAACCGATTAGGTTAATAAAACATGTTTTAAGTAAACAAGAACAAATAACCGCATGTTGCATGAGCCCAAAGCCCAAACACCTACCCTCCTTCATTCCCAAACATCTGAACCCTCGTGCCTTTTCCCCCGCAGCTCCTCACAAAGGTTGGTTTCGGACACCGGGTCACCGTTTGATCAGTTGGGAAGAGTCAAGCGCATCGCCAGCTCCGCCGTTTGTTCCGATTCCGGGTTTCAGAATGTCTGCATCAGCCGGTAATGGTATGGACAATACCGCTCCGTCTTCCAAAATCCCTCAGACAGACCAGCATTGGATCCAGTTGGTAGAACAGATGAGACTTCGACATGAGGCTCAAATTGACGACCTTCTGGGGGTTGTCGCAAGTCATGGTTTGACTATCAGTCTCAGTTCCGATGGCACTTTTACCGCAAGGAAGGAAGGAAGTTCTCCTCCCATTCTTAATCATCTTGGGTATATCCGGATGCCACCACAAGATTCCTATGTCTCCACCGCCGGGACTCCTGCCCGTCGACTTACAGGGCAACTAGCCCCCAAACAGCAATTCAAAGGGCCACCATTCCAACAGCAGTCAGGGACGAAACAGTTCGGCATGCCGTCAGGTATCCCCTCTCAGAGTGATACCGATCCCGCAGATAATAGCATGGGTAATGAAGACTGGGAAACAGTGGAGGAAATATGGTCAGCCATCAAAACTCTTGAGGAACGCCAGAACAAACAGCAAGCCTGGATTGAAGAGGCCACACGCCATTTCGGGACATTAGCAATCTCCCAACTGACTGGGGCTCCCCTGAAGGACAAACATGTGCCTGTTCCCCCGGCTCTTAATACCTCTCATTACCCGGCAGAGTCCAACCATTCGCTTCCCGATGAGCCCAAACAGATCTCCCCGGACCACTTCAACTCAAAGTCATTCCAGTACCGCTCAACCTGAGGTCCCAAATCCACCACCAGCCGTAGAACACATTTGGTGGGATATCTGCGGCGCCCGCGCCTTGAAAGGGACTATCAGGACTGGATACACGAGGACCGTCCTCCTAAGAAGAAGAAAGTTTCCTCCCAGCAAAAATTGAAAGAGAGGTTTGAGGCCGGCGATACCAGTGTGGGTATGCTCGGGGAGCCATCTGGGGGATTTGATTACTATGTACTCTACTCCAGCCAATCTTCCCCAAAGCAAACAGGGGTAGAAAAGCCGAAAAGCCTTGCCAACGATAGAATTGAGACCTTCGGGCACCAGAATACTGTAGATCTGGATAATTTTACGGCCAGTAAGAAGTCTAACCCCCCGCGGGGTCAGCCAAGATTCAGTTTGCCCAGCTCCCGAGCACATACCGACAAAGAAAGACCAACGCCAGTTTGGCGCTCGCACTCAATCAATATGCTGACTGGGGATGGCAACCGCCACAAACGGCCTCAACATAACCCAGGGGCTTCGGCAAATGTTCTGCCTCGCAAGAAAAAGGCACGAAGTGACTGGCTTGATGACTCTCTTTCTCTAGACAAGGACCAAATCTATGATCCCCGACTATATGGTAGCATGATCACCTTCTGCGACGAAGATTTGCCAAGAGATATCTCCAAACATAATGAAGCCTTGTACATCACTATTCGGCTCAACACCGTATCACTCCCGGGGGTATTGGTGGACAATGGATCAGCCGTTAACGTGGTTCCCCTCAGCATGATGCGAGCCCTACGCATCAATGAAAGGCACATGATCCCATCTACCCGATCAATCAAGGCCTACGATGGCACGTCTCGTCCCATCTTGGGGACGGTGGTTCTGGAACTCTGGTTCGAAACCCAAATGGTGCCAGCAAAATTCCATGTAATGGACATCCCATCCAAATTCACAGCTCTGTTGGGGCGCCCTTGGTTACACCACATGAAGGCCATAGCCTCCACTCTCCATCAATGCGTCAAGTTCATTAACCGGCAGGGGGACCATGAAGTCATTAGGGGTGACAGTTTCCTCATAGGGAACGAGGCCGAGACCGTCGCCAGGCATGCTCGTAGCCAGACACCGGGGCTACCTCCTCCGAATCGATCAAGGGACTATCGCGGCAAGTCTCATCAGAATCCCCCAGAATCCGGTGATGCCAACTATGTTAATGAACTCAAGCGGGCAGACCCTGAAGCAGTTCGATTTATCAAGTTCAATTGCTATTTCCAACATTTGGAGGCAGAATGGAAAGAAACACTGAATACCGCCATGATACGAGCACACAAACCTCCAGTCTCCAATCAGAGATTTGTCAGCGTTCTTCAAACCCGTTCTCTGGCCTCGCCAAGCGAAGAGATTTTCATGATAAAAGTCGACAAATACCGGCAGACTCGACTCGAATGTATGAACATCGTATGGGACGTCCTCCTCGAAGAACTACCCGCTAAGCCTTTCCGCTCGAGCATGGGGCATGAGATTTTTCCAGCAGCACACCAAGACGCAATACGTCCTTACATCTGGATTGAGCGGTCAGATTGTGACGAGTTAGAATTCTCCAGAATTGAGGATGCGGCAGATCCGGAAGAAGATCCCTACATTCATATGCTCAGTTTTCAGGTGCCAGACCTGATTGATTCTGATTCAGACAAAGAGGAAGGAGAACAGAAACAAGACAATCCCAGATTCATGAGGCCACTGACAGCAATGCCGCTAAAAAATTGGGAAACTCTCTCAGGCCCGTCCGCGACTAAGGAAGAAATGATCACCAAGCTTGGATTGGTCCCCCGTCCCTTTGTGTCAACCTTTGTAAAGTCCTCCGAGTCTCTCATTGTTGAGTTTGAGTCTCTCGAGTCATCCGATGGCCTCACGCCTGAAGACTACGAAATTGTAGCCAATGCTGTATTTCCCTTCGTTCTTAATGAAATGATGGACCTTTCTGAGTATCCCTTGATTGCCACTTTAACTAATGATAAATTAACTAATAACTTAAAAATAGTTAATAATGATTCACTAGATAAAGAAGCAGACACATTAAACGAACAATATATCAAAGAAATCTTTAAGCAGGTTGTTCGGAAAGAGGAAAATCGAGCCCAAGCTGCCGAAGAGATTTTGACAAGTGTGAATCTGGGAACTGCGGAAGAGCCTAAAGAGACGCAGATTGGTAGTTTCTTCGAAGGGACTGAAAGGGACGCTCTGATTGAGCTTCTAAGAGAATTCGTGGATGTGTTCACATGGTCCTATAAAGATATGCCAGGCCTCGATCCTTCCATAGTTGAACATCGAATACCGCTCGACCCAGAAGTCAAGCCAGAGAAGCAGAAACTAAGAAGAATTAAGCCCGAATGGTCCCTACAAGTGAAGGAAGAGATAGAAAAGATGCTCAGAGCAGGGTTCATCAGGGTCATTGAATATCCTACATGGCTTTCCAACATAGTAACGGTAACCAAGGCCAACGGAAAGATCCGATGCTGCGTAGATTTCAGAGACTTGAACAAAGCTAGTCCAAAAGATGATTTCCCCCTGCCAAACATCGACATTCTGGTAGATTCCACGGCCAACCATGAAGTTAAATCCTTCGTCGACGGTTTTGCCGGTTACAACCAAATCAAAATGGCAGAAGAAGATCAAGCCAAGACAGCCTTCACAACCCCTTGGGGTACGTACTGCTACACGGTCATGCCGTTCGGACTAAAGAATGCTGGGGCTACGTACCAGAGGGCAGCTACAGCTTTGTTCCATGACATGATCCACAAAGAAATTGAGGTCTATGTGGACGACATGATAATACACTCCAAAGGGTCGGATGGCCAGCACTTTGCTGATCTGAGAAAATTCTTCGGCCGCCTCCGAGACCACAGCATGAGACTGAATCCAGCCAAATGCACCTTCGGTGTAAGACGAGGTAAGGTGCTAGGATATATGGTAACGGAGCGGGGAATTGAAGTAGACCCCCAGAAAATCAAGGCCATAGTTGAAATGAAGCCACCCCGGACACTGACAGAAGTAAAATCCTTCATGGGAAGACTGCAATACATAAGCCGCTTTGTAAATCAGCTGACCTCGATCTGCGAGCCGATCTTCAAGTTGATGAAGAAAAATGCCTACACAGAATGGAATCCCGAATGCCAGCTCGCCTTTGCACAGATCAAGGCGTACCTTGTGAATCCCCTAATTCTTTGCCCACCACATCAGCAAAAGTCACTATTGCTATACCTAACTGTCACGGACACGGCAATTGGGGCTATGTTAGCTCAAGAAAAGACAGATTCCAAGGTCGAAAACGCCATCTATTTCGTGAGCAGAAAGCTTCAAGGGAGCGAACTCAATTACTCTGCTTGTGAAAAGACTTGCGCAGGCCTGGTCTGGGTAGTGGGAAAGCTGAAACACTACATGCAGTCTCACCCGATACATCTCGTCTCAAAGATAGACCCCATCAAATATTTGTTCGACAAGCCTTCCATCTCCATGAGGTTGGCAAAATGGTCGTTCTTTTTGGCTGAATACGACATCACTTATGTATCAAGGAAATCCGTAAAAGGGCGTATAATGGCAGAACAGTTGGCCGATTTCCCAAGTGATGAGTCCCAGGGACCTGAACCTCAATTCCCCGATGATGGAATTTTTGCTCTAGAAGGAGAAAATCGCTGGCAACTCTTCTTCGACGGGGCGTCAAACAAAAGGGGGAACGGAATAGGAATGCTTCTGGTCGATCCTACCGATGAACACACCCCCATAGCAGTAAGGTTGAACTTCGAGGTCACCAACAACGCTGCTGAATATGAAGCTTGCATAGCCGGGTTGGAGGCCGCCCTTGAAAGAAATATCAAAGAATTGGAGGTGTATGGCGACTCTGCCCTCATCATCAATCAGGTCTCTAACAAATGGAAGACCGTGGACCCGGGTCTGCAGAAATATCACACTTACATGGAAGAGTTAGTAACTCAATTCAAGGAAATCAGCTTCCATTACTTGCCCAGAGATCGCAACAGATTCGCAGATGCCCTGGCAACACTAGCCTCCCTTGTCGAAATACCTGAGGGAAAGTCTGTCAAACCATTCAGAGTTGGGAGAAGAGAAAACCCCACTTATTGCTTTGAAATCGAAGCGGAAGGCTGAACCCGGTGATCCACAGTACACCCGGATCTATCGGTACTTGAAGAACGGCGAGGCCTCTTTCAAAAATGAAGATGGGGAATATAAAGAAGGAATCAAAGCGAAAAACCTTTCGGCCACAGGCGGCTTGCCTCCCACTATGTTCTTTTGGGAAATATGCTTTGTACAAGAAGCGTTACCAAGGCCCCCTCTGCGATGTATCGGCAAACAAGAGGCTACGGAACTCATGAAAGAAATACATGGTGGTACTGCGGTCCCCACATGAATGCTCGAGCCCTAATGCAAATCATGCGAGAATGGGGTAATTACGTATCTCCATCGAAACCGGCGTATCCGGTTCGTCGAAGAGCTGCGACAAATGCCGCCGGTACTCAAATCTAAATCATTTGCCTCCTCACGAGTTATCTTGCATGACAACCCCTTGGCCTTTCGTCACTTGGGGAATTGATGTCATAGGCAAAAATCACACCATCGAGCGGCAACGGCCACGAGTTCGTCTGGTAGCGGTGGATTATTTCACCAAATGGGTTGAAGCAAAATCCTACAAAGTCCTCAACTCAAAGAAAGTAGCCCTCTTCATCAAAGAAAACATCATATGCGGATACGGGTTGCCGGTAGAAGTCATCTCGAGATAATGGATCCCACTTCGAAGGGGAATGCGACAGTGCTAGCGAAATTCGAGAATAACCCGTCACAAGTCATCTCCCTATAGGCCCCAAACCAACGGAGCCGTCGAAGCAGCAAACAAGACTCTGGAAAACATCATCCGGAAAATGGCTGTCCGAGGTCGAGATTGGCCCGAGAAGCTACACCTGGCACTCTGGGGCTACAGGACATCAGTCAGAACCGCAACAGGGGAGACACCGTTTGCTCTCACCTACGGGATGGAAGCCGTGCTCCCAGTCGAGTTAGAAATCCCCTCACTCAGGTGTCTTTGTTGGAAAGCCAGATTAACGAGGTCGAATGGCTCCAAAGTCGCCATGATGAATTGGCTCTACTAGATGAACGCCGATTGAGGGCCATGGAACACATCCGAGCCTACCAAGGGAGAATGGTCAGGGCTTTCAACAAGAAAGTGAAACAACGGGAGATTAGGGAAGGTGATCTCGTTTTGAAAGAGAAGCCCCCAGTCCGTACCAACCCGCTTGGCAAATGGGAACCCGTCTGGGTCGGACCATATGTCATCCAGAAAATCTTCTCCGGAGGAGCCATGCAACTTGCAGACCTCGACGGAAATCCTTTGTACACCCAGTGAATGGTGACAAGCTGCGCAGATACTACGCGTAAAACACCGAGTCAAAAAAAAAGAAACAAAAAAAAAGAAAAAGAGTGCTAAAAGAGTAATACCCAACTAGGTTGAAAACCCGAAAAGGGCGGCCTAGGTAAAAAACGAGGGTTGCACCGAAAAAAAAAACAAAAAAAAAAAAAAAAAAAAAAACAAAAAAAAACAAAAAAATACAAAAAAAAAAAAAAACAAAAAAACAAAAAAAAAAAAAAACAAAAAAATTAACTAGGTCGAACTACGAAGACCTGAGCCCTTTTGTCCGAAGGGAACGTAGGCAGCCGGAAACGGTTCGGTCTAAAATACAAATAAAAGACATACATTGATCAGACCATGAAAGCGTCTCGAAAAACTCTAAAGCAATTCACATATTCATTAAAGTTAAAAGCTTTTTGATGAGTCTAAGCTCGGTTCATTCCTACAACTGACAATCTGCTAAAAGAAAACTAAGATACATAATCAAACTAATGTGTCTGCTACAACAAGAAAGGGATACTCGGAAACCTCAAGGTCACTATAAGCCGCTCGTACTGGCATCCCCTCTCTTCTTCCCCCTTCGGGTCTTCTTCCTCTGAACAGGAAAAATATCGGTCTTCCTCCTACCAAGCTCTGGTGTAGGAACAGAATCTATCAAACCAGCCTCTGTCAGGGCCTTAGTAGCCCTAGCGTCATCTCTCATCTCCTGTAGCCTAGCTGGTGATAAGTGACTATTTTATAGTCATTTATCCTTAGTTTTATATATTTTTTATTGCATAAAACATCATTTCTCATTTCATTTCATATACTTTTTAGTTCCTTTTCCATATTTTCTAGATTTTACGCTTTTGGTATATTTCTTGCATTTAAAGACAGGTTTTAGGTTCATTTTTATCAAAAGGATACTTGGACACTTCAAGGCAAAAGACATGGAAGAGCACCAACCAAATCAAGCACACAAAGCTAAATTTCAGAAGGAGCGGCCGTGCAGCCAAGATGGAGCGGCCGTGCACTTGGCCTTTCGAGCCATTTGTGGCCCTAAAATATAGAGTGGCCGTGTCTTGAAGAGGGAGCGGCCGTGTCATTATATGGAGCGGCCGTGCAGCTTGGACAGGAGCGGCCGTGCGAAGTGTCAAGACTCAAATTCAAATCTGGCGCCAAGGGTCACACGGCCGTGCAACTTCCTTGACGCGGCCGTGCAAAACGCGACTGCAGACGTAAAGGCACCTTTTGATGGCACCCGATTGAAGAGTCTCCTCCCTTTTATAAATAGGATCCTAGTGATCAGTCTTAGACACGAATTATTAGAGAGAAATCACTGATATTAGATAGATAGAAAGTACAAACACTTGTAACAACAATTTTCCAAAGGAATTTGAAGATCAAAGTCATTGTTTTTGTTCTTGGAGTTACTTTGGAGGAAATAAAAGTGAAGCATTATTCTCAGCACTCGCCTTCTACATTCATAAGTATTTCTTACTCAATTCTTTATTATTGCTTATACTTTATAAATGGCTCGTGAGTAATCCCCCTTATTCTTGGGGTTGGAAACTCAAAAGCATACTTATTCATCATCTTAAAATGTTTAGTCTTGTCTTCTTCCTTCATCTAAACAATTTCTTTATATTATTCTCTAAATGCCTTACATTTTGGAGATATCCAATTTGTATGATTCAGTCAATTGAGAGAAGTACCTAGCGGAGAATCTCGATTGACGGAACCATATAAAGAAACTAGGTTTCATTGATCACGAGAGTAGTTCAATAGCCTAGGGATGTTCCTTTAATGGAAAGTATGTTGACTCTCGTCCTTAATGGATTCTTACTAATTATGGTCAGATAGAGATAAGCCGGAACGCCCGTTTGTGACAGGGCGGGAATAACGTAAACGGAAATCTCAAACAGTTAGGACATAATTAGTGAAGAATACAAACGCTACTGTCTTAGCCCGAAGTAGCGTAGGCTTAACATACCATCCTTGCTTTTTATGAAAACCTTTTATCTCTAAGACAATGACGATTTGATGAATAAAATTATGTGTATGATTTCCAATCCCGAGAATGCTTCGTTTTATAAGAATTTAATCAAAGTACTTTCTGTTTATGATTCTCTCTATTTTTCTAAAAACAAATTTTATCTCCCCCCAATCTTTTTTATTACTTTCTAAAGACAAAAATATTCCCTAGTAAACCCTGTCTCTGTGGGATCGATCCGTACTTGCACCCGCTATATTACAATAGCCCGTGCGCTTGCGGAATTAAATAAACCGTTAGGTTTCGACCGAACAAGTTTTTGGCGCCGTTGCCAGGGACAACGGTTTACTTTTTATTTTTGTCTTTACTACATAATTTTTAGTTTTTGTTTTATTTTTATTATTGTGCTTTCTCTTCCTATAAATTGTTGCGTTTAATTTCCCTTCAAGTGTTTTTCTTATAGTTTATGAAACGGTCTCGGACATACGTTGACAACTTTGATCCGGAACCCGAAAGAAGCTTTCACGAGAGATTAAGAAGATTTAGAGAACCTTTGAAGAAACATATGGACGGAGAACAGCAAACACCCGCTAGGACCCTACGGGACTTTGTTAACCCAAGTACCCCGGGAACTAGATCCCCTATTGTTGTGCCGAATGCCGGAGCGGCAAACTTCGAGATAAAGCCGCAGTTATTGCATATGGTTATGAATAACCAATACGGCGGCACTTGCCTTCGAAGACCCCCATCTACACATCCAAACATTCCTTGAATCTTTGTGATATCACACGTATTCAAGGTGTTCTGATGGAAGCAATCCCGGATGCGCCTTTTTCCTTTCTCTCTTAAGGATAAGGCGAAACAATGGTTGAATTCGGTCCCCGAATTCATTAACAACATGGGACCAAATTCAAGAAGCATTCCTTGGTCGATTTTTCCCACCAAGCAAGGCACCTAGATACGAACAAAGATCACTAACTTCTGTCAAACAGATAGTGAGACTTTGTATGACGCATGGGAGCGGGTCAAGGAACTTCTCAGAATGTGCCCCCACCACGGGCTTGAAAAGTGGTTGATGGTTCACACCTTCTACAACGGTCTCATATTCAAAATAAGAGAGACCATTGATGCCATTGCGGGAGGAGCATTGATGAACAAAGGAGTCGATGAGGCATACGACCTTATCGAGAACATTGCATTGAACCATTACCCGATGGTCAAACGAGAGGGAGCAGCAACAAGGTACGCCCGGTAAATATAATGTTGATGCAGTTACTCTTCTCTCCTCTAAAGTTGACATGCTTTTGAAAAAGTTTGAAAATCTTAATGTCAATCCCATTGCTAGTGTAAATGTGTTATGCGAACTATGTGGGTCTAACTCACATAGTACGGATAACTGCGAGTTACTTGACGTTACTTCTAACGATCAAGTGAACTTCGTTAATTCTTTTGGGCAAAAAGGGGGGATGTATTCTAACACATACAATCCCGAGTGGAGGAATCACCCCAATTTTTCCTATAAGAATAACAACGTTCTTAACCCGCAACCATCTACACAACCCCCGGGATTTGCACCTAAGAATTTCAACAACAATGCAAGTACCTTCCCCCCTAAATCTAAATTGGATCTTATAATGGATTTTGTAGTGGAAAATAAAAATTCCCAAGAAAAGATCAATAATGAATTTAGGGAATGTTTTAAACTGCTTAATGCTAGGTTTGATAACTTGGCAGCGCATAATAAGATGCTAGAAACTCAACAAGCTCAACAGGCTACCCCAATGAATAGACCACAAGGGAGTCTTCCCGGTCAACCTCAAAGGCCAAATGAGCAAGTTAATGTGGTAAAAACTAGGGATGAGCAAGAAAAGATAAATGAATGCCCTAGAAATAATCATAGTCCAATCCCTCCAATGATTGAGACTAGTTTGGGGACGGAATCCCCTAAAAAAGAAGGCAAGGATTATGATGAATTCCTTGATAACCTAGATGCCATTAATGTTAACATTCTTTATTTTAGAAAAGATGAAGATATGCCTTTAGCCGTTAAACCTTTGAAAAAATTAATTTTTGAAAAAGAAAGGCTAGAAGAAAATAAGAATGTTATGCTAAGCGCTGTTTTGCAAAATAAAGACCCTTCGAAATTAAAGGATCCGGGTACATTCACCATTCCTTGTTGTGTTGGCAGAATAAACATAGATAACGCTGTCCTTGACTTAGGAGCGAGTGTTAGTATAATGCCATTATCGGTTAGCGAGAAGCTTGGTATAGGGGAACTCAAACCCACAACCATAACTCTCCAATTGGCAGACCGATCCGTTCAATACCCCGTTGGTATTATGGAAAACTTGCCTTGTCGAGTAGGGAACTTGATCATCCCTGTCGACTTTGTTATCTTGGATATGGCGGAAGACCATTATATTCCCGTCACTCTAGGAAGGCCATTTCTTGCCCTTTGCGGGGCAATTATAGATGTGAAAAATGGCACATTTTCCCTAAATATAGGGAAAGAAAGGGTCGAATTTAGTATGCATAGGCCAGTTCTCGAAGATCCCTATCTCGAGGCCTACACACCTAGTGAAGAAAATTGGACCCCAAATGAAGAGACCTACACCCCTAGCGAAGAAAATTGGATTCCAAGTGAAGAAGATTTAATGGGTGAGGAATCAAAATCAAAGGAAGGAATAGAAAATGATCCCATAAATGTTGAACCTTTGATTTGCAATGATGTTATAGATATTTCTGCATGTCCCAAAACTAACAATGCAGTGAAAAAGCCAAAGAGAACAAAGAAGGAGGTCACTTCGAATTTTCGAAAGTGCAAAGACTATAGGTCGCTTGTTCTACCCAAGAAATCGGGATGAAAGAAATGTCTACCGCAGAAGATACTCATTACCCCGGAAGGATTGCAATGGCAAGTTGTCAATGACAAAAGGCCAACCAAGTATCATGCATCTCCTACTATCGGGAAGGGGTCAAGCTAAGGACCTAAAACAAGCATCATCGGGATGGTAACCGATGGATTATTTTTGCTTTATTTTATATATTTTTATTTTTAAGTTTTTATTATTATTGTTCTAACCTTGTTTTGTAGGTATAAAAGAGAAAAAAGAAAAAGATTTGAAAATGGTGAAATTCTGGTTAGCACGGCCGTGCATTACACTTGGAGCGGCCGTGCAGTTCATATCGAGTCAGAACGGGTTAACTCAGCAAAAGGGAGCGGCCGTGCAAGTCCCTTGACACGGCCGTGCAAAACGTCTGGGGAGTTGCGTCGTTTCAATCAAAAAGACGCACCCTTCTCCCTCCTCCCTCATTCACTTCATCTCCTTCACTCTTCTCTCTATACCTCCGTCCCACCCACCTTAAATACCCATCTCTCTACCATTCTAACCCACATTACAACCATCAATCATCCTCAAATCCACCACTCAATCATTTCTCTCCCACCAAAATCAGTCCAAAAACCCTCCTAAAACCCCAATTCCGAAAATACCAAAATCCCTCACCCATTTCATAAAATTCGAAGGGATTGCTCAAGATTAAGGTTAAGGAGGAAGCTCTTGGACATTTCAGTGGCTGGGCATCAAGGATTTCGGGTTTATTCAGCAAAATTTCTTCAGGTAAAAACTCCTTCACCTCTCTTGTCTTTCAATTTTTCTGGGTTTTGAGATAATGTCTACCAAAGGAAAAGGGAAGGCTACAGAGAGAGCAACAAAGAAGTCTAGAAAAGAGCAAGGCTCTTCCTCTAACTTGAATCCTACTCTCAATACTTTGGGGATTGATTTTAGAACTACAAGGGAGACGGCACGTTTTGTTGCCTTGAGTTCTAAGAGGATTAGGCCAACCCAATTTCCTGATAGGCTTGCCCTGAGAACATTAGGACTTTATGGGGATGTTCTTACTCTTTTTATGGGATTGAGATCCGATGGCTTCCTTCAGAAGCATGGGAAAACCTATGAGGTCCTTACCTTAGAATTTCTGAGTACATTAAGGATGAAAATTGTGGAGGAAACTTGTAGATTGACAGGAAGGGTTTTTAATCAGTTCCATTTGGACTTCCGCCTTGGAGGAAGAGAGCTTCATTTGATCGGGGCTGAGATTAGTAGAATTTTGAGGTTATCATTTCAAACGGAGTCTTTTCCCGACATGCCCATTGAATATAATGAGACTGTTTTTTGGAACCAAATTACAGGCCTTCCATCCTACACATCCCGAAGTGCCAAAGCATCTTCTATCATTCACCCATCCCTCCACCTCATACATAGGATGTTCGCTTGTACCATCTTTGCTAGGGAGGATAAGGGAACCGTGAATAGAAAGGAGTTGTTTGTTTTATGGTGTTTTGTTTGGGAGCGAAGAAGGATGAATCTTTGCAATTTCTTCTTTGAGTTGATTGGTGATATCGTTTCTCCAACCTTTAATGGGGAAATTCATATGGGAGGAATTGTTACTTTATTTGCCAAGCATTTTAATTTTGAGATTCCAAATAATTGGGTTGAGGTGAGAGGGTCAACAAAACTGGATATTCCAACCCTTCGGACTATGCAACTCATTTCGGTGAGGGGGAATAATGAGTATAATTGGTTAGTAGGAGCGGATAAAACGCCCTACATTGTACTCCCAAGCAACAATCTTCCCACCATCCGGATAAGAGAGCCTGAGACTTGGATATTCCCAAATGCCATTGGAGGAGAAGGCCAAGAAGAAGAAGAAGAAGAAGAAGAAGAGATTCAAGCCCCATTGCCACCCGATTTCTACCAAAGATTCGATCAAATGTTTGCCCAACAAGGTCAACTGCTTGAGCAAAACGCTCAAATCCTTCAACAACGCTCAAATCCTTCAACAACTCGGCCAAATGGATGGTCGTATTCAACATGCTCAAGGAAGGATTGACGACATTTACAACTATGGGGCAAATTATTGGGACAACTTTCCACCACCACCACCATTTTAGTAAGTTTTTCTCTTTACCCTCCCGGGATTTGGCATTGTTCCTTAAAACATTGAGGACAATGTTCATTTCAAGTGTGGGGGGGTATATCTATCCTTTTATTTTTTCGCTTTCTAGTTTTAAATTTTTACTTGCTTTCTAGGTTATATTTAACTGCTTTCTAGTATATTTTTTTCTTTTTAAATTAGTTGCGTTTTTTTCTTTTATGCATGTATAATAGTATATAAAAAAAAAAATAATAAATCTCTATGATGATCAAAAATCATTATCTCTATGCTTGCCATTTGCCCTAGTATAAATGCCTATTTATCTTCCCTCTCATATTTTCTATACAATTAGAAATCTATAAAAAGAAAAAATATAGGGATATTTTTAGGAAATAATTGAAAGCCTCATAAGTTAGTATAGCACAATATAGAGTCTCATCAAGGAAAATGTATTTGATTAGAAGGAATTCTTTTTATGCTTGATCATTTATGCAAATATTGAAAATATTTTTTTAAGATTGTACACCATTTATCTTTATTAAATGTTTATTTCCTTTTTAGAAGCACCTTTTTGTTTGCATCCCTTGAATCACACCCTTTTATCAAAAATTCCATCCTTCCATTTTTCAAATCAAATCAAAGTAAAACACTTTTTTCTTATTGTTAAAAAGAGTGACATTTGTCACCAATCCTTAAAAGCAAAAAGAAACCTATTACTTCCTAAGTAACTCGGGGCACGGCGTTCGCTACGACGATGCTTCCTTGCCAAACGGGAGTAATATCCAAAAGTATTCTTGATCTAAGTATTAGGAACATGGGATTCGCGACCATAATGTCTCCTACTTGAAAGGATCAAAAATAACTTAGGTCTTTTGCAAAAATATAACACGTGCAAAAATAAGATAAATTTGTTTAACTTTGATGAGATTTTTCCACTATCATCATCCATTTTTCACCCTTGTGATTCAAGAATGCAATTCAATTTTTCGGGAACTTCTAATTTGTGAATAAATGTTTATACCTTCTCTTGTACATTTTAAAGAAATAAATTCATCTTTTCTCAAAAATCACTCTAAAAAAGTGACAGCTTTTTCTACCAAGAAATAAATCTAAGTTTTTTCTTCTAGCATGCTTTACTTGGTCAAAATTCTATATATGCTATATTAGGTTATAGTCTTGCATTTTATCTCCTTAAAAAATATCCCTAAAATGCTTCTTCATAGATAAATTTTTAAACGTATTCAAAATTTGATTAGAAAGATAAAGGCATTATCTAAAAGGCATTTAAGGGCTTGCTACTTTATTTCTGAGGGATCAATCTTGCTTTTTTTCCCTCTCCGTATTTTCATTCTAAGTTTACTTGGGGACAAGCAAAAGCTTAAGTGTGGGGGAGTTTGATAAGTGACTATTATATAGTCATTTATCCTTAGTTTTATATATTTTTTATTGCATAAAACATCATTTCTCATTTCATTTCATATACTTTTTAGTTCCTTTTCCATATTTTCTAGATTTTACGCTTTTGGTATATTTCTTGCATTTAAAGACAGGTTTTAGGTTCATTTTTATCAAAAGGATACTTGGACACTTCAAGGCAAAAGACATGGAAGAGCACCAACCAAATCAAGCACATAAAGCTAAATTTCAGAAGGAGCGGCCGTGCAGCCAAGATGGAGCGGCCGTGCACTTGGCCTTTTTCAGGCCATTTGTGGCCCTAAAATATAGAGTGGCCGTGTCTTGAAGAGGGAGCGGCCGTGTCATTATATGGAGCGGCCGTGCAGCTTGGACAGGAGCGGCCGTGCGAAGTGTCAAGACTCAAATTCAAATCTGGCGCCAAGAGTCACACGGCCGTGCAACTTCCTTGACGCGACATTGCAAAACGCGACTGCAGACGTAAAGGCACCTAAAATTACCCGGATTCGCGCGGACGCGAAACGCGGTTGTCTTTCGCGGAGGGTTGGTGTCTGAGACCTCGCTTTTTGGGAAGGAAGAGGAGTCGCCACGCGGTTTTTGTATTTTGAGCCCAAACGTTGAGAAACGGTTATTGTTTGAAAAAGGTGTCGTTTTTATTGGTAGCAAAAACTTAGGAAAAAGCTTTGAAAACAGGGGATCATTTTTATTGGTAGCAAAAACGAGTAAAAAGCTTTTTTAGTACCAGAGATTGTTAGGTTCGGAGGTCACGTTACGTTTCGGGTAGAGTATTACGAGATCGCCCGAAACGCCTCGCATGACGAGTCTTTCTACCTTTCTCGAAAACGTATGTGTGTGTGTGTGTGTTTTGAAATGGGGGCTTGAATGACAAGCTTAATCTTGGTTTGAATGTCAAACGTTAATTAGGTGACTTTATTTGAAAAGACGAGCATTTGAATGACAAACGTCGGTTTTGAGTTTGAAATGAGCGTTTGCGTGGCAAACGTCGATTTTGAGTTTGAAATGAGCGTTTGCGTGGCAAACGTCGATTTTGAGTTTGAAATGAGCGTTTGCGTGGCAAACATCGATTTTGAGTTTGAAATGAGCGTTTGCGTGGCAAACGAGAGTTCGAAGGACGAACTCCGGTTTTGAACCGGGCGAGTCATTGTTAACGATTTTTACGGGAAAAAGCGTATTAAATGTTTTTGAATGTCAAAAGTTTGCTTTTAGTTTGAAGCTGAGCGTTTGGATGCCAAACCTCATTTCACGCGTTTTGAAAGAGAGTTCGAAGGACGAACTCCGATTTTGAACCGGGCATTACATTGTTAACGATTTTACGGGAAAAAACGTATTAAATGATATGCGATCAACGAATCGGGTTGCGACTCGGACTTTGAAAAGTAAATACTATCACGATCCAAACGGGTCGGACTTTATAAATGACAGTATTTAAAGTGCGGTATCAACGGAATCAAATGATCCGGAATTGGAAAGTACGATCGACGAGCCAAAACGGCTCGGAGTTGTAAATGACGATCGACGAGCCAAACGACTCGGAATTGTAAAGTACGATCAACGAGCCAAACAGCTCGGAATTGTAAAGTTGCATGAAAGTAAAGGACGTTCGACGGATCAAACAATCCGGAATTGTAAATGACAGGAATTTAAATGACGATCGACGGATCAAACGATCCGGAATTGGTAAATGACATAAAAGTAAACGGAACGGGGTCGGAACGCCGTTTTAACCCGAGATTACTTCTCTTACGGGAAGAGAAGAGGATCAGGGACTAAAATGTATCGGACCCCGTTAGACGGTGACGTCTACATTTTGAGAGTGAGAGAGGGAGCTACCTATGGCTAGGGTCGGCTCCTTTGGCTCGGTGGGCGTATACGGGATACGGAAAGGTGTTTGAAAGGTGTTTGAAGTGTTTGGGCGTAGTTTCCCCTTTTATTTGGTGTTTAGGAACCTAGGGATTTGGGCAGCATTTCGACTTGTGTCGGTTTAGCCTACGATCAGAATCTACCGACGAGTAGCACGAGGGCCCCCGAAGAGCGGAAGAAAGACAAGCCTTGTTTGCTTGGGGTGAAGAGGGAGTGAAAATGTGTGTTGAAATGTGAAGGAGGGGGGAGTATTTATAGGTAAAAATCATGGAGGAGGGGGGAGGAACTTGGGGAGTAAGTTTGCTTGCTTAGTGAGGAAGCAAGGTTGCTTAGCCTGATGGTTTTCTGCCTTACAGAAAGAGTCCGGCCGGACTACACCTGTGTTTGGGGGGTATTTTGGTCATTTGGCCAGTTTGACACGTTTTGGACACGTATTAATTTAAGCTGCAGAAAGAGTCCGGCCGGACTGTTCCTGAAATTGGCTATATTTCCTGATTTGAACAAGTTACCTGCGTAGATCTTGTTCTCGCATTCGATTTGATATGTGGTGGGCCCAAAACGGAGTTCGTATGAGGGAGTTATGACCTCCGGAAGGTCGAGACGCTCGAAAACGGGAAATCTAATTCCGGAAGACCCCGAAAAGTACGTTTTTCGGGGAAAGCCATACTTTTACATGGGATAACGTGTGTTGAGTACGTTTTGATGTCGGGATGCACGGGACAGTCCCGGGATGTCTCGTTGACTCGAGAACGGGGAACTTAACGAGTTCCGGTTAACTTTTAACGGATTTTGACGATCCGGATTTGGGTACTTACAGTTAGCCCCTCGGCGACGTCACTTTCGAAGGAAGTGGGGTCGTCGAAAAAGATAAGGATCCAAATCGAGGGATGCCTTATGGAGAGACCTGGGCGGTCAAATGGCTGGACCCTTAGCGAAAGGATTTCTACGTATCCCGAGCGGGAATCAAGCCGATCGTAGTTCACGGGTGCAAGGAGCCGCGCGTGGGGACCTTGACCTGAGCGAGACTGTTTGGAGGCGTCTGAACCTGGATGGAGACTATTGTGAGGCATCTGGACCTGGGATCCCTGAAACCTTCGAGGGCGTGTGGCGCCTCGGACCGGAGTTGCTGGAGCTTACGAGGGCGTGTGGCGCCTCAAACCGGATTTGCTGATACTGACGAGGGCGTGTGGCGCCTCAAATCGGGGTTGCTGAATCATACGAGGGTGTGTGGCGCCTCAGACCGGAGTTGCTAAATTATACGAGGGCGTGTGGCGCCTCAGACCGGAGTTGCTGAATCATACGAGGGCGTGTGGCGCCTCAGACCGGAGTTGCTGAATCATACGAGGGCGTGTGGCTCCTCAGACCGGAGTTTCTGAATCATATGAGGGCGTGTGCCGCCTCAGATCGGAGTTGCTGAATCATATGAGGGCGTGTGGCGCCTCAGACCGGAGTTGCTGAATAATATGAGGGCGTGTGGCGCCTCAAATCGGGGTTGCTGAATCATACGAGGGTGTGTGGAGCCTCAGACCGGAGTTGCTAAATTATATGAGGGCGTGTGGCGCCTCAGACCGGTGTTGCTGAATCATACAAGGGCGTGTGGCGCCTCGACCGGAGAGTTCTTGAATCATACGAGGCGTGTGGCGCCTCGAGCCGGAGTTGGCGAGGATACGCTTATCCCGAGATTAAGGCGTTCGCGCCTTGGAGTCTTGGACTTATGATGGCTGCCGAGCTTATCTGCCGGGATAGGGTGGCAATGATGGGAATGGTTGTGTTAAAGCGGCGTTATTAACAACACGGAAGAAGTGACGTTCCAACGATGGGGTTAGGAACGGGATGTGGTCTCGGAGAGACCGACACATTCTTGGGGAAAAGCGCCAAGAGTGCCTTGTGGGGTCGATTAGGAACCGAGAGGGTTGATTGACGTTTCTTCTTTATAATCCTGCTGGGGATGAGCGTTTGGGCTTACCTTGATGGCCGAAGAGGGATTGTTGTGCGGGCTTACCTTGATGGCCGGCGAAGTGGGACTCTCGGGCTTACGGCGCGGCCGGGAAGTGAACGTTGGTGAAAACCAATGGGAATTTTGACGTCGGGAGGCGGATTTGTGATTTGATGTCCAAAGACAGGGCTGAGCGTTTGAATGTCAAACGTCGGTTTGGGGTGGAAATGAGCGTTTGAATGTCAAACGTCAACTTGGGATGTAAATGAGCATTTGAATGTCAAACGTTAGGATGGAAATGAGCGTTTGAATGTCAAACGTCGACTTGATATGGAAGTGAGCGTTTGAATGCCAAACGTTGACTGGGGATTGAAAATTTAACGTCTGGAGACGAGCGTTAGTGAGGACTAACTGAGAATTTAACGTCTGGAGACGAGCGTTAGTGAAAACTAACAGGGAATTTAACGTCTGGAGACGAGCGTTAGTGAAAACTAACTGGGACTTGACCTCGGGAGAGGGGGTCGGTTGACGTGTCCACTACCAAGAGTAGGGGAGATGACGAGATGTGAAATCTCGGGAGAGGATCTCACGAGGGAGAATAATAGGAAAGGGTCTCACGAGGAGATGGCGAGATGCGAAATCTCGGGAAGGAATCTCACGGGGAGATAGCGAGATGTAGGATCTCGAAAAGGAATCTCACGAGGAGATGGCAAGATGCGGAATCTCGGGAAAGAATCTCACGGAGAGATAGCGAGATGCAGAATCTCGGAAAGGAATCTCATGGGGAGATGGCGAGATGCGGAATCTCGGGAAAGAATCTCACGGGGAGATAGCGAGATGCAGAATCACGGAAAGGAATCTCACGGGGAGATGGCGAGATGCGGAATCTCGGAAAGGAATCTCACGGGGAGATAGCGAGATGCAGAATCTCGGAAAGAAATCTCACGGGGAGATGGCGAGATGCAGAATCTCGGAAAGGAATCTCACGGGGAGATAGCGAGATGCGAAATCTCGGGAAGGAATCTCACGGGGAGATGGAGAGATGCGGAATCTCGGAAAGGAATCTCACGGGGAGATGGCGAGATGCTAAATCTCGGGAAGGAATCTCACGGGGAGATGGCGAGATGCGGAATCTCGGGAAGGAATCTCACGGGGAGATAGCGAGATGCAGAATCTCGGAAAGAAATCTCACGGGGAGATGGCGAGATGCGAAATCTCGGAAAGGAATCTCACGGGGAGATGGCGAGATGCGGAATCTCGGGAAGGAATCTCACGGGGAGATAGCGAGATGCAGAATCTCGGAAAGGAATCTCACGGGGAGATGGCGAGATGCGGAATCTCGGAAAGGAATCTCACGGGGAGATGGCGAGATGTAGAATCTCGAAAAGGAATCTCACGAGGAGATGGCGAGATGCGGAATCTCGGGAAAGAAACTCACGGGGAGATGGCGAGATGCGAAATCTCGGGAAGGAATCTCATGGGGAGATGGCGAGATACAAAATCTCGAGAAGGAATCTCACGGGGAGATGGCGAGATGCAGAATCTCGGAAAGAAATCTCACGGGGAGATGGCGAGATGCGGAATCTCAGGAAGGAATCTCACGGGGAGATAGCGAGATGTAGAATCTCGAAAAGGAATCTCGCGGGGAGATGGCGAGATGCGGAATCTCGGGAAGGAATCTCACGGGGAGATAGCGAGAAAGGATCTCACGAAGAGATAATTGGAGAGGATCTTATGAAAAGATGGGTAATCTCTCTAAGAGATGGGTAATCTCACGAAAAGATGGGTAATCTCACGAAAAGATGGGTAATCTCACGAAAAGATGGGTAATCTCTCTAAGAGATGGATAATCTCACGAAAAGATGGGTAATCTCATGAAAAGATGGGTAATCTCTCTAAGAGATGGGTAATCTCACGAAAAGATGGGTAATCTCACGAAAAGATGGGTAATCTTTCTAGCAGATGGGTAATCTCTCTAAAAGATGGGTAATCTCACGAAAAGATCGATAATCTCTCTAGAAGATGGGTAATCTCACGAAAAGATGGGTAATCTCTCTAAGAGATGGGTAATCTCACGAAAAGATGGGTAATCTTTCTAGCAGATGGGTAATCGCTTTCTCGTCTTCATCAGCTCCTCTGTTAGTTCCTCGGTGCATTGTCGGTTCCTTTGTGAAGTAGTGGGTGAGGTCGAAAGCTGTAAGGTCGGAGGTTGGGTATGCCTTTGTAGGTTCCCCCTTTTGTGCCGCCGCCTCTTGCCGGCGAGCCTCTTGTTTTTCCCGATGTCTACCGGTGTTGGCATATAACCGAGCCTCTGGACTGTAGTGTGGTCCTTGACTTTGATGACTTGGTGTTAGCCTTGTAACCTTTTGCCAAGCCCCAGTCCTGGGATGAAGTTCATGAGTTTTATCATCTTCATGGTGGGAGGGATTTTGTCCCAGAATAGTGGAAGGTCCAGGCTGCATATTTGGATTTTGGAGGTCTCCAGAGTGAATCCAGTTAATGCCATGTCGTCATTGTGCTTGATTTCTAACACTTTGGAATGTCGTTGGTCTTGGTCCCCTCGGTGACGCCTGTCGCCGTGAAGCGTGGTTAGCTCGTTGCCTTGCATGAACTTGAGGCATTGGTGAAGGGTGGATACCACACCATTCATTTGATGCAGCCTGTGGTCGCCCAGGATGGCTGTGGAAAGTGATAGGAATGTCCAACACTTGGAATTCGGTGGGAATCATCCGCTTGCCGAACCGTATATTAAGATTAGCAACCACGAGAACTCACGGGAAGTAGAGTCTTGGGCCTTGACAAGTGTGGGACTGAAGGCTTCAAATCGTGGACTTGATGCCAAGGTGTTCATCATCTTGGCGGGCAAGACATTCATTCCGAAACCTTCGTCTACCAACACACGGGGAAAGGCGACGCTGCGTCCAAACTCGAACTGTGATGTGGAGCGGCTCATTGTGATCTGCCCCCAAATTTTGGCGAGTCCCAAATGCGTGAGGTTGACGATGATGTTGTCGATCATCTGGATTACTTCTTCTGGAGTTGCGTCCATGGGGAGCATGGTGCGGGCCAAACTTTCCTCTAGCTTGAGCTTGTGAGGATATGAGGATGTGAGTAGGGACCAAAGGGAAATGTTCGCCTAGGTCTGCTTGTAGCCGGGTGAGGATCGGGTCCTCCAACATTTGAGAGGTGGAGGTTTTGGTGGTGCCTCAGTTGCTTTGAGGTTTGATGAGTTGAACTTTGGCTTATCCTTCACGGGGATTATGCTTCTTGTTGCGATAAGGTTGCCGAGATTGGAGACTTTCTTATGTCCCGATGCCCGAACCGTGGTGTCGCCAGGATATTTTCGCTTTCCACCCCTGTAGGTTCGAAGCCGTGTTTGTTTGAAGGAAGGAAGACTTGCTGGAGAAAACTTCCCTTGCATGCTACTATTGCCCGTGAGGTGTCATGAGGATTCGATTCTGTGTCGAGGTCAGATCCGAGAAGCCCCAGCTCCGGTTAAAACCATAATGCCTAAGATGCTTCCGACAAGCCCCGCAACGAAACTCAAAGTAGACCCGTGGGATGAAAAGCTCTCTTTGCGTGGCAAAGCCCCGATCTGAAGAAATGACTTGGTGAAGCCCCGCTTGAAGGAACCGGCCCTGGTCATCTCGTGGGGATTCTAGAGTGAACTGATGCGGCCCAATCCGAGTTGAACTCCATGTGGCCTGACGAGGCAACCGTCCTTGATTTTTTTTTTCGATTGGTCAACCAAAGTGTATAATAGGAATGGCTTGTAATGTATACGCGCAAGGACGTATTTTTGAGAAGTGGGAACGAATCCCGATTTTATGTGGATGCCTAGTTTAATGCAGGCACCAAAACTCGCTTTGGGTTTGACTCTTTTGGGAGAGTATGAGCGTAGAGAGGTTTGGAGCAGTGTATGGAAGCTCTTGGCCGACGTAAAGACAGTGTTTAGCTCTAATTTTCCTATTATCGTAGAAAAAGAAGACTTGTCGAGACATCTGAAAACATGTTTTATCCATATTGATCACAAGATTGCTTTAAACCCTTTGTTAATGTTCAGGTTGTTCAACCATTAATCCCGATATGAACAAATGTCTTGATTAACCGTGAGAAGAAAGTCAACTGATGTCGCGGATCAAAGTTGGCTGTGTGTGAAAGAAAGGTCTGTGTATGGGGAAGGTCATTGATGAGACCGGGTTTATGGGATTTGTATGTGTTTATGATCTGGACCGTTTCTGTTTGCCTAGGTTCTCCTCAGTGTAAGGAGCTCAGGTCGCCGTAGTTCTGGCGGAATGGTGCTTGGCTCTGGGAAAAGGGTATGAACATTTGTGGTCCTTTTGGTGAAAAGGCTCGGATGGGATGTTTGGATGATGAGGTACGGGCCTCGAGGTGATTCCTTGACAAGTCGTTGTTGACGGCTTCTTCGTTGATTCCATTGCTTCTTGATCAGCGTCTTTCACCGGGGGAGAAAGAATTCGAATGTAGCGTAAGGGCTTATGATGTGTTTTTACCTTTGCTTTGACCACTCCATTGTTATCGACAACCTCCATTCTTCGAGCTTTAATTTTGTTTGCCCATCTGTCAAGCTTGTGATTGGCGGTGCTGGGTCCTTCGCCTCACTTTTTTTTGAAGTTCTCGCTTTGAACTTTTCTCTCTCTTTTTTTTTCTTTTTTTTTCTTTTTGAAGTTCTTGTTTGAACTTTTCTCTCTCTCTCTTTTTTTTTTCTTTTGAAGTTCTTGTTTGAACTTTTCTCTCTCTCTTTTTTTTTCTTTTCTTTTTTTTTTCTTGAGGACGAAGGCATGCTCCTGCTTGAACTTTATCGATGCGCACGAGGGCGAAGGCGAGCTCCGAGGTTGTTGTCGACATGGGGTCAATCTTCCGATGTTGAGTGACCTTTTGTTGTTCCTTGATATTGCCGCCGTCGTTGACTTGGTCAAGGTGATGGTGGGGATGTGTCTTTGGGAAGTGTGTGGCTTGATGGAGGCCTTTGTGGGGTAAGGAAAGTGTATGGGGAGGGAACCAGTTGACTTTCTCACACCGATTAATCAGAACATTAGTTATTTCCAGAGATTATGTGTTGAGCAATGCAAGTGATCATTTAGGATATAACCATTTCATTAGTTGTAATGTAGGTGTGCAAATAATGTCTCAAGTCTAGCAAGAAGAGAAAAAAGACACTTATTTATAGAAACTTTAAGATTAACTACAATGTCCGAGGCGGACTTGATTGAACGAGGAAAGTACTAGAACCTACGAAGGTTGACCAAACGACAATTGACAGATCTCGAGGATAGGTAGCCCCTACTCTAGCTTTTTTGTTCTTGAATTGCCAGACGCTCAAGCTTTCCATCTTCTATTAACTTCGAGTTCCATACCGCTGACCGAGGCAGTAATCAGTTTGTGCCCATGATACTGGTGGAAGTGGAGGGATTTGAGGCCATGGAGCGGCTGGAGCAGATACACGTTGTCCGAAGAAATGGGTCAGAAAAGTCACGGGGACGAAACTTGATGACTGAGCATATTGAGAGAAGGAAGTGAACCTGGGAGTATTTCAAGGGATATTGGGATCTGTTTGAGATGGTCCCAGCTATGGCCCGGTTTGTATTGAGTGAAAGGGGTATTATTGGCTTGGCCATATATGACGGGGTGCTTTGAGAGGTGGCAGTATGAAGCCTTGGTCGGCTGCTTCCTAGGTTCAAAGGCATCCCATAAGTTGGCGGGGGAGGAACCTGGTGGAAGGTTTGAGGAGTTGATCGGGAGGGCTCGTCGTCCTCGATCAGAACAAAAGTACCGTCTGGCTGGGGGATAGCTGCTATACCTTGCCCATTCAGAAGATGTACCACGAAATTCAGCTGATCTTCTTTCTGCCTTTTGTGAACCTCAAAGGCTCGGATGGCTTCTTCCAGTGTCATATCTATTACCGGTGGCGGGGGTCCGTCCCCGTCACGATTTCTCGGTGAGTCTGACATGTCGAAAAGTCTGGCTGAGGGAACTGAGGAAACTGAGGAACAGTCTGATGCTGCCGTAGCTGTAATTTTGGTGAGGCACTGACCCGGAATTCTGAACCACTCTCTGTTCACTGCAGGGAACGAAAGGTATGGCTTAGTTTTCGGAAGGGGTATTTGGCTCAAGGCTTTAAGGCTCGAAAATTGGACCGTGAAAGGTCGAGATTTAAAGTTTTGATCGTGAGAGGCCGGGATTGAATATATGAGATCGGACCGTGAAGGTCTCGATGGGAGATCGGAGATCGGACCGCGAAGGTCGGGATCGACTATTTGAGATCGGACCGCGAAGGTCTCGATTGGAGATCGGAGATCAGACCGCGAAGGTCGGGATTCACTTCTGAGATCGGACCACGAAGGTCTCGATAGAAGATTGGAGATCGGACCGCGAAGGTCTCGATTGGAGATCAGAGATCGGACCGCGAAGGTCGGGATTGGCTATTTGAGATCGGACCGCGAAGGTCTCGATTGGAGATCGGAGATCGGACCGCGAAGGTCTGGATTAACTTCTGAGATCGGACCGCGAAGGTCTCGATTGGAGATCAGAGATCGGACCGCGAAGGTCGGGATCGACTATTTGAGATCGGACCGCGAAGGTCTCGATTGGAGATCGGAGATCGGACCGCGAAGGTCTGGATTAACTTCTGAGATCGGACCGCGAAGGTCTCGATTGGAGATCGGAGATCGGATCGCGAAGGTCGGGATCGACTATTTGAGATCAGACCGCGAAGGTCTCGATTGGAGATCGGATATCAGATCGCGAAGGTCGGGATCGACTATTTGAGATCGGACCGTGAAGGTCTCGATTGGAGATCAGAGATCGGACCGCGAAGGTCGGGATCGACTATTTGAGAACGGACCACGAAGGTCGGGATTGGAGATCGAAGATCGGACCGCGAAGGTCGGGATCGACTTTTTGAGATCGGACCGCAAAGGTCGGGATTAGAGATCAAAGATCGGACCGCGAAGGTCGGGATCGACCATTTGAGGTCGGACCGCGAAGGTCGGGATTGCAGATCGAAGATCGGACCGCAAAGGTTGGGATCGACTATTTGAGATCGGATCGCGAAGGTCTCGATTGGAGATCGAAGATTGGACCGCGAAGGTCGGGATCGACCATTTGAGATCGGACCACGAAGGTCTCGATTGGAGATTGGAGATCGGACCGTGAAGGTCTCGATTGACAATTTGAGGTCGGACCGCGAAGGTCGGGATTGCAGATCGAAGATCGGACCGCGAAGGTCGGGATCGACTATTTGAGATCGGACCGCGAAGGTCTCGATTGGAGATCGAAGATTGGACCGCGAAGGTTGGGATCGACCATTTGAGATCGGACCACGAAGGTCTCGATTGGAGATTGGAGATCGGACCGCGAAGGTCTCGATTGGAGATCAGAGATCGGACCGCGAAGGTCTCGATTGGAGATCAGAGATCGGACCGCGAAGGTCGGGATTGGCTATTTGAGATCGGACCGCGAGGGTCTCGATTGAGGAGTGGACCGCGAGGGGTCGAGATTGACTGTTTGAGATCGGACCGTGAAAGGTCGCGATTGAGGATTGGAATCGGACCGTGAAAGGTCGCGATTGAGGATTGAAATCGGACCGTGAAAGGTCGTGATTAAGGATTGAAATCGGACCGTGAAAGGTCGCGATTAAGGATTTGAAATCGGACCGTGAAAGGTCGCGATTAAGGATTTGAAATCGGACCGTGAAAGGTCGCGATTAAGGATTGGACCACGAGGGGTCGAGACTTGAGATATCAGACCACGGAAGGTCGCGATTGAGGATTGGACCGCGAGGGTCGCGATTGAAAGTTGGACCGCGAGGGGTCAAGATATGAGATATCGGACCACGGAAGGTCGCGATTGAGGATTGGACCGCGAGGGTCGCGATTTGCGATTTGAAATCGGACCGTGAGGGTCGCGATTGAGGAGTGGACCACGAGGGGTCGAGATATGCGATATCGGACCGAGAGGGTCGCGATTAAGGATTAGACCACGAGGGGTCGAGACTCGAGATATCGGACCACGGAAGGTCGCGATTGAGAGTTGGACCGCGAGGGGTCAAGATATGAGATATCGGACCACGGAAGGTCGCGATTGAGAGTTGGACCGCGAGGGGTCAAGATATGAGATATTGGACCACGGAAGGTCGCGATTGAGAGTTGGACCGCGAGGGTCACTATTTTAAAGATTCCCGAGATGGGACCATGCAATTGTTGTTTAAGTTTACTGAAAACACATTTTCTCAGAGTCCTAAATGGTTGGAAAAGAGCGTGTCTTCTTTTTCGCAACTAACCCTAGAGCTCTAATTAGTGGATCTCGTCACTACGCTTATAAGCCCCTCGTTTCCATTTGTAGATCATCTTCTCGGGACGGACAATCCCGAGCGAGGTCCTATAAGGCAAGCGAGTTCCACCGACAAACGAAAAAGTGAACTTAAGGCTAGCTGATTACGCAAACTTCCAACGTATGTGACGCACGGGCCACGGTCGAAGTCAACGTCCTTAAGTTAAGGCGGGGATCGTGCCAAAATTTCGGCATGACCTCCCCTGACTCGCTTGCGCGAGGGACCTTAGCTTTGGCGTTAGCCAAGGTGTAGGCGGCATAAGTGCATACTGGCGGAGGTTTTGGTGACACGGTGTCACATTGAACCTTCGGGTATATTTTTTGGCAGAGCTCCGCGTCAAAGTCAAGGCTGAAAAGCTCAAGACTTCGGGTCGGGAACGACCTTTGGTCTCAAACTCTCGAGCTTGACTCGGGGCGGGGCCCAGCGTAGAAAAACATACACTTAGGCTTTATGACACGAACTAAGCCAAAAACCAATCGGGGTCTTGGAAGAAGTGTGACACGAAGAGTGCATGGCTTACACGGGCTAGGATGGGCTATTTGGGCCGACCCCGTGTGCCCTCGAAAGGTGTCAGCAAGACCAACCGAGGTGCAACTGATAAGGCCATCCCGGGTTACGGGTCATAGTGTGCAGTGTACCGAGGCAGCAAGTGCACGTGAAGTGCAGTGTACCGAGGCAGCAAGTGCGAGTAGTGTGCGGTCACTAAAATTCTTTTTTTTTTTTTCTGAGTAAAACAGAGATTTTTCAAAATGTGTCTTAAAGAATTTTGATGCGCAGTTCAAAAGATAGCATGAAAATCAAACATGAATGGGGATGCACAAACATGGTAAGATTTTGAAAAGTTGACAATGTAATGCCTTTCGAAATAAAAACCGTTCGAGGTTTAAAGTAACACACGCACACGAAAACGAGGAAGGGTAAACGAAAGTTTGACCCACGGAAGGCTTTTTAGAAAACAACAGTAGTTTTGAAAAAAGTATCTTTTCCCCAGCGGAGTCGCCAACTGAAATTACCCGGATTCGCGCGGACGCGAAACGCGGTTGTCTTTCGCGGAGGGTTGGTGTCTGAGACCTCGCTTTTCGGGAAGGAAGAGGAGTCGCCACGCGGTTTTTGTATTTTGAGCCCAAACGTTGAGAAACGGCTATTGTTTGAAAAAGGTGTCGTTTTAATTGGTAGCAAAAACTTAGGAAAAAGCTTTGAAAACAGGGGATCATTTTTATTGGTAGCAAAAACGAGTAAAAAGCTTTTTTAGTACCAGAGATTGTTAGGTTCGGAGGTCACGTTACGTTTTGGGTAGAGTATTACGAGATCGCCCGAAACGCCTCGCATGACGAGTCTTTCTACCTTTCTCGAAAACGTGTGTGTGTGTGTGTGTTTTTTGAAATGGGGGCTTGAATGACAAGCTTAATCTTGGTTTGAATGTCAAACGTTAATTAGGAGACTTTATTTGAAAAGACGAGCGTTTGAATGACAAACGTCGGTTTTGAGTTTGAAATGAGCGTTTGCGTGGCAAACGTCGATTTTGAGTTTGAAATGAGCGTTTGCGTGGCAAACGTCGATTTTGAGTTTGAAATGAGCGTTTGCGTGGCAAACGAGAGTTCGAAGGACGAACTCCGGTTTTGAACCGGGCGAGTCATTGTTAACGATTTTTACGGGAAAAAGCGTATTAAATGTTTTTGAATGTCAAAAGTTTGCTTTTAGTTTGAAGATGAGCGTTTGGATGCCAAACGTCATTTCACGCGGTTTGAAAGAGAGTTCGAAGGACGAACTCCGGTTTTGAACCGGGCATTACATTGTTAACGATTTTACGGGAAAAAACGTATTAAATGATATGCGATCAACAAATCGGGTTGCGACTCGGACTTTGAAAAGTAAATACTATCACGATCCAAACGGGTCGGACTTTATAAATGACAGTATTTAAAGTGCGGTATCAACGGAATCAAATGATCCGGAATTGGAAAGTACGATCGACGAGCCAAAACGGCTCGGAGTTGTAAATGACCATCGACGAGCCAAACGACTCGGAATTGTAAAGTACGATCAACGAGCCAAACAGCTCGGAATTGTAAAGTTGCATGAAAGTAAAGGACGTTCGACGGATCAAACAATCCGGAATTGTAAATGACAGGAATTTAAATGACAATCGACGGATCAAACGATCCGGAATTGGTAAATGACATAAAAGTAAACGGAACGGGGTTGGAACGCCGTTTTAACCCGAGATTACTTCTCTTACGGGAAGAGAAGAGGATCAGGGACTAAAATGTATCGGACCCCGTTAGACGGTGACGTCTACATTTTGAGAGTGAGAGAGGGAGCTACCTATGGCTAGGGTCGGCTCCTTTGGCTCGGTGGGCGTATACGGGATACAGAAAGGTGTTTGAAAGGTGTTTCGGAAGTGTTTGGGCAGAGTTTCCCCTTTTATTTGGTGTTTAGGAACCTAGGGATTTGGGCAGCGTTTCGACTTGTGTCGGTTTAGCCTACGATCAGAATCTACCGACGAGTAGCACGAGGGCCCCCGAAGAGTAGAGAATTCCGCCGACGAGTAGCATGAGGGCCCCCGAAGAGCGGAAGAAAGACAAGCCTTGTTTGCTTGGGGTGAAGAGGGAGTAAAAATGTGTGTTGAAATGTGAAGGAGGGGGGAGTATTTATAGGTAAAAATCATGGAGGAGGGGGGAGGAACTTGGGGAGTAAGTTTGCTTGCTTAGTGAGGAAGCAAGGTTGCTTAGCCTGATGGTTTTCTGCCTTGCAGAAAGAGTCCGGCCGGACTACACCTGTGTTTGGGGGGTATTTTGGTCATTTGGCCAGTTTGACACGTTTTGGACACGTATTAATTTAAGCTGCAGAAAGAGTCCGGCCGGACTGTTCCTGAAATTGGCTATATTTCCTGATTTGAACAAGTTACCTGCGTAGATCTTGTTCTCGCGTTCGATTTGATATGTGGTGGGCCCAAAACGGAGTTCGTATGAGGGAGTTATGACCTCCGGAAGGTCGAGACGCTCGAAAACGGGAAATCTAATCCCGGAACACCCCGAAAAGTACGTTTTTCGGGGAAAGCCATACTTTTACATGGGATAACGTGTGTTGAGTATGCTTTGATGTCGGGATGCACAGGACAGTCCCGGGATGTCTCGTTGACTCGAGAACGGGGAACTTAACGGGTTCCGATTAACTTTTAACGGATTTTGACAATCCGGATTTGGGTACTTACAGCACCTTTTGATGGCACCCGATTGAAGAGTCTCCTCCCTTTTATAAATAGGACCCTAGTGATCAGTCTTAGACATGAATTATTAGAGAGAAATCACTGATATTAGATAGATAGAAAGTACAAACACTTGTAACAACAATTTTTCAAAGGAATTTGAAGATCAAAGTCATTGTTTTTGTTCTTGGAGTTACTTTGGAGGAAATAAAAGTGAAGCATTATTCTCAGCACTCGCCTTCTACATTCATAAGTATTTCTTACTCAATTCTTTATTATTGCTTATACTTTATAAATGGCTCGTGAGTAATCCCCCTTATTCTTGGGGTTGGAAACTCAAAAGCATACTTATTCATCATCTTAAAATGTTTAGTCTTGTCTTCTTCCTTCATCTAAACAATTTCTTTATATTATTCTCTAAATGCCTTACATTTTGGAGATATCCAATTTGTATGATTCAGTCAATTGAGAGAAGTACCTAGCGGAGAATCTCGATTGACGGAACCATATAAAGAAACTAGGTTTCATTGATCACGAGAGTAGTTCAATGGCCTAGGAATGTTCCTTTAATGGAAAGTATGTTGACTCTCATCCTTAATGGATTCTTACTAATTATGGTCAGCTAGAGATAAGCCGGAACGCCCGTTTGTGACAGGGCGGGAATAACGTAAACGGAAATCTCAAATAGTTAGGACATAATTAGTGAAGAATACAAACGCTACTGTCTTAGCCCGAAGTAGCGTAGGCTTAACATACCATCCTTGCTTTTTATGAAAACCTTTTATCTCTAAGACAATGACGATTTGATGAATAAGATTATGTGTATGATTTCCAATCCCGAGAATGCTTCGTTTTATAAGAATTTAATCAAAGTACTTTCTGTTTATGATTCTCTCTATTTTTCTAAAAACAAATTTTATCTCCCCCCAATCTTTTTTATTACTTTCTAAAGACAAAAATATTCCCTAGTAAACCCTGTCTCTGTGGGATCGACCCGTACTTGCACCCGCTATATTACAATAGCCCGTGCGCTTGCGGAATTAAATAAACCGTTAGGTTTCGACCGAACAGCTGGTAGCATAGGAGTCCTCCTCTCCTGTCTCTTGACATAAGCCTCATAGTCAGTCACAGTATCTCCGCTCCTGTCGTGAGGGTTGGTCCTCGCCTCGGCCCTCCTCCTCTCTGAAACTGTCAGGTCCTCCGCACCCACAATGGCCTTACGCCATCTCAAAATAGCCATCTGAGTCTCCCCCAAATGCCTCTCGTACCAATCCAGGTATCAAGTGGTCAGGAACACAGGTCTCGGACGCCTGAGGATAACCCGAGGAGGAAAGACGTCATACCTCCATACTCGGGAAAGAAATGAAAACACCGAAGGATCATCCATAGAAGCAGAAGCCACCACCCTGGTGGCTATATCATCAAAGTCCTCCAAAGGAACCTGCTCCAAGCCGAACTGTATCAGAACCAAAGCCGGAATGTAAAAGCTGGACTGAGAAAGCCCCGAAAGCATAACCACGGGAGATCCATCCTGAAGTACTCTCCGAGTCTCCACCCGCCAATGAGGCACCGACCATCTGATATCTTCAGTCTGACGACCAGCCATCCAACGCTCCCACGAGCCCTGATCATCAGAATCCACCGAAACCCCTCTCCTGGCAAATGTCCAAGGCTTGATCATGTCCGAAGTTTCCCGAAGAATCCCCAGGCGCTCCATCAGCCACAAAGTCAAGAGAAACGGGCTGCCCCCGTGCATATACCGCCTCCCGATAGCCAGCCTGTCGAGAGCATGAAAAGTCTCTCCCAAGATCAAAGGTACAACATCTCTGCCCAAGCGACAGTGAACAACTACATCTAACAGGGCCCGATGACAAATCCCAAAGGAATAAACCATGAATAAGGTACCAAACATGCAAAGTGCAAAAGCATCCCAATAGGCATCATCCACCAAGCCTAAGCCTCTAAATCTATCAGGAAGACCAGAAATGTCAAAATGATCGGGACTACGAATCATACCTTGCGCTTCCTCCGGAGAAAGGTGAAGAAGGTTACACAGCCTATCAACAAAAGAAGCCCCTCCGGACAAAGGAATCCCAATCTCTTCCACCTCCGGGCCACCAAGTAAAGCCCGAAATTCTTCAACGGTCGGGACCACTTCATTGTAAGAAAGGCAAAAGACATGCCTTCTAGTATCCCAAAATGAAGAAGAAGCTCTCAAGAGGTCATAGTCCGAAACCAATTCTTTGAGGGACCACAAGCACTTTACCTTGTACCTCTCTTCGAAAAATGACCTCCTCTCGTGCATAATCTCCCTACACCACTCCTTGAACTTCTCAAAGAACAACATTTGCTCTTCCTTGGACAATTTTGGGGAAAATTTGGACATTTTCATGGCTTTTTTTGACTTCTATCTCGGATTTTCAGTAATTTTGAACTGAATAAGACGAAGTTTTAATGGCATTTATGGACCAAACCAGATCCAACCACCAAAATAAATGAACCCTGACAGATGTCATCCCCATCTGCGCGGATGGGATTGTCACCCAGAAAAAAATTTTGCTGCAGTTTAAACTGCTGCACCACGGAGGAATATTTCGCTCGAAACCTTTGCAAAGCTTGTCCAAACAATTCATATACCAAACACTCACACCCTTGCCAAAAAACCGGGGCTCATGCAACAGTGCATTCATACAACATTGCATTCATGATAGATAAAATAAAATAAAATCTTAAATTATTACATTCCAAAAAAAAAGAGTGTGCATAAAAAAAACTGTATCTGTCAAAAAAAAAAATAGATAGGTACAGTCTCAGAAATCGGTCTCAGAAGATCGTCAGTCAGAGTCCTCGGTGGCTGGCGCTTTCCCCCGATCCCTCTTGCGGCTCGGGCCCGCCTCCTCAGTAGCCACGAATATCTCGGGCTCAGAATTATCCTCGTCTCCGGAGGAAGGCTCGTCTGGGCCAACCGGCACACCCTGATACTGCAAGCCAAGATCCGCAAAGAAGTCGTATCCGAACGAAAACGCGTCGGATTCCCGGACGTGCGAAGAAGACCCACCGTGATGCCAGACATGTCCCTGTCCATACGGATCCCCGAGAATGACGTGGTCCGAAGGCAGCACCACACTGGGATCTATGAGAGGAGAAAGAGGAGTCTCGGAAGAAGGCTCAGAAGGAATAGGGGAAGTCTCCCTCTCGACAGGCGCCGGCTGTGCTCGTCTCCTCCTGCCCTGAGAAGACCCACAAATAACCATATTCTTGATGAACCTTTTGGCCCCGATCACCTGATTCGTCAGCTTCTCCACCACCTTGGCTGGGAACTGCACGGAAACAAAAGCGTCAGAGATAATTAAGGCGAAAAGAAAAGAAAAGACAGAAGCAAAAAAAAAAGAAGAGAGGAGAAGGAGAGGCCATACCTTCATATCCGGACGAGGCCGGAAAGCTCGTGGAACCCGATCAGGGACAGGGATCTGTACTCTCAGCCTGACCCCGTCCTGGACATACGAAAAGCTCGAACGAGGGTACCGCACAATCCCCAATCCATCTCTCTCAAGAACCTGAGGCATCTTCAGCCTCCATAAGACAAATCGCGAGTACTCCTCGATCGCCACGAACCTCGAGTGGTGCTGGCCACCTCGATAATCATCCCAGGTCTCCGAGTTCTCACTCGGATGCATCATGTCAGCAGGAGGCTCCACCGGAGCCATCGCAGGTGCACCCACGCCATGTTGGCGTGTCACTCTCTCCCCCAGATAATACACGTCGCAGGTCAAGCCTCTCAGGATCCTCCGCTCTACGGTCCATCTCTCGGCACCCTTCACCGCTCCACATCGAAGCGGTCC
Source organism: Adenophora triphylla var. japonica (assembly GCA_022495995.1). Taxonomy (NCBI): domain Eukaryota; kingdom Viridiplantae; phylum Streptophyta; class Magnoliopsida; order Asterales; family Campanulaceae; genus Adenophora; species Adenophora triphylla. Next base: position 387,669 of record JAFEMH010001645.1, read on the forward strand.
TGTGGGTAGAATATGATCCCCTCATCTGTCTCAGCCCTCGTCAAAGGCAGGCAATCCGAGTACTTGAGGGTCGTGTGCCCCCTAGAACCTTTCTTCTCCCGGGCATACTTGGACCAAGAAAGCATGGCCGGATACGCCCCGATGTACTCCGCTGGCTGCCGCCACATCGTGACGTGAAAAAACTCTAGAGCCCATACCTGCGAAAGGAAAAGGTCAAATCAATTAAGTGCGAAAAAGAATACGTGCTTAAAGAAAAGAGGGAAAGCAAAAAAGAAAGCTTGTACCTCCAGAGGGAACTCGAAGCACGTCAAAGAGCTGACAGCCTTCCGGCTATATCGATCCAGAGCAAAATATAGCTCTGCCAGCCCTGCCTCTCCCCAAGATACCTCTCCAGCCATCCCCACATCCTCCAAGGACCTCAGCAAAGCAAAAACAGTCGTCCCCTCGGCATTTCCAAAAAGCGTGCTCGAAAAAGCAAACTATAAAAAGGCCCTAGCAATCTGCTCAGCGCCTATCCTCTCATCCCCAGCCTCGTAGCTCCCAATACTTTCCACGATCTTCCCGTGGACCACCGCGTACTCCATGACCATCCCCTTTTTGGGAATAGGGGAAAATCCTAGAAGGGCCTGCAAATCCATATCACTGTAGCCGTCTCTCCACTCAATGCTCTGTCCTTTAAAGGACAGGCCCGTAATCGCAGCGTAGTCAGAAGGTGTGACCGTGGCCTCGCCCCAGAAAAAATGGAATGTGTGAGTCACGTCCCACCAATGTTGTGCCAAAGCAAAGATCAGGCCCTTACTCTTGGGGAACTTGACCAATCCCCTCAAGCACTCGATGAACTCGTACAGTCCGGTCTCAATGACGATCTGTCTAGGACTCATCATCGCTCCTCTGCCCAAAATCGGAAGTCGGTCCCACAAGTAAATCACAGACTCCACCGATCCCCGAGTCTTCATCTTGCTCAGCTGCTGCGTCACAAAGCGATCTCTGCCCTGCAATGAAAAAAAAAAGAGGGAAACAAAAATGTCAAAAAAAAAATTTTGCATTTGCATTCAAAAAAAAAAAAATACACATGCATCATAAACATAAAGTTTTGCAGAAAATCGGGCAGCATAACAGCATACAACGAACCTAGCCCAATTTTTCTCGCACAAAAGAAAAGAGTTTTTTCACCAAATACCATTCATTCATTCATACAGAAAGCATGTCAATAATATCAAGTCAACGGAAATAAAAATCCGTCCCACTTTTTTTTTTAAAAAAAAAAAGATCCTATGCATACATACATTCATATCATTCATCATCCCATTACAAAAATAAAAAAAAAATCCTACAAGAGGCATACATGCATACATTCATGTCATCGCAACAAAAAAAAGGGGTCCGTCCCGGATTCGGGCGAATTCCTTATCATTCCATATTTCAAAAAAAAAATGGCAAAATGCCCATTCCTTTCAAACACAATGCATACATGCAAATCTCAATTTCAAATGTCAAGAACATTATTTTCTAATTTCAAATCACAATTTTCGAATTTTCAATTTTCAAAAAAAAAAATGGCGAAAATGCCAATCCTTTTTTCCAAACAAAGTGCATATTACAATCATCAAAATCAAGGTTCAAAGCCAAGAACATAATTTTCGAATTTTCATTGCAATTTTCGGATCTTAAACAAAAAAAAATAAAAATTGGCAAAATGCCCATTCTTTTTCAAACAAAATGCATATTTTGATTACCCACATACTCATTACAACATGCAAAGCATCAAAATCAAAATCCAAGGCCAAGAGCATCACAATTTTCGAATTTTCAAAAAAAAAAATCACCAAAAATCAATTTCAAACAAAAATCAACAAAGGAAGTGAAGAGATTCGAAGTATACCGTTCGGAGACTCGGATCAGTGGCCCAATGTTGCCACGCATCGGGGTAGGGCTCCTCCGCAATCGATTGCGAAAGTGTGTAATGCCTCCTCATTCGAACGAGTTCTAATCGCCTCTCCGCGACCGGGCCACGTCCTTGGCCTTGAATGGCAACTCCCGCGTGTTCCATTGCTCGAAAAATCAAAGAAAACGGAAGATTTTCGAAGCTTTTCTTGGCTAACAATGGCTTCCCCTCGATTTTCTCTCTCTGCTCTCGAAAACTGAAAAGAAAAGGTGAGGGAGAAGGAGAAAGGGGGCGGCCCCTCATTTAAACCTGTCAGGGATACAATCCCCTCCGCGCAGACAGGAATGAAGGGTCAAAAAGACCATTTTGCCCTTTAAAATTTCAAGACTCTGCAGTTTAGTCCTCAACTTAACAGAGTTAACCAAAGTTAACCCCCCTTTCAAAGGAACCCCCAACGGCAGTCAAACGTAAGTCCGATTTCTCCGAGAAAGATAACGAAATTCCGTCTCTTTCATCAAAATCACCAACGGCAGTCAAACGTAAGTCCGATTTCTCCGAGAAAGATAACGGAATCCCGTTTCTTTCATCAAAATCATCAATGACAGTCAAACGTAAGTCCGATTTCTCCGAGAAAGATAACGGAATCCCGTTTCTTTCATCAAAATCATCAACAGCTGTCAAACGTAAGTCCGATTTCTCCGAGAAAGATAACGGAATCCCGTTTCTTTCATCAAAATCATCAACGGCAGTCAAACGTAAGTCTGATTTCTCAGAGAAAGATAACGGAATCCCGTTTCTTTCATCAAAATCGTCAACGGCAGTCAAACGTAAGTCCGATTTCTCCGAGAAAGATAACGGAATCCCGTTTCTTTCATCAAAATCATCAACGGCAGTCAAACGTAAGTCCGTTTTCTCCGAGAAAGATAACGGAATCCCGTTTCTTTCATCAAAATCATCAACGGCAGTCAAACATAAGTCCGATTTCTCCGAGAAAGTTGACGAAATCCCGTTTCTTTCATCAAAATCATCAACGACAGTCAAACGTAAGTCCGATTTCTCCGAGAAAGATAACGGAATCCCGTTTCTTTCATCAAAATCATCAACGACAGTCAAACGTAAGTCCGATTTCTCCGAGAAAGATAACGAAATCCCGTTTCTTTCATCAAAATCATCAACGGCAGTCAAACGTAAGTCCGATTTCTCCGAGAAAGATAACGGAATCACGTTTCTTTCATCAAAATCATCAACGGCAGTCAAACGTAAGTCCGGTTTCTCCGAGAAAGTTGACGAAATCTCGTTTCTTTCATCAACGGCCGTAAAACGTAAGCCCGTCTTCCCTAGCAAAGGCTAACAAAATCCCCAGCGAAGTTGACGAAATCCCGTTTCTTTCATCATTATCATCAACGGCCGTAAAACGTAAGCCCGATTTTTCTTCAACAAAGGCCGGCGAAATCCCGAGCAGCTTTCGAACTACGTAAGGGCTTGATTCCCACTAGGGATACGTAGGTAGCCTATCATTAGGTCCAGCCACTTGACCGGCGTGGTCACCCTCTCCTCCGGCAGCAGACGAAATCCACCGAAGGACCATCCATCCCAAACCATTAAGGGAAAACATTTCAAATCAAGGTCTGAGGCACCTAAAACGCCATCGTCTTCAAGGTTTGAGGCACCTAAAACGCTATCATCTAGGTTTGAGGTACCTAAAACGCCATCTCTAAGGTTTGAGGCACCTAAAACGCCATCATCATCCAGGTATGAGGCACCTAAAACGCCATCATCATCCAGGTTCGAGGCACCTAAAATGCCATCATCAAGGTTCGAGGCACCTAAAACGCCCTCATTACCAGGTTGACGCCTCAAAATAGTCATTCCAGGGTCAAAGACCCGAACTACGACTGGCTTGATTCCTCTTAAGGATACGTAGGTAGCCTATCATTAGGTTCAGCCATTAGACCGAAAATGGTCCAGCAACCGATTACAGAACTCGCTCACCAGGTTGACATCCTAAAATAGTCACTCCAGGGTCGACATCAAAGACCCGAACTACGGCCGGCTTGATTCCCATTCGGGATACGTAGGTAGCCTATCGCTAGGTTCAGCCACTCGACCACTTTGGTCACCTATTGCCAAATATGGAGCCTTACTCTTATCGACGACCCCGCTTCCTTTGAAAGCACCGTCGCCGAGAGGCTACTGTAAGTGCTCTAATTTGAGTTGTTAGTATTTTCGTTAGAAAATTAACGAAAATTTTAATATTTCTAACAATTCCTAACATTTCTAACAAAGTGAAGGTAGATTAGGGATTGCCATTTAAAGATAAACCATGGAAAAGAATCAAAAAAAAGCAAAAGAAAGGTCAAAAACCCGAAATACAAGTGGCTGGAACATTTTCTGGTTGCTTAATTTGAAAATTATTCTTCCTGTCCAAAGCCTGGAGCAGCATTTAATGAGCCAGGCACGCCTACATTTGGATCCGCGCGGATGGGATTGTAATTCTCAGTTGCCTATAAATTGAGCCCTTCAGTCACAGAAATAAGAAGCAACAACACATTTTACAACTGCACCTTGGCGAAAAATAGGGAGAAAACAGTGGGAATTCACTTGAATTGCCACCATTTTCTCTTGAATCTTTCCCAAATCCCACTCACTCAAAACATTTTCAAATCACTCTCATACATACACTAACCCAAGCATAAATCACCCCTTAGGAGGAGGATTAGAGAGAAAACATAGAGGACTTCATTGTTATCTACTTGTTTTCTCTTTGACCAACTCTAATCACAAATCCTAAACACATTCAAACCCTAAACACTTTCAAGCCTTGAATCCATTCAAACACAAAACACAAAGAAGATAGGTATAACCTCCTTCTCCTCACCCTAAAATTCTTTCATCCATGCATGCATTTTCAAACTCCAAAATGTAGTTTGTTCATCTTCTTGCCCTAGATCCAAGAGGATCACCATGGAAGTTCATCTCCATGGATGATCCTCTACAAGGATCAACATTCTTTTCAAAGTGTCTTTACTTACTTGCAAACACATTTTCAAAACCCTAAAAATCATTTTCATACATCAAATCTTGATTTCAAAGGATAAAATTCCCCTTCCCAAGCAAATGAAATACTTAAGTCCCAATGTACCCCAAGGATAGCTTGATATAGTAGATCACCACTAAAATGTTTAGTGATCACTAATCAAAGCTTAGGGAAATGGGGACAAGCATGAATGTCAAACACCCTTTTAAATCATGTTTTTCTTCAAGAGGAAGTTGCTGTCCAGTAGCCTTTCTCTAAGACCTCTGTCCATGGTCTAATTTTTTGGACATAAAGAAACTTGGAATTTGGTGTTGATTACAAAATACTTTTTGTATTCAACATCCAGAGATTTCCAGACATATTTTTACTTTATTATTTGCGTGAGTAAACTCCCTTTTTCAAATTTTGTTTTAAATATCAATTCCTCAGTCTCTGGAAATCCAGATTTCATATCTGAGATTTCCAGAAGATTTTGGTCCACCAAATCACCTCCAAAGGGGAAAGTTCTTTTACAGAAACCTTATTTAAGGTGTTTTGAACAACTTTCATTCTCGGACTTTCCCCAGATTATGATATTTTTAAGCCCTTAAACCCATTTTAAAATCAAATATCCACTGTCTTTTTCATTCTGGCAGAAATGTTTTTCAACTTCAAAAAATCTTTTGAGTACCAAAACTCAACCCAAAAATCATACCAAAAATCATGGGACTTTTTTAAAGTCTAATAAAGAGTTCCCAATTTTTACTTTTCAGTTTGAACTTATTTTGGCCAAAGTAACACATACACACACACACACAAATGGTTTTTATGCTTGAAAGACTCGTTTTACGAGGCATTCCGGGCGAACACTAACGTTCTTCCCGGCGTGTAACTGTAAGTACCCAAATATGGCTCATGCCTTCCGGTTAATTTTCCCGACATTTTCGGTAAGTTTTCCGGTAATTCCCCAGACCTTCCCAGCGTTCCGGGAGCATTCCGGAACTGTTTTTAATTAAATTAGGGCTGAAGGGAATCCTTCCTAATTAAGAAACACGTTTTTCTTAATTAGGAAGAGCCTTCTAGAATAATGCCACCTTGCATGGTTCTAGAATGCTGAGTCATTCAGGATAAGACCGCACGGCCTCATTTGCAAAGGACCTGCAGCCGCACGGCTACATTTGCCTTATCCAGATTACCTATAAATAGAGGCCTCCTCTACCCATTTCAAACAACAACAACAATACATACAATCCATAGCAATACAATCAGTCACTCCCAAGACGTGAAGAATATTGGTGAAGGCTCAAGAAGGTGAAGAAGAAGGCCAAGAAGCTCCCTCCCTCCTCCTTGAAGATCCAAGACCAATCTCTCCTCCTAGCTCCGACCAAAGAAGCAAAGGAAGCAATTGGTAACCTCGCACGCCCTAACCTTGCATCCTAATTGCTCTATACTTGCTCATTGCATTCTTATATTGCTTTTATCTTGCTTGGGACTTGGTAGATTAAAGATCATTTCTTTATCATTCCCCTTCCCCTTTGCATGCATTAAGACCTCATTTGTCATAAAAATGTAGTCTTTTTCATAAAGGTGCATCCTTTGCACCTAAAACCCCTATTTTCCAATAAAAATGTTATCTTTACGCATCATTTGCATATAAAGATCAAATCTTTTTCAATAAAAATGCATCCTTTGCATCAAAACCCCTTTTTCAATGCATCATTTGCATAAAAATCCTATCTTTATGCATCATTTGCAATAAAGATCCTTTCTTTAAATCAAAAAGCATCATTTGCAAACATAAAAATGTCATCTTTTCATTAAAGAGTCATTTTTCATCATGCATTTCCCCTTTCCCCCAACCTTGGAACGGACCGGTGTAAAAAGATCCTATCTTTACATCGTTCCTTCCATTAAAGGTTCACGATTTCTTTAAAAAGGGACACCTTGAACCCTATATCTCCGATTATCGCTTAAGAAAGAGTATGAAGCCTCTATACGAGCTCGACCGTCTTAAAGCGTAGGATTGATGGGCTAAGGACCCTCCTTTTCTAAAGAACCTCATCTTTGACCACAAAGAGAGTCATTCTCTCGATCACGCAAGTCCCGAGGGTCCCGAGGTTTAAAATGCGATGATCACAAGTCATAAGATGAGGACGGGATCATAATCCCGAATACATAAAATTCCAAGGAATCCCGAGCGACAACCAACAAATGGTTTGTACGTCCGGAAGACAACTTGGGACATTCCCCCCTTACTTTCAAACACATGCACACAAGAAAGCACGCAAGCAAGCACGATTAATGAAATCTCGGGAGACTTGCTCCGGCAAGGCACTTTGGGTGAACGCCAAACGTTCTTCCCAAGGGGTAACTTAACCTCCGAACCCATAAAACAACCTTTTTTTCAAAGTTTTGAGGTAATCAAAATGGCGTGGCGACTCCGTTTTTCAAATAACTCGGATGTCTTCAAACTCGCGTGAATCCAACACAAAATTTGGGCACCACATTCACAGTTTGGCGACTCCGCTGGGGAAAACCCAAAGGAGAAAAGCTTTTATTTTTCAAAACAAAAAAAATCGATACTCGGTATATAGGTGGAAACCACTTACCCTTCCTGTACACTCCCTGACGTGGGAGTTGGGATAATCGGTGGTTTAACAATCCACGTACCAGTATCCCTTTTCGAAAAACAATTTTGAAAAAAAAATAGAAGAAAGCTTTTCCCTTTGAGCGGGTTAGACTCCCATCGCCGATTTCATTAATCATGCTTGCTTTCTTTACCATGCATTGCATCATTTGCATCTTGGAATCTGTGCATACTTTGAACGGGAAACAACCCGAAAAAAATAGCAAAAGGAGTGGAACTGAAAATTGATCCATGCGGCCGTACGGCTTAATCCTCCTTGGATTCTCGACCGGGCGACCTCAGTGGCACTTCCACCAGAAAAATCATGGTTAATCTCGCGATCCTAGCAGCTTGGGGCTACTCAGCTCCATGACTGACTGGGGCTCCCAGAAAATTTACGTGCTTATGTGTTGCATTTTCCCCGTCCCGAAAATCATTCCTTTAAAACACATTTTTGAAAATCTCTGTTTTAACTCAAAAAGGAACATTTTTAGGAGACCGCACACTACGCGCACCTGATATATCCTGTACACTTTTGCACGCACGTCCTTCAAACCCGAGGGTGGTTCCAGTGCCGATCACGGACAGCCTTACGATGCTCCCGGGCGCGCACGGAATCATCCCAACCTCCCCATGGCAGCCAGTGTCGACCAATGCACAGTCCGTGTCACACGTTTCAAAAAACCGTGACTTTTGGTTGGTTTTTGGTCTAGTCCGTGTCATATAAGCCCAGTTGCATACCCACGTAAAGGTCAAGCCTTAGCTCATAACGGAAGCCAAGATTTTCGCCCAAGCGAAATTCTGCCGAAATTCCGACAAGGAAAAATCGGTGGGATCTTGACTCCGACATTGACTATTGACCTTGACCCGCACGGAATGCGTAAGAGTCAAGACCGAGTCTTTGCCAAAAAAAATCAAAAGATCTTTCGCTCAAGCGAAGCTCTGCCAAAATTCCGACAAGGAAAAATTGGCAAGATCTTGACCGGCATTGACTTCGATTCTGACTCACGCACTGCGTATGCAACGAAGTTCAATGTGACACTGTGTCATCCGGCTTTTTACCGCCCGACCCATGCCTATTATTCTCTCGGACATTACCGAAAGTCAAAAACCGTCATTCGCTCAAGCGAAACTCTGCCAAAGATCCGTCAAGGCAGAGAGACGAGACTTTCCCGGTATTGCCTTGACTATAATCCGCATCGCTCGTGCGTTGAAAGGTCCTATGACCCGCTAGACCCGATAGGAGCGTTCTTTACTCTCGGTCGGTGGGATCCGCGTGCCCTATAGGACCCTCGCCCGGGGCTGTCCACCCTGGGAGGTCGAAATACAGGTGGAATACGAGGGGCTTATAGACGTAGTGACGGAACCCACTGATCCAGGATCTAGAGTAGTTGCGAAAAAGAAGGGCAAACCCCCTTTTCCAACCAAATAGGAATAAATAAAAGACATGATTTTAAGTAAACTTGAACATTTAATGTAATTATAATTGCATTTTCCTATCTCTGATACCCTTAATCGAGACCTCCTCGGTCCGATTTCTGATTTTTCCGATCCCGACCTTTCATGGTCAAATCCATAATCGGGACCTCCTCGGTCCGATCTCATATTTTCCTATCCCGACCTTTCATGGTCAAATCCATAATCGGGACCTCCTCGGTCCGATCTCATATTTTCCTATCCCGACCTTTCATGGTCAAACCCTTAATCGAGACCTCCTCGGTCCGATTTCTGATTTTCCTGTCCCGACCTTTCATGGTCAAATCCCTAATCGAGACCTCCTCGGTCCGATTTCCGATTTTCCTATCTCGACCTTTCATGGTCAAACCCCTAATCGAGACCTCCTCGGTCCGATCTCCGATTTTTATTTTTTTTTTTTCTTTTCAACCTTTCATGGTCAAATCCCTAATCGAGACCTCCTCGGTCCGATCTCCGATTTTTCCATCTCGACCTTTCATGGTCAAATCCCTAATCGAGACCTCCTCGGTCCGATCTCCGATTTTTCCATCTCGACCTTTCATGGTCAAATCCCTAATCGAGACCTCCTCGGTCCGATCTCCGATTTTTTTTTCTCGACCTTTCATGGTCAAATCCCTAATCGAGACCTCCTCGGTCCGATCTCCGATTTTTTTTTTTCATCTTGACCTTTCATGGTCAAATTCCTAATCGAGACCTCCTCGGTCCGATCTCCTATCTTCCCATCTCGAACTTTCGCGGTCAAATCCCTAGTCGAGACCTCCTCAGGTCCGATCCCCAATTTTCAAGGTCTCATCTTTTCCGATCAATTAGGATTAGGAGAAAATGTGTTTCGAGCAAAAGTTAAAGCGATAAGTGCACGTTAGTTGAGCCTTCAGCCTAAACACTTACCTCCAAGTCTAAATCTTACCTACCTTACCTATCCCCGAGCCTAAACCTTGCCCGTCCCTTTCCCGCAGCGAGAAAGAAGTGGGCTAGAATATTGGGTCAACGGCTTTTCAGAAAACCTTAGGTTCAGACAGTTCATCAGCTCAGAGAGTCAGAATGGCAGATTTGACAGAAAACAGTGAGGGTGCAGGAAATCAGATGATTAGGAAGGAAGAGTTAGTCCTGGCTTTGGAAAATGCCCAGAAGGTTCATGAAGAGCAGCTGTCATTGCTTATCGGTGCTCTTCGCCGCAATGGAGTCCAAGTAACAAATGAGTCCAACGGTTCCCTGGTAGTGGTCGAAGATGAGACTCCAGAAGTAGCCATCTCGGCTCCCACCTATAACCAATACCTTCCTCCATCCACATATGATCCCTTGCCAAGGACCACTTCTCCTCAGTCCTTTCCAACATCCCACTCATCGTGGCCCAATTGCCTTCGGCTTCTCGAACGGATTGGATTTCACCCCACTTATCCCTCGCCAACAATACCGCCAGCTTATGCTCCACTCACATAATCGCTTGAGATATGTGGCTATGTTCAAGCCCCTATACTCGCCCGAATGCGATCATGAGTTGCCAAAGGATGATCCGAGTTTTGTTTGTCACCTACCTGACTTAATGAATTCAAAGCCGTCGGTTGCTACTACAAGTCCTATTGCCAGCTCCGTAGCCCGAGAGTCCCCGTTGACCCCCATGTGGTAATATTGATGGAACAAGTGAAACAGATGCAAGAGAAGCTTGACCTCATGATGAGTATCAATACTCCCTTGACCCAAGATGTCGGACCAGGCAAGGAAATGACTCCACCGAGCATAACCCAATGCCACCGGCACCAAGCAAAGAACCGTACTGGCTCGAAGACTCCCCTCACAAAGGAAAGAATGTCGTAGCTTCCTTCACCAAATCCAACAAATGGAACCAATTGGACGATGGGAATCCGAGTTTTGAGAGCAACAAGGTCTCCCAAAAACCTCGCTCCTTTCACTTTGACGATGCAGATATGCCTTTAAGCAAGATTCTGGAAGAGCTAATGAAAGAAAAACTCATAAAGCCACTGGAAAATTGGAAGCCCAGGAACCACAATGCTCAGTTGGATGAGTCTAAGCATTGTCTTTTCCATCAATACCCTGGACACGACACTGATGATTGCACCTATTTGAGGTATGAGATCCGTAAGTTGATAGAAGATGGGAAACTCGAGAACCTCCATGGGCCAAAAACGAAAGTTATGGTAAGAGGTCAATTCAGAAGTGCAAGGTCATAAACGTCGGCATGATGATTTTGGGATGCCCATGAGCAAAGTTTTCGGCGATTTGGTGAAACGAGGCCTTCTCACACCTCTCGAGAATTATAAGCCGAGAAACCCAAGTAGAGTTGACAGACCAAGTTCTGCGAGTACCACAAGCATTTTGGTCATGTGACGGACAAGTGTGTGCATCTCGAAGAAAGAAATTCAGTGGCCGATCTACGAAGGAAAGCTCAAGTTACCTCGGGCACCCAACCCGCGAAGAGTAGCTAGACTAGGGTCTACTTATCCTTAAGTAAGATTAAAAAAAAAAAAAAAAAAAGAAAAAGAAAAATAGTCTCTCGGTCAACCTTCGTAGGTTCTAGTACTTTTCTCTTTCAATCAAGTCCTCTACGGACATTGTATCTAATCTTCAATTTTCTATAAAAGAGTCTTCTTCTTTTCTTGCTAGACTTAAGACATTATTTGCACACCTACATTACATTTAATGAAATGGTTTTATTTTATATGATCACTCGCATTGCTCAACAAGTAATCTCTCGAAATAATTCACGTTCTGATTAATCGGTGTGAGAAAGTCAACCAATGCTCTCCCTATACACCTTCCTTACCCCACAAAAGGCCTCCATCAAGCCATACACTTTCCTTGCTTCACAAAAAAGTCCTTCATTAAACCATACACTTTCCCAATCATGTCCCCACCTTCATCTTGACCAAGTCAACGACGGCGGCAACATCAAGGGACAACAAAAGGCCACTCAGCTTCGAAATATTGACCCCGTGTCGACAACGACCTAGGAGCCTGCCTTAGACCTCAAGGATATCAAGAAAGTTCAAGCAGGGGCTCGCCTTGGCCCTCAGGTGCTTCAAAAAAAAAAAAAAAAAAAAAAATGTGGTGCAAAAAGAGTAATACCCAACTAGACTAAAAAAACCCAAAAAAGAGCGGTCTAGGCAAAAAACAGGGTTGCACATAAAAAAAAAGAGAAAAAAAAAGAGAAGAGAAAAAAATCTTAGTGCAAAAAGAGTAATGCCCAGCTAGGCTGAAAACCCAAAAAGGGAGGTCTAGGCAAAAAACAGGGTTGCACATAAAAATAAAAGAAAAAAAGAAAAAGAAAATGAGGCCAAGGACCCAGCACCACCCATCGAAAGCTTGACGGACAGGCAAAATCAAAGCTCAGAGAATGAAAGTTGTCGATAACAATGGGGCGGTCGAAGCAAAGCCAGAAGCATTTTATAAGCCTGTAGGCACGTGCAAATCCTTTCTCCCCCAATGAAAGAGGAAGAAATCAGAAGCAGTCGTCCAAAAATAACTTGGTTAAGGAGCCATCCCGAGGCCCACGCCTCATCATCCGAGCCTTTTCACTAAAGGAACCACAAAAATCCCATTTTCCAAAGCAGTCCGGCCAAGGCCGAACTACGGCGACCTGAGCTCCTCACAACGAGGGGAACGTAGGCAACCAGCAATGGTCCGGTCATAAGCATATCCAAATTCCTGAAAACCCGGTCTCATCAAATGACCTCTCCCATAAGCAAAGTCAAATCCCAGAAAATCCGGTCTCATCGGATAACCTCTCCTATAAACATATCCAAATTCCTGAAAAACCGGTCTCATCAAATGACCTCTCCCATAGACATAGTCAGATTCCAGAAAACCCGGTCTCATCAATGACCTCCCTGTACACAAAGCTTTCTTTCACACCCAGCCAACCTTGATCCGCGACATCGGTTGACTTTCTCCTCGTGACTAATAAGAATGTTAGTTCATATCGAGATTAGTGGTTGAATAACCCGAACATTAACATAGGGTTTTAAGCAATCTTGTGATCATTGTAAATAAAACAAGTTTTCAGATGTCTTGACAAGTCTTCTCTTTCTACATCTTAGGAAAAATAGTGCTAAACACTGATTTTCTGTCAGCAGGGGCTTCCATACACTTTTACCAACCTTTCTACGCTTATACTCTCTCAAAAGAGTCAGACCCAAAGCGAGCTTTTGTGCCTACATTGAATAAGGCCATCAAAATAATACAAAATCGGGATCTATTCCCACCTTTCAAAAAAAAAAAAAATATATATATATATGCCCCTGCATGTATAAATTGCTAAGAATCTTTTCTTTCACATCTTCTTAAGGTTGACTGATTGACTAAAATAAAAAAAAAAAAAGAAAAAAAAGGATAGGTTTTCCCTCTTCGGCTACAATTCGCATTAGGGCTGCCTTGACAATCTTCGAGTTTGGGGCTTTGCCAAGCCATCTCCTTATACTGGGGCTTCTTTAGCCATTTTTGGGGTTTGCATCGGGTTCTTCACTAGTTCCCTAGATGGATTCAGTTTTGGTCAGATCAACCTCAGAATCACTTCCGCAGTACCAATCATATTGGGATTTTCGCTAGGTCATCAGATTGGGGCTTCATTAAGTCACTTCTTCAAAACCTAAGACCTCGCCTGCTCAGTTCATCCAACCGGAGCTTTGCCAGTGAAAGGATCTTTCATGGGGCTTTGCAGAAAGTTCTTCCTCAGACCGGGGCTCTGATAAGTTGTATCCATCCCTAGAAGAGAGGTTTGGTCACTATGACATCTGCTTTAGTCTTTGGTTATAGAAGCCTGTCAGCATCAGCTTCAAGCGCCAGAGTCTGAGAAAGGAACATTCATCGAGACCCGAAGTTTAAACCCAGTCCCAGCCCAAGAGGGAATTCTAGTCCACGTTGACAAAATCTCAGCAACAGCAGCAGTTCAGTCCGCACCCAAGGGATACAACCCCACCTACTTGAAACCCGTCTTAAACACATTCCATATGTACATCCAGACCCAGTCTCTACCATTTGTTTCCAAGAAAAAATCACCCCTAGGCTCAAGTAACGTGTCAATTGCTAAAAATAACATTTTCTCCCAAAAGCGCCTCCGTTACTTCCGTTATAACGAGATAACGCCAGGCGACAGTTTCCTAATTGTCAAAAATCCAACTTTGGCTACCTCTATCACAGATTGAAAAGTATGCTCAAGTTTTCCAGTTATAGCTACCTATATCTACTCGATAGTGACGTAAGCTTCAGCTTCCTCAGGTGACAACCTCCATTAATTGTCAAAACCTCAAGAATCCTAGACATCGTTCCTAACTGTCTAGATGAAGCTTGAACTACGATCAAGGCTTGATTCCTCCGGGATACGTAGGTAGCCTTTCATAAAGGTTCAGCCATCCGACCACATTGGTCACCTTTTTTTCTTTCCCCATTCCTCAATGGTGCACAAGCTTTTCATAAAAGTCCAATTTTATGACCACATTGGTCACCCCTTTTTATTTGGCACATTCCTAGTAGGATCGGTTGTTTGACCTCCTAAGTCACCCCGTTTCCATCCTTATAGGGAGGGACCAATATCTCTTTGCCATTGTCCTAAGGAGGCCAGGTAGGTGACCTCTTTTGGTCGCCCAATTCCAACCCGTGTCAGCAATTCCAGTCCAATTCCAAAGGTTCTGTAAAGTACAGTTCAGGCTACCTTTGTCACGCGACAAACCTAGCCACTTGGCATACAATGTCGTGCGACATACTAAGCCCCTGTGGCTGATTTTTACCCCCGAATGCTCCATTTTACAATTTCGTCCCCCATAGGCCTGTTTTACCCTTTGTGCCCCTGGTATTTTCAAATCATTTTCAATCAAATTTTCCCTCCAGTGCCCCCGAGGCTTATTTTACAAATTTACCCCTGTGGCTCATTTTATTTGCCTTTGGCATTTTTAATTCACTTCTTTTACAAAATAATCAGGATACATCCCAGTTTTCTTTACAAAAAAAAAAACTTTTGATTCCTTCCTACTTCTCTGCAAAATCCAACCTTTTTCGCAATCTCCGTTATTGCCAGATGGGATAACGTTTCCTCCGGGAAATCCCACGTTATCGCCAAATGGGATAACGTTTCCTCCGGGAAATCCTCCGTTATTGCCAAATGGGATAACGATTCCTCCGGGAAATTCTCCGTTATCGCCAAATGGGATAACGATTCCTCCGGGAAATTCTCCGTTATCGCCAAATGGGATAACGTTTCCTCCGGGAAATCCTACGTTATCGCCAAATGGGATAACGATTCCTCCGGGAAATCCTCCGTTATTGCCAAATGGGATAACGATTCCTCCGGGAAATTCTCCGTTATCGCCAAATGGGATAACGTTTCCTCCGGGAAATCCTCCGTTATTGCCAAATGGGATAACGATTCCTCCGGGAAATCCTCCGTTATTGCCAAATGGGATAACGTTTCCTCCGGGAAATCCTCCGTTATCGCCAAATGGGATAACGTTTCCTCCGGGAAATTCTACGTTATTGCCAAATGGGATAACATTTCCTCCGGGAAATCCTCCGTTATTGCCAAATGGGATAACGTTTCCTCCGGGAAATTCTACGTTATCGCCAAATGGGATAACGATTCCTCCGGGAAATTCTCTGTTATCAGTTATTGCCAGAAGGCAATAACATTTCGCTTTATTTCGATCTCCGTTATTTCCGAATGACGGAATAACATTTCGGCTTTTTTCGCTTTATTTCGATCTCCGTTATTTCCAAATGACGGAATAACATTTCGACCTTTTTTCGCTTTATTTCGATCTCCGTCATTCCAAGGTGGGAAGAAGACATTTCGCTCTTTCTTTCGATCTCCCGTTATTCCGTTATAACGGGATAACATTAGGTGACAACCTCCGAATTGTCAAAACTCTAAACTTGTGCTACCTCTATCCGCGAATAGTGACGTATGCCCAAGTCATTTCAACTTGTGCTACCTCTATCCGCGAATAGTGACGTATGCCCAAGTCATTTCAACTTGTGCTACCTCTATCCGCGAATAGTGACGTATGCCCAAGTCATTTCAACTTGTGCTACCTCTATCCGCGAATAGTGACGTATGCCCAAGTCATTTCAACTTGTGCTACCTCTATCCGCGAATAGTGACGTATGCCCAAGTCATTTCAACTTGTGCTACCTCTATCCGCGAATAGTGACGTATGCCCAAGTCATTTCAACTTGTGCTACCTCTATCCGCGAATAGTGACGTATGCCCAAGTCATTTCAACTTGTGCTACCTCTATCCGCGAATAGTGACGTATGCCCAAGTCATTTCAACTTGTGCTACCTCTATCCGCGAATAGTGACGTATGCCCAAGTCATTTCAACTTGTGCTACCTCTATCCGCGAATAGTGACGTATGCCCAAGTCATTTCAACTTGTGCTACCTCTATCCGCGAATAGTGACGTATGCCCAAGTCATTTCAACTTGTGCTACCTCTATCCGCGAATAGTGACGTATGCCCAAGTCATTCCAACTTGTGCTACCCCTATCCGCGAATAGTGACGTACGCTCAAGTTTCCCAACTTAAGTTACCTCTATCTCCGTCATAAAAGAGATAGCGCCATAAGCTCTAGCTTCTTCAGGTGACAGCCTCCAGTAATTGTCAATCGTGTGACCTCCGCGTAATTGTCAAAATCTCAAGGATCCTAGACATCGTTCCTAACTATCTAGTGATGCTTGAACTACGATCAAGGCTTGATTCCTCCGGGATACGTAGGTAGCCTTTCCTAAAAGGTTCAGCCATTCGACCACTTTGGTCACCCTGTTTCTTTGTCACTCCTCAGTGATAAAGCAGCCCCTCATAGAGGTTCAGATATCCGACCATCTCGGTCACTCCTAGCATATCCCCAGTAGGATCAATTGCTTGACCTCCTAGGTCATTTTCTCTTCTATTTCCCCAGCAAGAGACCAGTTTCTCTTCCTCCTCCCCCAGCGGATCCTAAATTCCGAACTACGGCCTGGCTTGATTCCTCCGGGATACGTAGGTAGCCTTCCAAAAGGTTCAGCCACTCGACCACCTAGGTCACTCAATCCGTCTCGGCATTCGCCAGATTGGATCCTTTTCTATCGACAACCCCACTCGCCTTGCAAGTGACGTTGCCGAGGGGCTTCTGTAAGTACCCAAATCTGGCTCATGCCTTCCGGTTAATTTTCCCGACATTTTCGGTAAGTTTTCCGGTAATTCCCCAGATTTTTCCCCAGCGTTCCGGGAGCATTCCGGAACTGTTTTTAATTAAATTAGGGCTGAAGGGAATCCTTCCTAATTAAGAAACACGTTTTTCTTAATTAGGAAGAGCCTTCTAGAATAATGTCACCTTGCATGGTTCTAGAATGCTGAGTCATTCAGGATAAAACCGCACGGCCTCATTTGCAAAGGACCTGCAGCCGCACGGCTACATTTGCCTTATCCAGATTACCTATAAATAGAGGCCTCCTCTACCCATTTCAAACAACAACAACAATACATATAATCCATAGCAATACAATCAGTCACTCCCAAGACGTGAAGAATATTGGTGAAGGCTCAAGAAGGTGAAGAAGAAGGCCAAGAAGCTCCCTCCCTCCTCCTTGAAGATCCAAGACCAATCTCTCCTCCTAGCTCCGACCAAAGAAGCAAAGGAAGCAATTGGTAACCTCGCACGCCCTAACCTTGCATCCTAATTGCTCTATACTTGCTCATTGCATTCTTATATTGCTTTTATCTTGCTTGGGACTTGGTAGATTAAAGATCATTTCTTTATCATTCCCCTTCCTCTTTGCATGCATTAAGACCTCATTTGTCATAAAAATGTAGTCTTTTTCATAAAGGTGCATCCTTTGCACCTAAAACCCCTATTTTCCAATAAAAATGTTATCTTTACGCATCATTTGCATATAAAGATCAAATCTTTTTCAATAAAAATGCATCCTTTGCATCAAAACCCCTTTTTCAATGCATCATTTGCATAAAAATCCTATCTTTATGCATCATTTGCAATAAAGATCCTTTCTTTAAATCAAAAAGCATCATTTGCAAACATAAAAATGTCATCTTTTCATTAAAGAGTCATTTTTCATCATGCCTTTCCCTTTCCCCAACCTTGGAACGGACCGGTGTAAAAGATCCTATCTTTACATCGTTCCTTCCATTAAAGGTTCACGATTTCTTTAAAAAGGGACACCTTGAACCCTATATCTCCGATTATCGCTTAAGAAAGAGTATGAAGCCTCTATACGAGCTCGACCGTCTTAAAGCGTAGGATTGATGGGCTAAGGACCCTCCTTTTCTAAAGAACCTCATCTTTGACCACAAAGAGAGTCATTCTCTCGATCACGCAAGTCCCGAGGGTCCCGAGGTTTAAAATGCGATGATCACAAGTCATAAGATGAGGACGGGATCATAATCCCGAATACATAAAATTCCAAGGAATCCCGAGCGACAACCAACAAATGGTTTGTACGTCCGGAAGACAACTTGGGACATTCCTCCCTTACTTTCAAACACATGCACACAAGAAAGCACGCAAGCAAGCACGATTAATGAAATCTCGGGAGACTTGCTCCGGCAAGGCACTTTGGGTGAACGCCAAACGTTCTTCCCAAGGGGTAACTTAACCTCCGAACCCATAAAACAACCTTTTTTTCAAAGTTTTGAGGTAATCAAAATGGCGTGGCGACTCCGTTTTTCAAATAACTCGGATGTCTTCAAACTCGCGTGAATCCAACACAAAATTTGGGCACCACATTCACAGTAACGTGACCTCCGAACCCAAATCTCTTATTTCGGGCATTTTTCAAAGTTTTGGCCCTTAAAACAAAAATGGCGTGGCGACTCCGTTTTCCGATTTTATTTGGTTTTCAAAGAAACGAAAAATCGAATTTTTTCCGCGAATTGGAATTCAACATCGTTACAGACATACGCTTGGTTAGACTAAGTCTCGTTCTCAGATCCCGTGAGTTCACTTCCTCTTCCCTGGGGGTTAATTGGCTTCTCAGGTCAACTACCTGGTCTTTCTTCTGGCTGGTATGCCGAGGATGGGGAGTTTCTCGGAGGGCTTGCTTTGGTAGTTTAGCGGGTTTGAGGGGAGGACCTCGTCTCTCACCTCGTCGCTCACTTTGCTCCCTTCCACGAGAGTTTCCCATTGATGGCAGCATGAACTCAGCCATGGAATTGTCAGGATCCAATTGCAATAGGGCAGCCTGTGTCTCATACATTCTTTGCAACGTCTCCATTTGCCTATGCAGCAAAGTGCGTCGATCAATGGTTTGAGTACCTTCTGCTTGGCCGTCGTCGGCCTTCTTTGTCATCTTCCTTCCCGCTCGTTTCTGACTAGGGCGAGTAGAACGAGGAAGGTTAGCTCCCTCTCCCTCGGCATTCGCCTGACCCATGGAACGAAGAGTCATGGCGAGGAGAGGGGGGCCGTCTGGATGAGGTAGAGGAGGAGGGGGAGGTAGTACCTCGGCATCCTGGTTAACATTCACTTGGGTTTGTTCCTCAGCAGTTACACTTGTGAATTGTCCGTCCATTGTAAATCAAGAATTGTAACAGCAAATTTACCAAAAACGAGATTTTTCAACAGATCTCAATTTCAGTCGAAATTAGGGCAAATTTCGATCGCTACGGTAGTATTATAATTGGATTTTACCAAAACCAAAAAATTTTAGGCCACATCGCAAGTTTTAACACAAACTTGGAGAATTCCGGCCAAAATTTGCAGATTTCGGCCGAATTAAGAACAAAGCAGATCCGGAGCAGATTTTTCGTTCTAATCAAGAATAAATTCGGCAGAAAACAGGCTTCAGGCGAACTTTTTCAGGCCAAACAAAGGGTGCTTGAATCGATTTCCCGGCAATGAAACCAATTGATGATGTCAAAATCGTCAAATCAGCTCAAAAACAAGTTGATTTGTCAAATTTTACATCGATTACAGATTACAGCAGTGAGCAGTCAGCAATTGCTCGCATGAGCGGTTCTAAACCCATGTCTAAAATAATATTTAGAGTGAGAACGTATTTTTCACGTCTTTGTTTCATTAAAACTTGGAGAAAATACGAGTATGTATTTTAATATACAAGTCAACTTAGCCTTTATGAAGAAGAGATGGGTCAAGATCACAAATCATGTGAGGAGAAGATCATAAAGGACAATTGATAATAATATTTATGCAAAAAAAAAAAAAAATGCCCATACCCTAATGTTTAATTGGTCCTCTCTAATAAATGCTAATAATTCAAAGTTACTCAACAAATATCATGGATCCTACCCTAGAGCTAAGTACAATAGTTCAATAATTCAAAATTGCATGACAATCCAATTTTTAATGGCTTAAGTTATTATTTAAATGAATGAAATCTCTATACTATATATTAAGAGTAAAGAAAGAGGTCTAATAATTTGCCTTGATTTTGATGAAACCACATCATTTCTAGCCTTTTAATTAGGTAATTTTTCATTTTTCTCTTATTAACTAATATTAGTAAATAATTACTATATAAATTATCTGTTACTATTAATAGTATTAATTAATTATAATAATTACTCCTTCCGTCCCACTTTAAAGTGTATATGGTATAATTTCACGATTTTTTTTTAAATGAATTAAGAATTGAAAGTGGATAGAAGATTAGAGGAGAGAGAATGTAAAGGTTAAAAATATTTAATAGAAGAGAGAATGAGTGAAAGGAATAGTAAGTTAATAAATGGTTTTTTTGTAAATATGTTAACATTAAAAGGGTATAATGAATGGTTTTTGGTAAATATATAAACATTATGAGGGTATAAATGTCCGAAACACTGTTCACATATTTCCATTTATAAAATTGACTATTTGAAGTGAAACGTCCCAAAAAGAAAGTGAACACTTTGAAGTGGGACGAATGGAGTAATATACTCCCTCCGTCCGCTTACAAAGTTCACACTTTCTATTTTGGGCGTCCGTTTACAAAGTTCACACTTTGTTTCTTTTCTAAAAAGGAAACCTTAAATCACTATTCTCTCCACTCATTCTCTCTCCTACATTATTATAATACTCACAAACCATTATAATTTACTATTCCCTCCACTCATTCTCTCTCCTATTTTATTTTCACACTCACAACACTTTCAATATAATACTCTCTCCTTAATTAACGTGTAAACAGTAAGTGTGAACTTACTAGGCGGACGGAGGGAGTATATGATAACTATTTCTACTAACCGTATTAGTTAATTTTAATAGTTATTAGATATAATAACTATTATTATTAATAATCTTAGTTAACCATAATAATTACTATATAGGGTAACTATTACTATTAATAGTATTAGTTAATTGTAATAGTTACTATTACTATTAATAATATTATTTAACTATAATAGTATAAGTTAATTAAAATAGTTATTATATAGGCCGGTAACTATTGTAATTTAACTTATTATTAGTACTACTATTATTTAATCACAATAGTTACTATATAATATATAAGGTAACAATTAAACTTACTATTTAAGGAATAAATACTATTATAGTCAAATATAATTAAAAATGTTATTTTTCTAATAAATTCAAGATTTTTAAATAATAGTATTAGTTACTTATAATAGTTAATATATATGGTAACTATTAATAATGTATGACATAATCATTACTATATATGATAATCGTTAGTTGTTCAACTTACTATATCTATATTATAATAATGTTCAGGAATAACCGTAAGGTAAAGAGCGGTCATGATCTATCTTCAACCACCATAAAGAGCGGCTGTGATTGTCTTCAGGAATAACTTCCTATTGACTTTAAAGAAGGATCCATATTAATCCATAATTGCCCTCATCTAATGGCTATTATTAAACGATTTTATTTCTTTTTAATTTCAATCGTTGGATTATTTTTTAGTAACTAATCTGAGGGCTGACAATGAGCGGTTTCCTTTATTCATTTCTTTTTTTATTTTTGGCAAAAATCATATTTTCATCACTGAACTATAACATTTTTCAAAATGTTCTTACTGGACTATTTTTTTTCTTCAAAATGTTCTCACTGAACTTTTACATTTTTCAAAATGTTCTCATTGTTGACAAATTCGCTTAAAATTTAACGAATCTAGCCACATTAAATATGCATGATTAAAAAATTAAAAAATTATTAATTGTATTTTAATTGTGCGTCAATCAAAGTTCTAAGATTTTTAGGTACATATAAATATTTTAAATTATAATTAGTCACTTTTAGTGAAATTTTAGAAGAGAAGAAACAAATCGAATTGGAATGTTTTATAGCTTGAATCAAATATTAAGATTGTAGTTTAACAAAAAAAAAATTACATTCTTTCACCGGGTTAATCAATTTAACTATTAAGTTCAAATCAAGTAAGGCTAAATATTATCTCAATGATGCTACTGATGTTCGGGTTATGATATAAAACTTTAACCATGCATTAATACATTAAGGCAATCGACCTCTTCATCCCCCCTATGGCATAATACGTTATACACTTTTATAAGACCGATCAAATTCATACTGTCACCGTGTCATTGACACGGGTAAGAGTACTAGTATATATATATATAAAATCACTATTACATCTAATTTTCAATTTAAATGATGATTATATATTAGTTAATCATAACGAGAAACACTATTTTTATTTCTTTTTCATATAAAGGTATTTTAACTTCTTATTGATACCATTTTCAAAATTTTCAATATTCAAAATAAAAAACACTCCCACTAACTCTGTCTCCTTGAACCATTCCAACCCTTCCGTCTATGACTTAGTTCATTGAACCTGGCTTGAACCCTTTGACGTGGATAGGTGTGGACCAGATCCAAGACCCACGGATCCGATCAGTGGTCCAATCGAGCCTGAACCGCCCCAGCCCAATCCGAACGGGCCTAGGTCCAACCGCACCCATGCACTAGCCTAAGCTGAACCTAATCACTGCACCTGAGCCACGAACCTTGATCGATTTTTCTAAAAATCAAAGGCTCCAATAGCTCCTAGCGACGATGCGAAGTGCGCCTCTAAAGCGCCTAATGCGCCCTTCGCGGGTGTGGTCCAAATTGAGCTAGTATAAAATTGGCACAATTGGGCTACTCCTTCCATGGTTGGCCCAAAGTATAACAACTTGATGTCTCCTCCTTGTTTGCTTCCACTTATAAACTAGCATTACTTTACACCTCAAACCAATGTGGGATAACTCTTTCATATCCCATAAACTCTTCATTTTCCCATTTCAAGTTACAATCTTTAGCCATTAATTTCTCATTCAACCGGAAATGATTTTGAGTAAATAAATGCATTTTCTTAATCTACAACAAATGTAGATTATAATTTTGTAACTTATTTCATTAAACAATAAATGAAACCCATTTGAAAATTGGGTCAAAACTTAGTCTGACCTAGTTTCTTAAACCCATTTACAACAATCCCCCACATGAATGACAATTAATGCATGTATGCAGATTCGTCCAAAAGTTCCGGTGAACTACTATTGCATCGGGATAGGTAGCTTATGGCCTTGAACCGTCCCTAGTAAAATACCATCGGATATACTAGCCAGTTGGTAGTGAGACGCTTTGAACCAGTGACAGTATAGTGTATACCATGACAAGAGTACTCACACAATAATAACTCTAACAATTTTTGTTCTCACGTTGTGTCCATTTCGGCCCTGGACCGTATCTCATTCATAAGTGTTCATTTAGAAGCGGCCATATTACTTCTCACTTATATAGGTGATTCATACTATAAAGAGTATCCTGCTATACTCCACCCGAAGGTATAGGAATCATTAAAAGTTTTCTCAACTTATCCTCACCACTGCTGCAGATGCACACACTTGGATGTTCTGGAAATGAATATGAAACAGGTTCCAAGTGTGTAACGACCCTAACCCTAGGCACAATTTTAGTATTATATTATATGCTTTTAATATTATAGTTAATATTATGTGACCATTTTATATCATTAATTTCTTATATGAGGTTGAGAGGATTGGAAAATTAAATAAAGCATCTTGGGAGAAGTATAAAAATAGAAATGGATAAAATAAATAAAATATGGATAGTTAGACTTCTTTGTGTAGGGGAAAGAAGTAAATGATTTGTATGAAAAGATTTTAAAAGATTTTAATTGATTTGAGAAGGGGGGCCATTTTCCCCTCCTTAAATCCCTCATCCTTTTGTCCCCTTTAGTCAATCACCCCATACTCCTCCCATACCTCCCCTATACTTTCCATTCACCTCCTTCCTTCTTCTTCATTTTTCTTCTTCCTCTTTCCCCCAAAAAGCCATGAAAGCCTTCTCCAAGATACCTCTTCTTCCAAGTCCCTAACAAGCTTAAATCTTCTCCATTTTTCAATCCAAGTGTACTTTCGTGTTCGGGGTGAAGAGAGGAGCACATCAAGCTAAGAAGATCATTAATCCACTTCATAATTGCTAAGTAAGTTATTATGACTTCTTTTTAAATATTGCACATTTATGTGTTAAAGAATGTTTTATGAAAAGAAAAGTATATTGTATTTTTAATATGGTTATTTGAGTAAAATGATTATTCAAGATTTAATTGATTTTAGTTATGATATGGGGGCTTAAGTTGAAGGAATGAGGGTATAATGGGAGTAATATGTTAATGACTTGATTGGGGATTATTAGGATTTTCTCTTCTAATTAATGTTCATGAATTATTTGGTGTTGTTATTGTTATTAAAATGGTTATTAGATGCTTGGAAACCTTCTTGTAGTTAAGAAATGGGTTTATATTATAGAATGATGTGGTTGTTTAAGGAAGAGGATCAATAGTGTAAGAAAATGGATTAAATAGATTAAGGAGGTTAAACTTGAATTATGGTATGAAATGGGTGGAAGATTTAGTGATGAATAATTTAGGTTTACATTATTATGGGTTTAATTGATTTATGATGATCCTTGTAAGCTAGGAAATCCTCTTGGTGTTCTTGAATATTGGGCTAGATAAAAAGAAAAGGAATTAAAGCTAAGTAGAAAGGATTGGAAATCTGGATGTGCTGGAAATCGCCTTGGGCGGTCGCCCATAGGGGCTTGTGCGGCCGCCCATGAGGCCAGTAACATCCCTACCTTGAAACCCTCTTGGGCGGTCGCCCAAGAGGTGTGTGCGGTCGCCCAAGAGGGCAGAAACTAGTATTCCTTTTGAAACCCACTTGGGCGGTCGCCCAAGTGGTATGGGCGGTCGCCCAAGTGGTATGGGCGGTCGCCCAAGACCCCAGACCTCATTTTAAAGCTGAGCCTGAATTAGTTTGGTAAGCTTGATTGATCACTTATAAATGGTGACTCTCACTTGGTAAATTGAGCTTGAACCTTCATAGAGACCTTGTGATATAGAATATTGTCAGGAAAAGGGTTGATAAGCTTGAATTGTAACTTCACCAAAGTGATTCAAACTTGGGAAGTAGGACTTACACTTTTATTAATATTATTCGAGGTTGAGTAGTAACTTTGTAAGAATGGTTTACGGTTTAGGTTGGCCTTACTTGCTCCCATACCTTGGTGATTAGTTGAACAGTGTAGAGATTAAAATCACACTAGTGTGTTGGTTAGGAATGTATATGTGTTACATCAATATATTGTATCCCGATTGTGGATTATTTGGTATATGGTTGTATTGTATCCCGATTGTGGATTATTTGGTATTGTTATGTTGTATCCCAGTTGTGGATTATCTGGCATATTGATTATATTGCATCCCGGTGTGGATTATGTGGTTATATGGATACCTTATTTGAACTCATAGTCGTTAATGGTATTATGCATAGTGCATTAAATGGTTGTTGCACTATGGTATTGATTAGCATGAGTATACATTACCATGTTGTTATATTATGAGGCATAGTGTATTAAATGGTTGTTGCACTATGGTATTGATTTGCATGAGTATACATTACCATGTTATTATATTATGAGGCATAGTGTATTAAATGGTTGTTGCACTATGGTATTGATTTGCATGAGTATACATTACCATGTTGTTATATTATTATCCTTTTTGTGGATTTATTTCAAGTATCTATTATGTGCTTGAACGTGTTGATATTCGGGGTATAATGGAATTCAATCAATTATTGATTTGTTCTATAAGTGATTGAGGGTTCATTATACATGACCGTTCCCCTGCGTGGCCACGAGTGGGTGTGCTAACTTGTATTGACCCCAAAAGCTTTACGGACCGTTGCGATTGGTGATTAGGGGAATGCTTACGTATTAAGCCTAAAGCTTTACAAGAGCGATATTATTGTTGGATACTCGATATAGGTATCTTTTCTTATATGGATCTACTGGAGTATGAGTCCTATAAGAGGTGAATGTCTTTGGAGCGGTTCACCCGAATAGAAGAGTTTTACTCCCACGTTGTATGACTTATTGTTCGGACGGGAAAGGTAAAAATGAGGTAACGTAAGGTGTTTACCGCTTTCATAATGTGTTATGTGCTACCATGCTAAGTGTTGCATCTTGTTTGGCATATTGCTGCATTCATAATAGCTTATTGAGATTTATTCTCACCCCTTCCCTTTTACTACTTTAGATTGTGCTGAGATAGGTGACCTGAACCAGTGAGGCCGGGGAAAGAGTTTGGACATTCTTTTGGGACTTATCAGGATAGATATATGAGTGGGTTGTTGGGAGTCACATTTAAGTTTTACTCTTTTACAAGTTGGAAGAAAAACTCTTTTGTCAAACAATGTTAATTAGGATTTTCAATGTAATTAATCAAGTATGGTTATTAAAGTATTTGTTTAAATTCCTCCAAGTGGAGAGATATTTATTTGATTTTGTTTATGGAAAAATTGAGAATTGGTTTTCTTGTAAAGGCAATAAAAGTTTTAAAAATCTAAGATGAGTTTTCTTAGTTTGAGCTTCCCAAGCTCGGGACACGCGTTAGGTCTCGGGTTGGGGTGCTCACAGTTGGTATCAGAGCTTAGTTTAGAGGTCAAGGGTAGATGTCTAAACTAAGGGGGAATGTGTGGTAATTGACGCCGAGTGTTTAGTGCAGGAGTTTGTTCTAATGGCTGGAAACAATGATGACCAGCGAAAGGTTCTAGAAAATGAAAGATGTTTAAATTGTAGCCTTACAGTCATGGTATTTTAGTGATGAATTCAAATGGTCTTGGGTTGAATATGGAAAATGTTACAGGTGAGTTAATACATTTTACTTGAGTTGAAATTGTTAATTTAGTTGAGATATGGTATAGTGAAGTTTTGGTATAATCTTGATGTTAAGAAAAATGATTTAAGTATGTAGTAATATTTAGGGTTTATTTTCATGAAGTTGGCTAAGATGTAAAGTTGTTGTTATATGAGTTGTACAATGATATTATTATCGTATAAATGATTTTGGATAAGTTGACAATTTGTTTGGTGGTTAGAATATGAGAAAGGGGTTTGGAAATGAGTAGAGTAATAGTTTGATCAAATATAGGTGGTAATTGAAAGAGTATTATAAAGGTTAATATATGGTGGAGAGAATATTGTTGTGTGGCTTGTGATGTGTAAAAATAATGAAAATAACTTGAGTAGTGGGTGAATGAATATGGCAACTAGTGATAATAAGATATGATTTAATGTGGGAAGGTAGAGTAATAGGGTTATAGGACTTGGAGACAGTATGTGGTATCATTTGAGAACTTTATGCTTAAAATTGACTAAGTGGTATAGTTGTTGTTGAATTGTGGTCTTATATAGTATATGATGTATTAGGTGATATATATGGTGATTGTAGTGGTTAGTCAATTAAAAGGGCTTTAGAAATAAACAGGAAAGGGTGATTTTGGAATGAATGTGGTAAGGTTGATATTCAAAGTTATTGAGAATTATGTATCCATTTTAGTTAAGTTATAATGATCATAAAAGGATTTGAAGAAAGATTTAATAATAGCAATATTGTCTAGAGTAAAATGGTGTTGTAAAGTAAAGGCCTATGGTCAAGTATGTGTTTCGGTTCCAGGAGAGATAGATCCCTCAGGGGTCACTAGAGGTAAAATTTCCTGTCTCAGAAGTTAGGGGTTATATTTTATTGATCTTGTTTCATATCATTATGTGTGGCATAGCATGTTGCTTCTATGTGGCATACATTACTTGAGAAATTGTTTTATTGTTAGAGGATTCTGCTCTTATAAGAGAATACCTCGAATCTCCTTTGGTTTGCCACGATGGTGATGTGGTTAGCTGGGCATGTATTGCCAGTTGATTTGGTATGATTACCGATGTGTAATTATGAAATATACTTGACCTGGATGGTTAAGTAGTTGTTGTGTATTGGTAGACTATCATAATAAATGAGTCTCCTTTTCTAAGACTAATTTGCTTATATTAATATTTGGCATAGATAAACCTTTACATGGTATTCTTGTTATATATGCATTAAAGGCAGAAAGTTTTGGTTAAAGATATGAAGGGTAATTAGTATGTGTTCGACTTGCATAAGAAGTCTTTCCAGAAGTTTTATGTGCTAGTTGTGAGTAGATGGTAATTGTGTTTCCATCCAGGTATATCATGTGTTGATTCTAAGTATGATAATCAGAATTTTAATCCTTATCTTGGTGGCTTTATGATAGTTATGATTGATGATCTCCTTAGTTATTTAAAGTTATGAGAGGATCAATTGTGAGTTGTGTTATTTACCTTTAGTAGGAAGTCATTGTTTGAGGAAGTGTGAGTTGGCTTGAGAGGATTTCAAATTTTGGGTTCTACAGTCTTAAGCTTGGATGTTACCATGGATCTTGCAAGAATTGAGTCCGTGATCTTTGGGTTGGCAAGTACTACCGAAGGAATTTTTAGGGAATTCTTGAGAATTGTAAAATCATTGATTTAGTTAACACTAAAGAATATATAAATGGTGTAGGATGTACTAAGGATGAATCATATAGATAGAGATGGAGAATAGATTGACTATAGGTCCGATCCTTACCTTACTTAATGGATGTGAGGACTTTGTGAAAATTTAAGTGCGTATTAAAGGAGAATTAGATGGTGATATTATGAGAATTGGGAAAGTAATAGCGTATGCTTCGAGGAAGTTGGCTTAGATAAACCGGAATTTTCTTACCCTCTACTCGAGAGTGGCTGCAATTGTTTTATGTGAGAACTTTACCTTTTGGAAGCTCTCTTGTGGAATTTGTTACCGATCCTAAGAGTTGGAGGATTTAGTTACTTAAAAGGAAGAGATTTGAAGACTATCTAGATTCTTGAAAAATAGGTTGTGTGTGGTGTGATGGACTTCCTTTCAAGTTGAGAAGTTAGCTAACCTTAGCAAGTTTATGTAATAACAGTTTTTAGTTTAGCATTGGAATGGGTACTGTACAAAGTGATATGGACAAGTTTAATTGTATAATCCTTCGTGCGTATGGAGTTCTGCAGTTAAGGATGATTTGGCGGATTTGACTTATGTGGGAAAACTGTTGAGAGTTATTAGAATGATAGTTTAGGGAATTGAAATTCTAGGGTATTCGGGTTGTGAAAATGTATAGAAGAATCATGCCGTTAAGGAAACTAGTGAAAGTTGTAATTTGAGATTCGTGAGAGGAACCTTTGCTAGTCGATCTTTGAGGTAAGTCTTTTTAAAAATTCGGGGCGAATTTTCTTTAAGGGGGAGTGAGTGTAACGACCCTAACCCTAGGCACAATTTTAGTATTATATTATATGCTTTTAATATTATTGTTAATATTATGTGATCATTTTATATCATTAATTTCTTATATGAGGTTGAGAGGATTGGAAAATTAAATAAAGCATCTTGGGAGAAGTATAAAAATAGAAATGGATAAAATAAATAAAATATGGGTAGTTAGACTTCTTTATGTAGGGAAAAGAAGTAAATGATTTAAATGAAAAGATTTTAAAAGATTTTAATTGATTTGAGAAGGGGGGCCATTTTCCCCTCCTTAAATCCCTCATCCTTTTGTCCCCTTTAGTCAATCACCCCATACTCCTCCCATACCTCCCCTATACTTTCCATTCACCTCCTTCCTTCTTCTTCATTTTTCTTCTTCCTCTTTCCCCCAAAAAGCCATGAAAGCCTTCTCCAAGATACCTCTTCTTCCAAGTTCCTAACAAGCTTAAATCTTCTCCATTTTTCAATCCAAGTGTACTTTCGTGTTCGGGGTGAAGAGAGGAGCACATCAAGCTAAGAAGATCATTAATCCACTTCATAATTGCTAAGTAAGTTATTATGACTTCTTTCTAAATATTGCACATTTATGTGTTAATGAATGTTTTATGAAAAGAAAATTATATTGTATTTTTAATATGGTTATTTGAGTAAAATGATTATTCAAGATTTAATTGATTTTAGTTATGATATGGGGGCTTAAGTTGAAGGAATGAGGGTATAATGGGAGTAATATGTTAATGACTTGATTGGGGATTATTAGGATTTTCTCTTCTAATTAATGTTCATGAATTATTTGGTGTTGTTATTGTTATTAAAATGGTTATTAGATGCTTGGAAACCTTCTTGTAGTTAAGAAATGGGTTTATGTTATAGAATGATGTGGTTGTTTAAGGAAGAGGATCAATAGTGTAAGAAAATGGATTAAATAGATTAAGGAGGTTAAACTTGAATTATGGTATGAAATGGGTGGAAGATTTAGTGATGAATAATTTAGGTTTACATTATTATGGGTTTAATTGATTTATGATGATCCTTGTAAGCTAGGAAATCCTCTTGGTGTTCTTGAATATTGGGCTAGATAAAAAGAAAATGAATTAAAGCTAAGTAGAAAGGATTGGAAATCTGGATGTGCTGGAAATCGCCTTGGGCGGTCGCCCATAGGGGCTTGTGCGGCCGCCCATGAGGCCAGTAACATCCCTACCTTTAAACCCTCTTGGGCGGTCGCCCAAGAGGTGTGTGCGGTCGCCCAAGAGGGCAGAAACTAGTATTCCTTTTGAAACCCACTTGGGCGGTCGCCCAAGTGGTATGGGCGGTCGCCCAAGACCCCGAACCTCATTTTAAAGCCGAGCTGAATTAGTTTGGTAAGCTTGATTGATCACTTATAAATGGTGACTCCCACTTGGTAAATTGAGCTTGAACCTTCATAGAGACCTTGTGATATAGAATATTGTCAGGAAAAGGGTTGATAAGCTTGAATTGTAACTTCACCAAAGTGATTCAAACTTGGGAAGTAGGACTTACACTTTTATTAATATTATTCGAGGTTGAGTAGTAACTTTGTAAGAATGGTTTACGGTTTAGGTTGGCCTTACTTGCTCCCATACCTTGGTGATTAGTTGAACAGTGTAGAGATTAAAATCACACTAGTGTGTTGGTTAGGAATGTATATGTGTTACATCAATATATTGTATCCCGATTGTGGATTATTTGGTATATGGTTGTATTGTATCCCGATTGTGGATTATTTGGTATTGTTATATTGTATCCCAGTTGTGGATTATCTGGCATATTGATTATATTGCATCCCGGTGTGGATTATGTGGTTATATGGATACCTTATTTGAACTCATAGTCGTTAATGGTATTATGCATAGTGTATTAAATGGTTGTTGCACTATGGTATTGATTAGCATGAGTATACATTACCATGTTGTTATATTATGAGGCATAGTGTATTAAATGGTTGTTGCACTATGGTATTGATTTGCATGAGTATACATTACCATGTTGTTATATTATGAGGCATAGTGTATTAAATGGTTGTTGCACTATGGTATTGATTTGCATGAGTATACATTACCATGTTGTTATATTATTATCCCTTTTTGTGGATTTATTTCAAGTATCTATTATGTGCTTGAACGTGTTGATATTCGGGGGTATAATGGAATTCAATAAATTATTGATTTGTTCTATAAGTGATTGAGGGTTCATTATACACATGACCGTTCCCTCTGTGGCCACAGAGTGGGTGTGCTAACGACCGTATTGACCCAAAAGCTTTACAGACCGTTGCGATTGGTGATTAGGGGGAATGCTTCTGTATTAAGCCTAAAGCTTTACAGTAGCGATATTATTGTTGGATACTCTGATATAGGTATCTTTTCTTATATGGATCTCTGGAGTATGAGTCCTATAAGAGGTGAATGTGCTGGAGGCAGTTCACCAAATAGAAGAGTTTTACTCCCACGTTGTATGACTTATTGTTCAGACGGGAAAGGTAAAATGAGGTAACGTAAGGTGTTTACCGCTTTCATAATGTGTTATGTGCTACCATGCTAAGTGTTGCATCTTGTTTGGCATATTGCTGCATTCATAATAGCTTATTGAGATTTATTCTCACCCCTTCCCTTTTACTACTTTAGATTGTGCTGAGATAGGTGACCTGAACCAGTGAGGCCGGGGAAAGAGTTTGGACATTCTTTTGGGACTTATCAGGATAGATATATGAGTGGGTTGTTGGGAGTCACATTTAAGTTTTACTCTTTTACAAGTTGGAAGAAAAACTCTTTTGTCAAACAATGTTAATTAGGATTTTCAATGTAATTAATCAAGTATGGTTATTAAAGTATTTGTTTAAATTCCTCCAAGTGGAGAGATATTTATTTGATTTTGTTTATGGAAAAATTGAGAATTGGTTTTCTTGTAAAGGCAATAAAAGTTTTAAAAATCTAAGATGAGTTTTCTTAGTTTGAGCTTCCCAAGCTCGGGACACGCGTTAGGTCCCGGGTTGGGGTGCTCACAAAGTGTTTCTACCGAACTCATAACTTAGTTTTCTCATTGAACTAAGGGTCTGGGATCTCCATTTCTTAAGGTTGAGTGTCCACTATGAGTTCTTTTGTTGTGGGTTTTAAACCCATTCCCCTTAACAGTTTATACAGTTGATCTTTATTTATACCTTTCATAAACGGATCCGCTATGTTATCATTTGACTTTACATAGTCAATTGTGATAACACCATTTTTGATCAACTGTCTAATGGTATTATGTCTACGACGAATATGTCTACACTTACCATTATACATACTATTCTGTGCCCTTCCTATTGCTGATTGACTATCACAATGTATCATAACAGCAGGCACAAGCTTACTCCAACAAGGAATATCCTCCAAGAAGTTCTTAAGCCATTCTACTTCTTCTCCAGCTTTATCTTAAGATATAAACTCAGATTCCATCGTGGATCTAGCTATACACGTTTGTTTGGAGGATTTCCATGATACCGCTCCTCCATCAATTGTGAATACATATCCATTTGTGGATTTAGAGTCTTTTGTATCTGATATCTAATTAGAATCACAGTATCCTTCTAATACTGCTGCATATCTCTTATAAAGTATCCCATGATTCATTTTATACTTTAAATATCTCAATACCCTTAATAGGGCCTTCCAGTGATCCGCACTGGGATTACTAGTGAACCTACTTAGTTTGCTCACTGAATATGCGATGTCTGGATGTGTACAATTCGTTAAGTACATCAGACTTCCAATTATTCTTGCATATTTCAATTGAGAAACTGGTTTCCCTTTGTTCTTTGCTAAGTGTAGAGTCAAATCTACCGGTGTCTTAGCCGGAGGGTCATTAATGACATCGAACTTTCAAAGTACATTTTCTAGATAATGGGACTGTGACAGAACTATTCCTTTTGATGTTCTAGAAATCTTTATTCCTAATATAACATCAGCTAATCCCATGTCTTTCATGTCAAAGTGCTTCTTTAACATGCCTTTAGTATTCATGACTAGTTAATGAGTACTTCCCATTATCAACATGTCGTCTACATAAAGACAGACAATTACAAATGATTCAGATGTTCCTTTGATGTAGATACATTTGTCACATTCATTTATCTTGAATCCGTTTGACAACATCGTTCGGTCAAACTTCTCATGCCATTGTTTAGGTGCTTGTTTTAGTTCGTACAGCGACTTTACAAGTTTACACACCTTCTTTTCTTTACCTGGAACAATGAACCCTTCGGGTTGTTCTATATAAATCTCTTCATCTAGCTCTCCCTTCAAGAAAGCTATTTTCACATCCATCTGGTGTATCTCAAGATTATGCACGGCTGTAATTGCTATAAGAACACGTATGGATGTGATCCTTATGACAGGAAATATGTATCGAAGAAGTCATATCCCTCCTTTTGTTTAAACCCTTTGGCTACTAGTCGGGCTTTGTAATTATCGATAGATCCATCTGCCTTATACTTCTTTTTAAGGATCCACTTGCAACCTAACGGTTTGCATCCTGGAGGAAGATCAACCAACTCCCAAGTATTATTATGCATTATGAACTCTATTTCACTGTTAATAGCTTCTTTCCAGAACGGACTATCCGGACCAGATAAATCTTCCTTAACAGTAGCTGGTTCGTTTTCTAACATATATAATAGAAAATCAGGACCAAAAGACTTTTCCACTCTTGCCCTTTTACTACGTCTTGGTCCTTCATCTTCTTCTTGAGATGGACCAGTTGTAGTTTCATAAGTTCTCTTATTAGAACTTGCATCTTTCCTATCTTTGGCAGGAAAGATATTTTCAAAGAATACAACATTCCTTGATTCTATTGTCATTCCTTCATTCATATCAGGAATGTCTGACTTGTGCACTATAAACCTATATGCACTACTATTGTTAGCATATCCAATAAAGATGAAGTCAATTGTCTTTGGACCGATTTTGACTTGATTTGGCTTAGGTACTTCAACCTTAGCCAGACACCCCCACACTTTAAAGGTATTTATAGCACGACTTACGATTATGCCATAATTCGTAAGGTGTTTCGTTAATTCCTTTCTTGGGTATCTTATTAAGAATGTAGTTTGAAGTCAGTATTGCTTCCCCCCACATGTTGTCGTGTAAGCCTGAACTGATTAAAAATGCATTCATCATTTCTTTAGAGTGCGATTCTTACGTTCAGCTACTCCATTAGATTGAGGTGTATATGGAGCTGTCGTTTGATGAATAATGCCAGATTCCCATCATAATACTTCAAATAGAGCAACATATTCTCCTCATCTATCACTTCTAATCTTCTTAATTTTTACATTAAGTTGATTTTAAACTTCATTCTTATAAGTTTGGAAAGCCCCTAAAGCTTCATCCTTACTTTTCAATAGATATACATAACAGTACTTCGTGCAATAGTCTATAAATGTAATGAAGTACTTTTTCCCACCTCGAGTTTGCACTAACTTTAAATCACAAATATCTGTGTGAATTAATTCCAGAGGTGTTATTCTTATTACTGTTTCAAATGGCCCTTTAGTCATTTTTGCTTCAACGCAAACTTCACACTTATCAGTTGAATCGGATTTTGATATTTGAATTAAATCATGATTCACTAATTTTTTTAATTGTGTTAAAGTTTACATGACCTAATCTATCATGCCATAAATTAGGACTATCCAACAAGTAAACATAAGAAACAACATTTTTATTCTTCGCTTCAGAGCGGATAACATTCATTACATTCATCTTGAAAAGGCCTTTCTCAAGGTAACCTTTTCTAAGGAAAATACCATTTTTGGTCAGTACAAATTTATCAGATTCAAACACCAATATAAAATTGGCCTTACTTAACAAAGCCCCAGAGACTAAGTTCTTGCGGATGTCCGGGACATGCAGCACATCCATCAAAGTCAGCTCCTTGCCTGAAGTCATCTTCAGAACAACTTTTCCAATGCCCACTACATTGGAAGTAGCAGCATTTCCCATATAGAGCTTCCTTCCGGAACAAGGAGTGTAGGAAGAGAAACTCTCCTTATCTGCACATATGTGGCTGGTAGCACCGGTGTCTATCCACCACTCTCTTGTATTATCATCCAATTTAGCCACATTGGCTTCAAATACCACAGCTGCAAAGTCAAGCTCCATATCATCAACAATGTTTGCTTGATTCCTGTTGCCTCTCTGGTCTTCCTTCTTCGGGTACCGGCAATCCTTAGCTAAATGTCCAGACTTGCCACAGTTGTAGCAAGATCCTTTGAAATTCTTGGCTGGCTTCTTTCTAGCATTTCCTGAATGCTTCCTCTTCTTACGATTGCTTGTGCTAGCTTTAGCAAGATTAACCTTTGCTTCCATCTTTCCTTTGTTAGCCTTAGCTTCAGCCTTGGCCTCATTCTTCATGTTGTTTTCCTCAATCTGAAGACGAATAACCAGGTCTTTAAGACTCATTTCCTTACGCTTATGTTTGAGATAATTCTTGAAGTCCTCCATGCTGGCGGCAATTTTTCAATGATTGATGCCACCTTAAATGATTCATTCATAACCATTCCTTCAGCAGTTAACCCATGCAGGATCAACTGAAACTCATCAACCTGGATGGCTACGGTCTTTGAGTCAACCATCTTGAAATCAAGGTACTTGCCAACAACAAACTTCTTTGAACCGGCATCCTCGATTTTGTACTTTCGCTCCAAAAGTGTTCCATAACTCTTTGGCCGTCTCCACGAGACAGTACACATTTATAGGCTATCATCCATCCCATTCATGATGTAATTCCTACACAAAAAATTACCATGATCCCATGCCTCTTTGGCAACCCTCCTTTGATGGTCGGGATCATTAATTGGTAGGGGGATCCTCCTTTAAGAACTTCTGCAGACTGAGGGTGGTCAAGTAAAACAGCATCTTTTGCTGCCATCTCTTGAAGTCCACCCCAGTGAACTTGGTTGGTTTCCCACCATGTGCCGGGTGAGTCGGAGCAGGAGCAGGTGCAACATTTCGATTAGTTGCATCAATTTCCGGGTTGGGAGTAGCCCCAGAAGACTGGGAGGCATCGGTTTCGTTCGCCATCTCTTAAGAAACATAAAATACTTCTTACAATTGTTAGGAAATTTAACAGAAAATGTAACGGCTTCATAAAAGATAACGGAAAAACTAACGGACAGAATAACAAACTGAAAATTAAGTCGAGGCTTGTGTTTGACACAATCTCCGTAAGAAGTATTGCCCCGCACTGGTGCTGACGGTACTCTGACAATCTCCTCGTAAGATGCAACGAATTTACAATCATTAGTAGAAGCACTTCAAACTAACGACTTCGGCGAACAAACTAACTGTTTGGAACTTCTGGACTTGAAAGGAATATTTATGCTACAATATGCTTTCTCTCTCTAATTGCTATTGAATGCTAAATCACTGAATGAATGGAATGAGAATTGACAAACTGCAGGGAACTATTTATAGATAATGAAGAGTTGTGGTGTCCTTTCGGAATAACCACAACTGGCACCTGGTGAATTTCATCTGTTGGATCTGATCTTGATGGAGGGTGGAGATCATCTGACCTGCCAGCACTTATTCGAACTGGCTCCTTGAACCATTCCAACCCTTTCGTCTATGACTTGGTTCATTGAACCTGGCTTGAACCCATTGGCGTGGATAGGTGTGGACCAGATCCAAGACTCGCAGATCCGATCCGTGGTCCAACCGAGTCCTGCACCGCCCCAGCCCAATCCGAACGGGCCTAGGCCCAACCGCACCCATGCACTAGCCTAAGCTGAACCTAACCACTGCACCTGAGCCACGAACCTTGATCGATTTTTCTAAAAATCAAAGGCTCCAATAGCTTTTAGCGACGATGCGCACGTGCGCCTCTAAAGCGCCCAATGCGCCATTCGCGGGTGTGATCCAAATTGAGTTAGTATAAAATTGACACAATTGGGCTACTTCTTTCATGCTTGGCCCAATGATCCACCTAGGTTGGCTCAAAGAGGAACAACTTGATGCCCCCTCCTTGTTTGCATTCACTTATAAACTAGCATTACTTTACATATCAAAGCAATGTGGGATAACTCTTTCATATCCCATAAACTCTTCATTTTTCCATTTCAAGTTACAATCTTTAGCCATTAATTTCTCATTCACCCGAAAATGATTTTGAATAAATAAATGCATTTTCTTAATCTATAACAAATGTAGATTATAATTTTATAACTTATTTCATTAAACAATAAATAAAACCCATTTAAAAATTGAGTCAAAACTTGATCATACCTAATTTCTTAAGCCCATTTACAACAACATTTTGGCATCGTAAGGAAAGGAGTAGTTATAGTACTCTCTTTGATCCATAATAAATATTACCAAATAGAAAACACGAAAATTAAAGCATAATTAGTTCTCCTTCCGTTTCGGTCGAAGTATCCTAAAATGGGTTTGACGCGGGAATTAAGGAAAGTGATGTAAGAAAGAGAAAAGTTTAAATGTTGTGAGTATGAAAAATTAAATAGGAGAGAGAATGAGTGTGAGGAATAGTTAGGAGAGAGAATGTTGTGAGTGTAAAAGTAAAGTAGGAGAGAGAAAAAGTGGGTGGAATAGTGAAAAAACTTTCCTTTTTTGGGTATGAAACATTTTAAATAGGACGCTCAAAATAAAAAGTTGGGACACTTCGACCGAAACGGAAGGAGTATAATATTAATAGTTGAGTGGATTTGTGGGTATATAAAGTGGTCGTGGTGGTAAATGTAAGAGAGGTTGAAATATGATGGGTACTTGTATCGTTGCAATAAGCTGTAAGTTGTAACTAAATGGTCATTGAAAATAAAAGTATTTTTCTCTACGTCTCTCAAAATGAATGTTAAAAAATATATATCAAATTTCTCTTAATCGATTAGAAACAAGTTTGATTTTTTTTTAATGATATTCATTTTGGTACGTAATGAGTATAATTTGTCAATTTTAAGTTATAACCGTTGTTACGAGACAAAAAAAATTAGGGACAAAGGAATAAATCAAAGTAAATATGCTCATCTGATTTCGATTTCCTTTTCGAACATCCTATTCACGATTTTCGATTTCAGCGGGCTGTTTCAATTCTGGTAGTTGTATTGTTGCAATAAGATTGTTTATTAATAAAAAACAAACTTTTTTGATAAAATAGAGTCGATTTTTTATCCAATTTCGAATTATCGATTCAACAGTTACAGAAAAGGGAAGATTCAAAAGCGAATCAAATAACCATTGGTTTCCGTTTCATTTGATTTCGATTTTCGATCTTTACATCATTCTGGTTCAAATTTGAGTATGTCTAAAAAATAAAACAAAGAGGAAAGTGTACTCATAGTTTTTGGCAAGATCTAACGGTTGTGAATCGTCTATTTAGCCGCATTCACATTTTTATTTGGTACCATCTTCCCTACTATAAATACAAATTTGTTGTACACTTTGGAGTGATTGCATTTAATTCTACTCTCTCCCACCCAATTGGTTGGAAGGTTTTTCAAGTTTAGGTTTGGATGTTGCCCATGAAATCATTAATGTAAAGTTGGCAAAAATTATACTTCCTTCGTCTCAATAAAAGCTTCACTAATTATCCAAAAGGACGTCTCGTTAGAAGCTTCACGTTTCCTTTTTTGGCAAAGAATCTTTACTATTTCCTTCACTCATTCTCTCTCCTACATTATTTTAATACTCACAACACCATTATAATTTACTATTCCCTCCACTAATTCTCTCTCCTATTTTCAAATTACACTCACAACATTTTTTTTCCCTCCCATTTCCATAATTTGCGTGCTCACCCAAAAGGGTGAAGCACTTATTGGGACGGAGGGAGTATTATCATTACTGAATTATAATATTTTTAAAATGTTCTCACTGAACTATTTTTTTTTTCAAAATGTTCTCATTATTTTTTTACATTTTTCAAAATGTGCTTACGCCGACAATAAATTTGCTTAAAATTTAACGAAATATAGTCAAATTACCTCATATGACTAGTTTTGTTAGATACGATCTAGGATAAATAATTTCTTGGGGAAATTAATTTGTAATATTTCTTATAAACTATGTGCTAATGACATTTTACGTTTAAAAAAATTATAGTGTTCATCATACATGTCAACAATGTTAACATATTTGTTGAAACTTAACGAACATTATTCACATTAAGTTAGATGACTAAATTTCTTTATATTTTTAGTATGTTGATGGGAATTTTTTCCCAAATAATCCCGTTTTACTTTTTTATTTACCAAAATGACTTACTGTTCAAACTATTGCCCAGAATGTCCTCTTTTTTGAAACTCGCTACACCGTGTAGCGAGTTTGACTAGGGTTGGTCAAAACTCGCTACACCGTGTAGCGAGTATAGGGCAATTAATTAGGCCGTTGGAAAATTAATTACGGCATTTAATTAAACAAAACTCGCTACACGGTGTAGCGAGTTTGTATTAAACTCGCTACACCGTGTAGCGAGTTATTTAAAACCCTTTTCACCAGTTTACGTCTTCATTCAAACAATTTCAAAAGAAAAAAAAAACTTCAGCATATCACCGCCGCCTAGGGAGAGAAGAAGAGAAGAAGGGAAGAAGAAGAAGGAGGATCGATCAACCAACCAAGGAAGAATTTGTCGAGTAATTCAACTTTTTATTAATTGTAAGTTTAAATTTTTGTATTGTATTAAATTTTTACTTTGATTTTATTATTTATTTACTTATAATTTATAATTTTTTTTAATTTTTTATATGATGTTGTAATTGCATTTTGATGACATTGTTTATACACAAATAAGTCTCAAGGAATTTTTTTTGATTTTTTTTTATATTTAGTTTTTTTAATCCGAATTTTTTTATTATTTAGTTTTTTTAATCCGAATTTATAATTCAATCAAGGGAATTTGTTATTATATTTAGTTTTTTTAATCCGAATTTTTTTATTATTTATTTACTTATAATTTATTTACTTACAATTTAGGATTTTTTTTTAATTTTTTTTGATGTCATTGTTAATCCGAAAATATGAATGTTTGTTTAATTACTCTCTATTTTTTTTTTGTTATTAAATTTAGTTTTGTTGTGCCGAAAAAATGAGATAGTAATGTTTATTAATTTACTTGCAATTTAGGATATTTTTTTAGTGAATTCGATTAACACATCTTGGTTGATGATAACTAGGCATGAGCAAGAAGTAGGCATATCAACATATATAACCTAATTGTAGGATCGTTTTAGAAAAATACTCAAATTCAATTAATGTGCACCCGAAACCGAAACCGTTATTAAGAACCCAAATTTGGATATGTTTTTAAGAAAAGCTATCGGGTGAACTTTCACATTAGTAATCTTGCTAGCACTTCTTTAGTAAGTATTTCCATTCATTAATATGATAGGTCTACCCCAAATTTGGATCCCTTCTCCTTTGTTTTTTAAAAAGATAAATAAAAATTAAGAAGTATACATTATTAAGACGTTGTAGGTATAAATAATAGGATATGAATTATTAGTGAGATAGCAAAATAGGATAGAAATTAATATACCTATAACAACATCCCTAATCTCATATACTTATATCCCAAACCCTAAACCCTAAATCAGATAGGTCTACCCCAAATTCTTAAAATATGATTTATTGTTCAAACTTTTTTTATAAAAAAAAACTGCATCCTTTTTTTTCAAAAACGCATGAGGATTACTTTTGAAGTATTACTTAGTATATAGGCTGGAAACCAAGAACTTCCCCACAGGCACTTCTTGGAAGTGTGGGATAACTTTGGATTACAATGCCACGTACTAGTAATTACATTTTTTGTATTCTTTTATTTATTTTCTTGCCTTATAGAACAATAACCAACCTTGATATTGAAATAAATAGATGAAAGCGTTCATTGATCCCGGGCCTATCGATACATCTGTTCTGACCCGCCATGCGGACCATAGGGCTAGGTATATTTGGTCCGGGTGGCCGGTTTCTAGTCCTCTCGTTTTTCGTCATGGTGCCGCCTTGCCAGGCGTATTAGCTCCTGTCATATTATTGAGACCGGCAGAGCTGATTCAGTGGAGTGCGCACTACATAGGCCGGATACAAGATACGATTTTGCATTGCTGAGGCCTTGATCGAGAGATGGCGTCCGAGACTCCATACGTTCCATCTCCCTTGGTGAGATGACGATCACCCTACAGGATATCGGCATGATTTGCGGGTTGCCGATTGATGGGGATGCTGTTACTGATGATGGGTTTCCAGTACATATAGACTGGCGGGCTGAGTGTCAGGAGTATTTAGGGGCCGTCCCTGGAGACGGAGATATAGATGGGAGCAGTCTGAAGCTCCGGTGGATTACCTGGCGTTTCACACACTTTAGTGACCTCCCTGATCATACTGCTCCAGAGATTGTGGATCAGTACGTACGGGCTTATATCTTGCTTGCCTTGGGTTCTACGATCATGCATGATCGTACGAACAACAAGGTTAAGCTATGTTATCTCCCGCTGCTTAGGGATGTTTCTAGGGTCGTGAGTACAGCTGGGAGTGCTACGCTGCTTTCCCGTATCGAGAGTTATGTGGTGCGACGCACCCTCACACGAGACAAAGGCGGAGGATTTCTCAACGTTCTACGTATTTTATTTCATTTTAATGTTCATTATGTTTTTAAGTTTTATTTCAAATTTGCGGCATTATTACTTAGTTTTTGATATACATTTATTTCATATAGATCCGGGCTTGGGAGAGGTTGACATGTGTGAGGCCGCAGATCCGTTATCGACTCGTAGACCCGTACTCACGTCATCATGCCCCTCGGATGCAGGTATACATATATCATACTTTATTTTCTCGTCGTTAATGTTTTTATTTTTTTTGAACAAAATCTTATAATTATTTTGTTTATGAAATTTCAGTTGGACGCAGGCTTCGCTTGATCTAAGAGAGGTTACTGCACATAGCTCGCGAGGCTATCGGGATCACTCGGCTCGGCCGAACGAGGGTCACGTGGTGTGGCACCTTATGAGGGGAGACCCGCTCCGGCCTACCGCACCGAGGGTGAGGAGATATGGTTGGCGAAGGTCCCTCTCATATGCTTTGAGAGGGTTGAGTGGCATCTCGCCCGATCGCGTGATGAGGCGCTTGGCTCGAGACAGCTTTATCCCAAAGACTGCTCGACACCGGCGTGGAGTTGCACCGTTCGCACGGCGGAAGGAGTACGACGAGATGGGGTGACCACCATCGCCCACTTGTTACACTATGGGGACAGCCACGAGAATTTGGTTTCCGGGTGTTCGGCTTCCACGATATGACTTACACCGACCCGTATATGGTATGGTATAGGGACATAACGTGTAGGTTTGTGCAGCAGCCTCACTCACGTAGAGGTGGATGGATACCGCCTGCTCCGCCCTCGCCATAGAGTTTATGGTAAGTTTTTACATTTTTAAAGTTTTTATTTCTAATTTTTTTTTTAAAGAAAACATCAATTATTAACTTATGTCTCTCGTTATTATATATATTTTTGATATAAAAACAAAGTGCACTTTCGCCGCATGCATGTCGCCAATGAGAGGGATGAGCATCCCCACCAAGCCGAAATGCGGGAGATTGTGACACACGGGTTCAGGGGAGTTAGGGAGCTCCACCGCCTTCGCCCGCCGCACCTCCCCCACCGTAGATCGCGCATGTGGACAACCTCGACAACGTCGGCGACGTCGTGGACAGGCAGAACCACCACCCCAAATGGATTTGCACGATGAGCCCGAGCCCGAGCCCGAGCCCGAGCCTCAAGCGCAGACCCAGACCGATACATCTTATGATCGGGCTGTCACAAACACCGCCCACGCCACAAAAGATGATTTTGAGCGTTGGAGCGGGGGTTTCGGGGGGACTGGGACTGGGGGTGCCGGAGGGAGTGGGTGGGGGGTGGCAGTGGGGGTGGCTGGGGGGGTGGCAGTGGGGGTGGCTGGGGGGGTGGCAGTGGGGGTGGCTGGGCGGGTGGCAGTGGGAGTGCCCAGGCATACCCTTCCCCTGGACCATCCACTATGGGCTTCAGCGCTTATACGAGTGGAAGTGGGTTGAGGACTCCTTTATCACATGCACGGTTCCATGGTTTCGTCGATCCGGCTCAGATGACCCCTGAAGAAGAGCAACTGCAGGAACAAATGCTTAGAAGAGGGTCTCGGCTCCGGAATCCGCCTGATCCCTACACCCCGTCTTACTATGATAATAGGTAGAGAGTTCACTTTTTTTTTTTGGGCCAAAATTGGAGTGGCCGATTTTCACTAAACTCGCTACACGGTGTAGCGAGTTTAGTGAAAATCGCTTCACGGTGTAGCGATTATAAATGTACATTTCCAATTCTTGTATTCCAGCATAATAAGTTTCTGTAAAAGGGAGCGTCCGCTCCCAATGTGGCGGAGCGTCCGCTCCCAAGCTGCCTGTAATGTAATATGTACCTTTTTTTGCAATTATGCCAAACATAAATTAAAATTTAATACTTAATTAAAATAAAACTGAAACTGAAAAATTACATTCAACTCAAATATAAATTACATTGGACTTTTCAAGTTTAATGAAAACGACATAAAATAAAACTGAACTGAAACTGAATCCAATTCAAGCCAAACATAAATTACATTAAAAACATTCTTCTACTCCCTAAGGTTCGGGCATCTACGACGATTGTGCCCTTCCTGATGGCATTTATTTGAACACATACTCTTCCGTTTATCTCGCTTGAAAGTCCATAGAATTACGAAAGCGTCTTGATCTAGGGTCGTCCGACTTCGTTAACGTCGAAGTAGGGATTAGGGAAGAAACTAGGCACCAAACCATCCACGCCCAATAGTCCCCATGCTCGATTGGTTGGAATGTTCCCTTCCATGTCTTGTAGTATTCCCCAACGGTGTAATATTCGAAACGAAATCTCGACCATCAATATTTTGTGCGTAACAACAAGCAAGGAGATGGGAACAAGGCATGCGATAGGCAACCCATTTACCACATGTGCAAAGCGCTCATTAAGTCGGACAATCTGTATATTTCCTCCGTGATCACCCCGACGTGCCGTTGTCACTTGATACACCCCAATTT
This sequence comes from Adenophora triphylla var. japonica, assembly GCA_022495995.1. NCBI lineage: Eukaryota > Viridiplantae > Streptophyta > Magnoliopsida > Asterales > Campanulaceae > Adenophora > Adenophora triphylla. Next base: position 432,369 of record JAFEMH010001645.1, read on the forward strand.
CGTGATTGTTGAACCTCCCGACGTGATGTGTTGCCGCTTTTCCGGTGTTCTTCAAGTAGTGATAACCGACTTTCTCGGGCCGAATTGGTGTCGGGATTGATGTTAGGGTTATCAGATTACCTCCTAACGCATTGATTGAAAATCCATGCCTTACTTGAAAGTACTCCACACAACGATAGAAGGCAGTTTCAACAATTGCTGTGATTGGCATCCCACGAGCTCCCTTCATCACACCATTGAAAACCTCAGACATGTTGGTAGTCATGATGCCATACCTGTAACCACCATCGTGTGCCAATGTCCATTTTCTAGCATCCAAATGCTGAAACCATGCAATTGCCTCGGGCTTAATTCCACGGATACTCTCTAAGATAGATTTCAATTTTCTATCTTGAGTTGCTCTACCCGCTCTCCAGAACAGATACTTCAACCCTTCCCCTCTATACTTTTCCAAGAAAATTGCTCGCATATGTCTCAAGCAATATCGATGATGCACGTTTGTGTAAGTACCCCAATCTGGATCACACCCCTTTCAAACACACGGGAAACACCGCAGACTCATCAACACAGTCTCGACGACCCCTCTCACTCAAAACCCTCTCAAAACCCCCAGCCAAACCAAGGGAGGAGCCTTTCTGGGATAAAAAGGGACAAAAGGACCTTTTGGGAATTTTCAGGAAATTGGAAAAGCAATAATGGTCCGTACGACCTCTTTGCTTTAATAATTACCGAATCTTCTTAAAGTCCACAATATTCCCTCAAATCCCTGGGAAAATGATTACCCTCATGCTTAGTTGGTCCGTACGGACTTCTTTGCATGCAAGATGGTCCGTACGGACCTTATTGCATGTGGAACACCATAATTACAATATTCACCATCATCACATATTCCCTCAAATCGAGGAAAACCAAAATTCTCGGGATAACCAGTGAGGTCCGTACGGACCTCTTTGCAATTTTTTCCTACTATAAATGGAGGGCTCCCCTCCCATTTTCGACACACCTCCCTCTTTTCTCTTCCTCCCTTAGCCTTCTCGGCTCCCCTCTAAGTCCTCTCGAGGCATTCCCGCCCCTTTCGGATCCTTCCGAGGCCTTCCGAGCCCCCTCGTGGTGCTCTGACGCCTCCCCGAGCGCTCACGCGATGCTCCCGCGCTGCCCGAGGCACTCTCGAGGTACTCCGAGGCCCCTCGTGGTACTCCGAGGCCTCGCTCGGTCTTTCCACCTGTCCCGCTCTTTCCGAGTCAAACCGACGATCCCAAACCACGCCGAAACTCGCCCGAGTGACTCCCGCCACCACAACGCACGCCGAAATCCCGCCCGAGTGATCCCGACGATCCCCACGCACGCCGAACCTCCGCCCGAACGCAGCCTCGCAACCTCAACTCACGCCGAAACTCGTCCGCAGACAACCGGCATCTCCCGAAGCAATCCCGATCCGTACCGAACGCTACTCCGACCTCAAACACTATTCCTCGCCGGAAGACAGACACGAACCAACATTGGTAAGGCTTCCTTCCATTACTATTTCAATACATTTCCATACATAGCATACAATGTAGCCATCCGATACTGCATGCATTTTTAAAAGCACACACACACACACACAACATTTAAAAGGATATTAGGGTATTCGAAAGACTCGTTTTACGAGGCGACTCTGGTGAGCTCTAATATTCTAATATTCTCTTCCCGAGGAGTCATCTCGACCTCCGAACTCAAAATCTCATCACACAAAAACAGCTTTAAAATTATCTTTAAACTCAGATGCCCTTTTTTTCAATGTTTTGGGGCTTAATAAAAACGGCGTGGCGACTCTACAAAAATGCGAAAGCAAAACGGCGAGAACGAACCGCCGCTAACGCGAAAGACTCGCAGGAACGGGCCGCAAGCTTTCACGGATCCTGGCTGGCTATTTCAGCTGGCGACTGGGACATTTTGTTTTAAAAACTTTTAAACAAAACAAAAGATTTTTAAAACAATGATGAGGGTCAAACTTTCATTTTACCCCTTCCTTTAACTGTTGTGTGTGTGTGCATCGTGCTTTTACTTTTTTTTATTTTTACAAAAAAAATAAAAATACAAAAAAAAAATGCATCAATATACATCTCGTGCATACATTTAAAATTCTTCAAAAACTTCTGTTTTACTCGTAAAAGAATTTTAGAGACCGCACACTACGCGCATCGCCGCTTCGGTTACACCGCACACTACTCACACCGCCGCTCGGTTACACCGCACGCTACGCGCACCGCCGCTCGGGATACACCGCACACTACAACCTCAACCCGTGAGTGGTCTCGCTTGCAGTCACGTTAGGTCTTCCTAGGCCTCTGACGCGCACGGATCATTCCAAACATCCCATCCTAGCCAAGCGCGTCAACCCCGCACCTTTGAGTCTTGAGTCACACTCCGTCCGCACTGCTGGTTTTTACCCGGGCCGTGTCATACAAACTGATACATATACCATGCCGACCATTTTTCGAGTCAAGGCTCGGAACTCAAGATCCTCGCGCAAGCAAAGCGATGAAAGGTCATGCTAAAATCTTGACTCGATCTTGATTTCCGGCTACACCTGCACGATGTTCCGTCCCGATATACATCCATGCTCACATGACACCATGTCATCACGCCTTGATACGTCGCCCATGACAATATGACCCACCAACGCCTAACGTCACAGATCCCTTGCGCAAGCAAAGAGAGGTCATGCCGAACTCTCGACCCGATCTTGACTTAGTGGCCGTCTAGGTTCACTATTCACATGGCTAACGCATCAAAACGAACATGACAGATCGGTCCTTAGGTTCGATTTTTCTTTAGGCCGGTGGAAACCGCTTGCACTATAGGACCTCGCCTGGGGCCGCCCACCCCGGGATGTCGAAATACTGTGTGCAAACGCAGGGGCTTATAGCCGCACGTACGGTGTTTCCATCGACCCTGTGATCTAGCATAGTTGCAAAAGAAGAGCAATCTTTTCCAACCTACCTAGATTCTCGAGAAAACATGTTTTAAGTAAATTAAAACAACAAAAAAATCAAAAATAAAAAAAAATAAAACGGAAACCGTACGCCACGCGGAAGCTCTTCCCCCTTTTATCCCGTTAGGTCTTTCCTGTGTCTAAACTCTTTGCCCATCACCCCCTCCAAATAACCGAGAGTGGTCAGAGAATCCTCGGAAGCCGCCTTTTAGTATTGGAGGTCACAAGGTCCGATAGCCCTTCCAGCTTCAACGGTCCGCACCGCCCAATACTCCTGGCGACTTCCGGATCCACCGTGATAGCACAAACAGGAAACTAACCCCGCCACTAAGGAATCTCCAGACACTGGAGGAGGTGGCCGCGAGCCTTCGAAGCCATCAAGAAGCGCTAAGAAGAACAAAGAAGCTCGGATCGTTTACACTCATAAGCCTTCGAGGAATAGCTTGCAGCTTCCCCAACTCGATGGAACCTTTGTTCTCATAGAAGATTTTAAGACATACCGCCTCCCCGGCCAAAGCTATCACTTGTGTCCCGCCCTCCGCCTTGCTACGAGATCCCAAAGCAACGCAGGGCAAATTTCCGCTCAAAAGCTCCTCAGCGCTGGGCCATAGCCCGACAGTTCCGCCTCGGGACGGGCCGGGCCTGCTCGCACATCAAGCCTCAAGCATTTCAACAAAGACACATACGTGCTCTGCTTCCGCGCATCCCAATGCATCTCTTTGCAGATCCCTGTGATTCAATCGCTCTTGCCTCTATACGAGCTCTCGCAACTTCACAATCAAAAGTCCCCATTCTGGCCTACTGTGGGACAGTGCATCCCGAGCGGATATCCCGACATCTCAAGTTTGCTCACACTCGCAAGTCCCCGCTAATCTGGGGCTAACGAATCGTTTCCCCAGCCTCCCAAACACAACCCTGGCTATGTAATTTCCGTGCAATCACGCCCTCAACTTCAACACCCTGTGGCCGGGTTGGTATACACTCAACTACCTCCCCAAGACTCCCGAATGGCGATCCCATCGCCCAATCCACCTCCATCTTCGGTAAGCTCGTCCCCGAAAACGGTAACCCACCTTACAAACACCCGACCACACGGCTTCAAGTTGATCGAACAAATGAAAGCACATGCAAGTGGCAAGCTAGCTAGTTCTCGGAAGGACTCCCTCCCTGCCTACCGATCCGAATGCAAAGTGGTCCCTCTCCTCCAAAGTTCGCAGGATGCCTAAATGGAAAAGTTTGACGGAATGTAATGCCCAAAAAACCCACATCGACTACCGTACGTCCCCGGGTACGAGAGCCAAAGGCAACTCCTCAATGTATGGCGCATCATTTTCAGCATTCCTCAAATCCACAAAGCACTAAGTGCGTGGTTCCTCAATGTGAAGGCGTAAAAACCGCTCCACGTGGGATCACGATTAGCGAAATCTTCCCCGGAGAAGTACCGCGCCAATCTTGAATGGGAAACAAAACCGCCTATTGAATTCTCCGGCAAGCCACCGAACAAAAGGATGACGAACTGCTGGGCGAATTCTACAAAAGATGGAACCGGAAGCTAAGCGAGATAATGGATCCACTTTCCAAAGAAGAGAAAGCAGCATGGACATCTTCCATTCCCGCCTCAAACCATCTTTCGAGGCACTTTGATCACCACTCATTTCTATCCGTATCTCCAAGTGCTACGGTCAACGCCCGGACAAAGTTTGGAAAAGACTCTAGTCTTCAAAAGGCAATGTAACAGAATTCCCTCGCCTCGTCTTACCGCTATCGAACAAACCCGGCAACTTCAACTCCCGGCCCCAACCAAAGGAAAGGGAAGCAAATGAACAAGCAGCACTACATTCGTAACGTGAGCTCAAGTAAACCGCGATCAGCACCTCAAAGAATAGGCAACCCCTCGCTTCCCACAAGCCCAAAGATTTCGATAACCTCGGAAATGCCCTCGGGTCAAGTATTCAAGCCTTTCGTGAAGCCGAAATCTTCTCAAACCACTCGAGAATTTCCAACCGAAGACCCTCAAAACCTAACATGGATAATTGAGCAAGCACGCGCCTTCCATAACTACCCCGCCCACACCACCGACAATTGCTTCGTACTCAAGCTGTGTGATTCAAAGGTCTCATCGAGGAGGGAAAATTGGAACGCCCCCGGTCCCAATACCATTGGAAATCCATTCCCGTAACGACATTGTGGTAAACTCAATAGCCACGACGAAACCCCAAGCGAGAGCAGACTCCCCGCAATTTCCGAGACCGTCGCATGCCGTCTCGCCATGACCGGGAGCGTGAAACAAGAGTCAAAAGGTCTCGTGACCGGGAATTCCGACAAGAACGCCCATGTGGCCACTGCCTCCCTACGATCTTTGCCCCACCCAAGGCATACAAATGGTTGATCGAACGTTCCCTGCACGAGACCGAGTCCAACGCAGCACGAGGAAGCGGTTTAGTCTTCACAGACGACGACTTGCCAATATGTGAGAATCGGCACAACGAAGCTCTCCTCATCCTCATAAAGATGTAGAGGTTCTTCCTCCCGAACGCCTTGATTGATAACGGCTCCGCAGTCAACATCATCGCTTAAGCACACCGAAACGACTCCACATCGACCGTTCTGCTCGATAAGGCCTTCACCTCGGGTAATCCGAGCCTACGACTCCACCGCACGATCAATCGTAGGAGTCATCAACTTGAGGATCCAATCCGACGTGACAACCGAGCTTCGGTAGAGTTCCAAGTCGTGGAAATCAAACCAACCTTCTCTCGCTTTGTTGGGACGGCCTGATACATCGATGAAAGCAAGATTTCATCTACTCTTCACCAATGCGTGAAATTCATCAATGCCAACGGAGCGTATCGAAGTGATCCGCGGAAGCAGCAGAATAATGGCAAGTGCTTGGCCAAGCAAGCTACGACCCGTAAGAAGGTCCCGACATGACCGAATACTCTTCCCAGCATGATTCTCCTACCCCGTCCCGCCACGAAGTGATCCTTACATCCACGCTCTAAGCCGCGACGAGCCGGAAATTGAAGAACTTGCGGGTCGATGACAACTCGATATATGCGACCGTGAAGAATGCTTCGAGAGAAGATCAAGAGATGGATGCCCTAATGGAGATTGATCGAGGAGTAGACCCTTCTACTTCGCCGAAAACCCTCTTGCAACCGGCTCATCACCGATCCTCCTACAAGACAACCCTCTGCCGACACTCGGATCTTACGGGGACAGCCCATCACAGCCTTAGTTCAATTCAACATTCCTATGTCCGACTGACGAACAATGGCGCAACCTCCTCCAAGGCTTAATCAGGAAGGAGATATAGCATGTCCGCTCGAATCGCACATTGTAAACGTCGTCCAAGCAAAGATCCTGCATAAAGAAGCGCATTCTATGAAAGTGATCAACATCAGCAAGAATCCACTCCGACCGCCGAATGCTTCGCCCTCCTAGTGGTAGCCCTCGCCGACTTCTATCATCAAAAACCCCCAAGGACTCGGTGGCAACACTAATGGAGGGACATCATCGTGGGAGCACCTAAAACCTCCGCGATCCGGTTTGAAATCGAACCGCATGCAAGCTACTTTCCGGACTCATGCCAAGGGAAGATTGGCCACCTAAACCAAAGACTAATTTCTGTGAGCTACAGCCATCCGAGAGTAATGAAGCTCGGTCCAATCCTCGTCGCCTATAGTCTAGCTTCGAGTCTTGTTGTCAGTATTCACATCTGTGTCTTTTGACGGCTTTACGCCCGACGATTGTGAATCTTTGATCAACAATGCATAGCACTTTCACGCTTTTCAATAAAAGGTCCGACCTTCCTAAAGAACCATCTCTATTGCATCTTTAACAAATGATGACATTAACTAATCAAAACAAGCTTAAATTCATCTATACAAAAGGCAAACACATTAATTAAATAAATGCATCAAGCAAACATTTAAGCATGTTTGTCAAACGAGGGAGAAAACCGGGTCACCCAAGCCGCCGAGAAGGTTTTAATCACAACGAGATTTGCAAGATTGTCAAGCAGCCAAAGAGACGCAAGTCCGACGCCATTTCCAAAGACAAGCCGTATCTTCCAATACCTCAAGAACGGGAAACCACCTTCATGAACAAGGAAGGTCAACACACAAATACAGTGAGGGGTCAAAACCAAGAGCATCATGGCCCTAAAACGCCTCGCCTCTCACTTCGTCATCCTCTCGGGGACATGTTATACAAGAAACGCTACCACGGGCCACTCCTACACGCCGCGTCGCCCTGCAGAAGTTGAGCGCATAAGTTCTATGAACGAAGTCCACAATGGGGCTTGCGGTCCTCCTGGCATGAACGCCAGAAAGCCCCGATGCAAATCATTTCTCGTGGATGTGGCTACTACCGGATTCTCCATGGGAGTGACGTATTGCATCCACTTTGTCCGGCCGCGACAAGTTCGCTGCACCCGGCTTCCAACCTCAATCATCTACCGCCCCACTTCGATCTTCTACCGCATGACTACACCTCGCCCTTTCGCCACTTGGGGAATTGACGTCATCGGAAAATCGCTCCGCCAGGCAAAGAACGGGCCACGAAGCTTCATCTTTAGTAGCCATCGACTACTTCACCAAACGGGTCGAAGCCAAGTCCTACAAGGTACTCACCTCCAAGAAGGTCGCACATTTCTCAAGGAAAACATCATATGCCGATACTAAGATCCCAAATGAGGTCATATCGACAAATCTGCTCACACTTCCTCAAGGAGAATTTGATGCATCGTCGGCTCAATTCAAGATCACATCGCCACAAATCTTCCCTACCGGCCACAAACAATCCGCGCCGTGGAAGCAAAGATAACAAACCTCGAACTATCATCCGAAAATGACCACTCCGAGGACGAGATTGGCCCGAGAAGCCGTGACTGTGCACTCTCAGGCTACCGCACATCAGTCGAACAGCCACGCGGAGAAACCCCATTTCCGCTCTGTTTCGGGATGGAAGCGCCCTTCCTATCAGAGATAGAAATTCCTCACTCCGAGTGCCGGGGCGGAAAATGACATCAACGAAGTCGAATGGCTCCGAAGCCGATATGACGTAATTGGCTCGTGAGACGAGCGACGACTAAAGCGCCGCGGAACACGTCCGAGCCTATCAAAGCAGATGGCTGGGAGCTTTCGACAAGAAAGTCAAATCCCGAGACACCAGGTGGAAGCACTCAGATTTCAAAGAAAAGCCTCCCACTCGAACCAACTCACTGGGAAAATGGAAATCAAGGCGTGATCTACTTTCGTGGGTTCAAAAGATCTTCTCCTGAGGCGCTACGAAGCTAATGTACCCAGACTGCAATCCCTTCAAGCGAATCCAACTAACTCAAGCAAACTTCGCAGACACTTTACTCGAAGAAGAACAATCAGGTATCTCTGGGCACCTGCATTTAAAGTCGAACTACTTGGCACTCCTGAGCCCTCTAGTCCGGGGAACGTAGGCAACCTTAATTGGTCCTATCTAAAAATACACAAAAAAAGTCAAAAGCTCAACGTCAATCCACACCTCCATCAAGCTCCGCACTTTTCAAGAACACGCCCAGCCACCTTGACCAAGTCAAACGACGG
>JAFEMH010001646.1:0-15000 GCA_022495995.1 Adenophora triphylla var. japonica
GATTTTAGTCAAATGGTTTCATATTAACACGATCTAAGAGCATAACTGCATGATCGATTCATGATGGAAGGATGATAAGTCAAGATTAATTTATCCTCTAAGAGAGATATATTATTTTGTCAGCTCCTCGATGAGTGATAATGATGAAATGATTGATGTTCTACTACGCTATTGGATTATCATTATACTCAAGATCGAGAGTTGAACAAAAGAGCTGGCTGACGTGGACCATGCATTTCGTGTTCAATATAACATCGTGAGACAAAGGGGAAAGAAATGGAAGTGTACCATTGGAAACGTGAACTTACGTTATATTATTTAGTAGACAAATGGCTTTCGTTAGAGTCCGCTTTATGTCTTATGAAAATCGATACATCGAGCTGTTGCCAACATAATATAATCTTATTAGTCACACACATCTAGAAATGGAATTGCTAGATTCTTAAAACTCATGGAAGAAATATTTGAGAAACCTTTTTGGTGATTTTTCTCTCTTGAAAATTCGACTCAATTTCACTGCTTATTGCACTCATATTTATACTACTTTAGTAGCAGAGTTTCAGGCCCAATCAAATTAGGAAACAAGTGTAAACCGCCTCCCGCGGCTAGTCAGTGTGTCGTGACGGGCAGAACATGCCGGATGGCTGGGCCGTGTCGCGCTGCGTAACAAGCCATCAGAACTCTCAATCATTTCTTCCTTTCGTTTAACCAATTCATTCTAGATGTGTGTGACCCAACAGCTCTATATTATGTTGGCAACGAGCTCGATCATATCGATCCTCATAAGACATAAGTTTACTCTAGCAAGGCCATTAGCGTTTCTACCCAAATAATATAACGTAGGAGTTCACGTTTCCTACGGTACACTTCCATTTCTCCCTTTGTCTTCACGATGTTATATTCAACACAAGTCATGGTCCACGCCAACCTAGAACTGCTTCAATGCGTTTTCGATCTTGAGTATAATGATAATCCAATCTCTTGATTTGGGCGCGCCACACTCTTTCATCACATTATCACTCAGGTTTCCTGCAGCCCAAGTAAAACATCTCTCTTCAGAGAGACAAAATTCATCTTGACTTATCATCCTTCCCATCATGAATCTGAGTCATGCCAAAGATATAGCTCTTTGCAATATCTGGGCAAGAGATCGCTTTGACTAAAATCAAACGAGACTTTCTGTCATGTGGGTAAGGTCATTATGAATTCCTCGGTGCCAGGACTAAATTTGAGCCACCATAGCCAAGTTCAGTCCACTTTAAACGTATAGGAATCAACATTTATTCGTTGCTCGCAAACGGAATAGTTAATCAAAGCATCTTTATATGGGTGTCAAGCCCACCCAAAACTATCCGAGTGGTTTGCTGTTGAGACTCATGGATTGGCATAAAGAACTTAAAAGCAATAATAGTTCTTTAAAGAAGATGAGAAGCATATTAAATAAGAGAATCACAAGCGTATATCGAGGTAAGTTCCTAAGAAAATAGGTAGAGTCAGCAAGGACTCGCTTAAGTACCAAATCTTCCTTCTACAGAACTTCTCTAGCTCATTGCACAATTATAATACCAATTAATGAATGCAGCATAATCAATACTTTGTATACCGACTTGTTTCTCATAAACAATCGGAATTTAAATGGCCAAATTTGCTTTCTCATAAACAACTCGGATTCTCTTCAGAATTTATTAGTAAAATGACTTGTTGCTCTCATAAACAATCAGAAGAAAACCAAAATTTAATGTCTTAATTAGACATTTAGGAAATTATGAATCAATGTTTCAACTAAACATCTAATAAAATTCTTAACATTTAAGAACGACGCTAATTCAAAAAAATGCATCGCAACAATTAATAAAAACACATTTAAATTAATTAAGCATGCATAAACAATGAATTAATCTAAACGTAGCCCTATAAACTCAATTTTAGAAATTTATAGCATCCAGATTAAGACATTAAATATCTCGGTATAACATAATCACAGATTGAGTAAAAATTATCAAACTGACTTACGCCCCGGATTGGCTGCGTTATGTCGCGCTGATGTGATGGCCCGGTTGGCTAGATGCTGTCATGTAGAGCATACCAAGCCCAACTACCGAATTTTCTCCTCACGGCCAGCTGACTACGTCGCACGACTTTGAGGTTGCCGGGTTGGCCGAATTTCCCAATTTCAATCAATTCCAATCATAAAGCAATCGAAACTGGCAAGTAACTTGACTTTTTGCAGATTTAATTCGGCATAATCAGAAGAACGATTCTCACATTGTTTCACATAAACAATAAACATTCTCACCGCATACAAAATATGCACCGATAAGCATATAAACAATTTATATCTTGATTCTAGCATGTTAATTCAAACTTAATCATACGAACGGGGCTCTACTGATACCACTTTGTTGGATTTTATGGGTCCATACGCGGCGGAACTTAAGCATCTAAATAACTATACAAAGACCCCAAAGCCCTAAGATCCGTTCCTATAAAGATTAAATTGAATTCCTATGAAGATAGAATTTACCAACCTTTATTGCTTTTTCGGTCTTTGAGCTATCGAAACCTTGAATTTATTGGTTTGATTTTGAATCACAATCTTCGATCTTCAAAACCTTTGAATCTTCATATTGCTTTTAACAACAATAGAACTCTAGGCGCTTGATCGTCCGTGCGAGTGAAGACCCTCTAGTAGTATCCACTACGTTAGAAACGAATCAAGAAGCAGGTTCTTGAGAATTGCTAGATTCTTAAACCTATGGAAGAAATATTGAGAAACCTTTTTGGTGATTTTTTCTCTCTCTTGAAAATTCGACTCAATTTCACTTGTTTACAGAATCATGATTTATACTACTTTAGTATTAGAGTTTGTGCCCTAATCAAATTAGGAAACAAGTGTAAATCCGCCTCTGTGGCTAGTTGTGTGTCTGCACTGGCGAGAACATGCCGGATAATGGCCGGTTGTGTCGCGCTGACGGTAGACAAGCCCATATCGGGAACTCTCCCAATCATTTCTTTCCTTTGGTTTAACCAATTCATTCTAGACTAGGGCTGTGACCCGATAAGATTATATTATGTTAGGCAAATTGAAGCTCGGGATCATATCGATCCTCATAAGACATAAGCGGACTGTAGCAAGCCGTTATGTCTACCCCAAAATAATATAGCGTAGGAGTTCACGCGCTTTCTAATGGTACACTTCCATTTCTCCCTTTGTCTCACGATGTTATATTGAACACTGAAGTCATGGTCCACGTCAACTTGTATCTTTTCAATGCTTTCTCGATCTTGAAGTATAATGTTAATCCAATCTCGTTGGGGTGTGGCCACACTCCTTTCATCATTATCGCTCATCGAGGGAGCCCGAAGCAAAACATCTCTCTTTTCGAGGGACCAAATTCCATCTTGACTTATCATCCCTTCCCATCATGAATCCGATCATGCGAAAGATAGCCTTTATAAATATATACGTGTTAAGATATCGTTTGACTAAAATCAAACATGACTTTTCATCATATGTAAAGGTCATGATAATCTCGAGTCTAGGGACTAAATGAAGTGACCATATAGAGATTTAATTATGACATTTGACCATGACATAAATCTCATACGGGTCAAGTCAGTCCTTGTTCCTCTAACAAGTACCCATAATTTCCAATGTGCATCTCTATGCATATAATCATCATATGATTATCCATTGACAATTATACTAATTATTTCTCTTAATAATCGGGGGTACCGAGATTATTACAATAAATATGCAAACTATATAATAATCAAATAATAAACTTAAACGATAAAAAGATGATACATAACGGTTTTCACTTAAACATAACTAAAGCCCTAGTGGCATTACACCAACAACGGCCGCCCACCCTAGCATCTATTGTGTCGAAATTCCCGAAGGGAAATTCGGTAGAAACCCTCGAGAATAGGCGGACGGGAAACACCTCACCTATTGCTTTGTGAGATCGAGAAGTTGAACATGAAGCCGATCGACGAACCCCCGGTACAATCAAATCTACCAAGTACCTCCAAAATGGAGAAGCTTCCTTCACAAATGAAGATGAAAAATACAAAGAAGGGCGGATCAAAGCCGAAAACATGATGGCCCTAAAACGCCCGGCATCCCATTTACCATCATTTTGGGGGTATGTTATATAAGAAGCGCCACGAGGACCACTCCTCCAGGTGTGTAAATAAAGAAAAAGCCTGCAGCGGGCGATGAACGAAAGTTTACACAACGGAATCCTTGCGGTCCACCACAACGAGAACATCGGTCGGAGACCGCCACATGGGAGACTCGCTTTGGCACTCACATACGAAAATGGAAGCGATGTTACCCAGATTGAATTGGAAATTCCATCCCTCCCAGAGTCCTCTTGGAAAACCCGGAATCAATGAAGTCGAATGGCTCCCAGAAAGCGTCATGATGTACTAGCTACACTGAAACTCGACGAGCGCAGATTGAAAGCCATGGAGCATACTCGTGCCTACTGCAAAGCAAAATAGCCCAAGCATTTGATAAGAAAGTGCAAGATTTGAGACATCGTGAGAAGGCGACTTGGTGCTTAAGGAAAAGCCTCCTCTGCCCACAGACCAATCCCCTCGGAAAAGTGGGAGCCTACCCGGATAGGCCCGTTCGTGGTACAAAGAATCTTCTCCTGGGAGGATCCATGAAGTTAGCAAATTTGGACGAAAACCCTTTCGTTAACCCCGTGAACGGAAGCAAGCTCCGCAGATACTTTGTTTGAAGAAGAACACGAGTCAACTCTCCTTCCCCATACACCACCCCTCAATAAAATCAAAGTGCTAAAAGAGTAATACCCAACTAGATACATTCCCGAAAATGATCTAGGTAAAAAACAGGGTCGCACTTCTTTTGTCTTTTTCTCAAATTTCACCTAAAAGTGTCGAATTATGGTGACCTGAGCCCCTTAGTCCAATTGTAAAAGGGGAACGTAGGCAGCCATCATTGGTTCGGTCTCAAAAACAAATAAAATTTCAAATACAACACCGATCGCTTGTGTTTCGAAAAACTCTTAAATTTAACCTACAAATTCATTACGGTTCAAACAATCTTTGATGAGTTCAAGCACGGTCTACTCTTGACTCGCTACACGCTAGCAAAACAATAATAAAACATTGATCAATTTAACATGTACGCAATGTTAGTGGGTGGATATTCGGACAAAGAAGGTCAACCTAGTCCCTGGTACTCGATCCTTTCGTCTTTCTTCCCTTTCCTTTTTCCACCGATGGGTATTATTTTCCTTCACAAGGAATATTCCTATGGTCCTTCTACCCGGCTCGGGACACTTCCCGATGCCTCCGTCAAACCCGCGGCCGCCAATGCGGCCCTTTCCCTAGCTCTATCACGAGCCGCTCTTCGAGTCATCATATTCGTGCTCCGATCGGCCATCCGACTAGCATTGGCCTCATAGTCGCCTATATCATCCCGGTACAATCCTGAGGGTTAGCCGCTGACCCTCCTCAAAGTCGAGCTGTTACTGTAGTCAAGGCCCAATAGCTCACTTCGTCTCCACAGAATAGCCATTTGTGTCTCCCCTATACACTCCTCGTACCAGTTCAAATACCGAGTGGACGTAATGCCCCCTCTCCGATTGAAAGAGAACCCCGGGAAATGATGCATATTGCCACAACCGCATGAAAAGCAATGACGTCGAAGGATCTTCCATGAGGAGCAATCCCACCTCAAAGGTACCAAGATTGCGAAGCCCGTCAACTGGCACCTGGCCCACCCGAACCGCGCAACACCAAAGATGGAATATAAAAAGAAGACTGGGACACCCCCAAAACTCTGATAAAGAGAACACCCTCCTGAACGGTCCGACAAGTCTGTAACTTCCAGTGAGGAACCCACCATCGCAGATGATGTGTGCAGAGTTTGGCCATCCAAAGCTCTAATTTACCCTGATTGCCTCCTATCACTAAGGGACGTCGAGAAAAAGACCAGGGATCACATGTCACCGGTACCTCGAACATCATTTGCAACCGCTCCCTCAACCATAAAGTAAGCATCGCGGGACTCCTCCCCACATGCACTCGGCTATCGGTCGCCATCCGACCTATGCCAAGGAATGTCTCGCCCAAGATCAAAGGCATGATGTATCTTCCGCTCTGACACTGCCTCACCAAATCCATTACACTGTGGTGGCACACCCCCAAGGATGTAAATGTGAACAAAGTAGCAATCGCACATAGAGCAAAAGCATCCCACGCAGAGACGCTCCCATCGCACCAAGAAATCTATCGGGAAGCCCCGAAATGTCGACGTGATCCATATTTGGTATTAGCATCCCGCATTCTTCTTCAGCTGAAACGCCAAGCAGGGACACCAACTTCTCAACGGTGGTCAGGCCGCCCGTCAAAGGAAGAACAATCTGCTCCGCCTCAGGTCCTCTTAGGATAGCCCGAAAATCCTCAAGTGTGGGCGTAATCTCATTGTACGAGAAGCTGTACACATGCCTCCTTTCGTCCACTTAAATGAGACGCAGCCTCTCGTAAGATCCCAATCCGGCATGAGCTCCTTCAATGCCCAAACCGCCTTCATCCTATAACAACCTTCGAAAAATCCCTTACTTTGCCTCGTGTGGTGTCGTACCCACGTCTGGAACCTCTCCAAAAATCGTTCTTGCATCTGAGATGACATCCTTGAAAATGTAGCCATGGGAAACAAAGGAAACTTCAAAGAATTTATGAGAGAAATTAGTTTCTCCTTCGTAAACAAAGCGTGGAATTCTAAAATGCAAACCGAACCGCAATTTAAAAACAATTCGAATCGAGTCATAGGCCGGCCGGCCTATTTTCCCGCTGATCCAAAAGTCAACTATGCAGCCACTGCACCAATTTCGTCACAACATTTCCAAAGGCCTCCCCTGTTCAAGCCTTGTCCAAAGCGACATTCACTCCGTGATCAAATCATTCACCCAACACCACATCCGCCTGCTCGTGCAACAAATGCAATTAATTAATAACAGTGCATATAGATATAAATTTTGCCAGCTCGAATTTTATTATTTAATGCATGTCCCATTATTATTTATTTTTGATCAACCTACTTGCTTATTTGCCAAAAATAAATGAAGGTAATCATAATAAATTCTCAAAATGTACAAAAGCTTGCCCAAGGGTTTTTCAAAGTACAAAACAATGTTCAGATGGTGCACGCAAATGTCTAACAAAAGAAACCAATGGGACTACTCAGAGTCCTGCTCGTCATCTGAGTACTCAGAGTACTGCCCCGCAGCAGCCGGATCCGCGGTGGACAAATAATCCGCAAACTCCTCAAGGCCGGAATACGAAAAGCTACGGCTCCGTGCCTGTGCTCCCAAGGACTCTCCCTGCTCGTATCCCGAATATGAGGAGTGGCGAGCTTCGAACTCAGCAGTCTCACCAGAGAACTGACTGAACCCCTGCCCGAAATATGTGCCACCGGCTGTGGAAGCCGATGGGTCTCTCGCAGCAGTCGGTCGGGAAGGCATCGGTTCATGAACAGTCGGACTCCTACGAGAACCGCACCGAAGGAAGTCCATAAGCCTCTAGCGTAGGCTTCTGGTCATCCTATCTCACACGTTCTTACGGCTCGATCGTAAGTACGGCCGAAACCCGCAAACCAGGAAAAGCCGTCAAAAAGACAAACAAAGATAAAGACAGATGCAACACTTGCAGTATGCATACTACCAAGTACAAAAAAGGCAAAACAAAGCACCTTCATCAAGCACTGGCTGGCTCAACCCTGTATTGAGGCCTCGCCTGCTCCGGGATAGGAATCATCAGCCGCCTACGAGAGCCACCAGCATCCTCGAACGCCAATTGAGTGGGAGGAAGCGGGTAATCTCTGGGACGTCCAGGGTCCTCGCCCTCTCTATCCATCACCTGCGGGCTCCTCACCCTCCGAAAGATATCATAGTCGGCATCCTCTATGATGTTCTCAACGTGAGGCACACCACGCCTATATCGGTGCAACTCCTCCCCAACCGTGGCCAGAGGATACTGCATATGAAGAGGCGGATCCCTCGGAACCAAGGGACCAGATCCCGGAGCGTACTGGCAAGACAACCTCTCGCCCAAGTACAGAACGTCATAATGAAGCCCCACTAGTAGCTTTCACTGACACGTAATCTCTCTAGAAGCCTGCACCACAAAGTGATCAAACCGACTCCACCAAGTCAAGTTGATCCTAGGAGAAAAGTCTCGGTCCAGAGCTAAAGATACCTCCTCGTAAGTCACACGGATGCTTTCCCTTGACTTCACCGGTTTCTGCCCCACCTTCTGCCAAGTCAGCATGGCAGGAAATAAGAGAGTGTATGCCTCCCCGGTATCCCACCTATGCGGGTGAAACACCTTAAAGCACCACACATGTCAAATGCCAGGAAAGTTATATCAGCTACAAAGCAGATACATACAAGTACAAGCGAGACAAGGAAGAGAAAAAGAAGGAAACTCACATCCAATGCAAACTGAAAGCAGCAAAACGTGTTGTCCTCTTCCCGAGAACACTTGTCCAAGGCAAAGAAGAGCTCAGCCAGACCGGCTTCTCCCCAGGCAAAACCCCTCACAGCCTCCAGGTTGGTCAGGGAACCAAGCAAAGCAAACTGACATGTCGTGTCAGCATTGGCAAAAAGGGTTGCTGACAAAGCAAACCACAAAAACCCTTGAGCCAGGCACTTTGTTGTCATCCTCTCGGAGCCAGTCAGATACTCCTCGATGCCCCTCCTCAAGTGGACCTCCATCGGCCCATGCCGAATACCAAGGCCCTTGGCATTGGTAATATTAAAACCAAGCAGTCCCGACAACTGCTCCCTGGTGAAACCATCGAACCACTCAATAGGGTTGCCCCGAAACGACAACCCAGTAATCGTAGTAAAATCTGTAGGAGTCACGGTTGCCTCCCCCCACCTGAAATGAAATGTGTGGGTCGTATCCCACCGATACTCGCTCAGGGTGACGTGAAGTACCTTCACCCTCTGCGTCGAAGCCACCGCGGCCATCGCGCTCGATAGCCGCTCTAGGGCCGGAGTCAATCACGAACTGTCGTGGACTCCTCCCCCCATCACGAGTCTCATTCGGGAACCTTTCCCACAGCTCGCGGACTCCCTCAACGTCTCCCCTACTCTTCACAGTGGACACGTCAATCGGCCCTCGCCCCTGCAGGTGAACACGATATGTTACTACAAGATAACGTACATAAAATGCACAGGCATATATCAAAATCACAAAAAAAAAATATCAGCACAAAGATATAGTTCATTTTTCCTAAAAGTATTCCCGTCCCAGTCGGAATATTAACGGTTCAAAATCCTGAAAACTTTTGAAACATTTCGAGAACTCCGTCGAACCCGGAACTTTCAAAACATTTCAAAAAATCCGTCGAACCCAAAACTTTCAAAACATTTTGAAAATCCGTTGAACCCGGAACTTTCAAAACATTCCGAAAACTCTATCAAACCCGGAACTTTCAAAACATTTCGAAAACTCCGTTGAACCCAGAACTTTCAAAACATTTCCAAAACTCCGTCGAACCCGGAACTTTCAAAACACTTCGAAAAACCCGTCCAAATCGGAACTTTCAAAATTTACTCCGTCCCGAATTAAACTTACTTTAATTTTGGAAAATGCCCCTAGACATGGAATTTTTCTACCAAAATTTCTACGTTGTCTACCCATAACGTCAATTGAACTAAGCTACAGTCAATTTCAACAAAAGGGCATCGCAAGGTCAAAAGCCCCAAATCGGGCACCAAGAACCCTAACTCAATTCTAGTCAAAATTCCTAAAATTCAAAAATGCAAATTCTAAAAATTGACGAAATTTAGAGGATGCTAACCTTCCTCGGATTTGTGGCTATCCCGAGCTGGATAAAACTCGGTTGGATCCATGGGAAGAGCGGTAGTTCGCACCGTCCTCTTTAGCATCGCCCTCTCATTGTGGGTCCTCCTATGTCGACCCCTTCATCCTAATCCTGCTTATATAGTGATAATCTCTCAAAGATTTGAACCAAACTCGCAGAAAAGTGGCAAGATTTTCTCTCTTTTCTCTCTTCCTCACGAATTTTTTTCCCTCTGTTTTCAAAATGGCCGATGGCTGCCTTTATAGTGATAAATCATATGTGAACATTCACTTCCCCGGTCGTCAATCGTAAGCCCGACCATCCCCTTCCAGCGGCAACCAATGTAAGCCCGCACAACAATCCCTCTTCGGCCACTGTCGTTAGTCCGAACGTTTATCCCTAGCATGATCCTAAGACACTCCTTCTAAAGGAACGTCAATCAATCTCCTTAGTTTCTAACCGGCTTTGTTAGAACCCTGGATGCTTTTCCCCAGCAATGTGTCATTCCCACCCGAGATCACATTCCGTTCCTAACCCAGTTGATAGAACGTCAATCCTCCTGTGTTGTTAAAAATGCCAGTTTAACACAACCAGTCCCACCATCTCCACCATATCCTCAGCAGGCAAACCCTAGCTATCCTCAATAGTCTAGCACCCAAGGCACGAATGCCTTACAAATTTCAATCCCAGGGCATGAACGCCTTCCCCTCAGGTTAGAATGCCTCTAAATAGTTTCCCGTAGGATCAGACGCCTCCGAATAGTTTTTCGTAGGTTCAGACGCCTTCGAACAGTCTCCACTCAGGTTAGAACGCCTCCGAATAGTTTCCCGTAGGATCGACGCCTCCGAATCTCCACTGTGTTAGAATGCCTCGAATAGTTTCCTATAGGTTCGGACAATGCGAATAGTCTCCACTCGTGTTAGGATGCCTCCGAATAGTTTCCGTAGGTTCGACGCCTCCGAATAGTCTCCACTGCTAGAACGCCTCCAAATAGTTTCCCCGTAGGTTCGACGCCTCCGGAACAATCTCCCCACTCCGGGGTTAGATGCGCTCTCGAATAGTTTCCCGTAGCAGGTTCGTACGCCTCCGAATAGTCTCCACTGTGCTAGGATACCTCCGAATAGCTTTTTCCTAGGTTCGTACGCCTCCGAATGCCCCACTCACTGGGAGAGAATGCTCTCCAAATAGTTTCCCGTAGGTTCGAGACGCCTCCGGTCAGTTCTCTACTCAGGTTAGAATGCCTCCTAATAGTTTCCCATAGGTTTAGACACCTCCGAACAGTCTCTACTCAGGTTAGAACGCCTCAAAATAGTTTCTCATAGGTTCAGATGCCTCCGAACAGTCTCCCTCAGGTTAGAACGCCTCTGAACAGTCTCCCATAGGTTCAGACGCCTCCTAATAGTCTCACTCAGGTCTAGACACCTTCAAATCAGTCTCCACCAGGACGAACTCCTCATAATCATTCCCCAGATGTCGAAGCCCTACGAAATATCCTTGCACCTATGAACTACGATTGGCTTGATTCCTGCTCGGGATACGTAGGAATCCTATCACTAAGGGTCCAGCCAGCTGACCTCTCAGGTCTCTTCAAGTAAGGAATCTCCCGATTTGGATCCTTATCTTTTTCAACGACCCCACTTCCTTCGAAAGTGACGTCGCTGAGGGGCTACTGTAAGTACCCAAATCCGGATAGTCAAAAATCCGTTAAAAGTTAATCGGAATCCGTTAACTGTCCCTTTCCAGGTTTTTCAAGTCCCCCAAATTTCAAAATACCTAAAAATAAAACCCCCAAATTGAGCCTTAGGCCGTCCGACCTGTTTTGCATTTTCACCCCTATAAATACAAGGGATGTCATTTGTAAAAAAAAAAGAAAACATAAACCCTCTCTCAAAAAACCCACGGTCCAAGGCTGTTCTACCCCCCTCCCGAGCCCTGTTTTGTCTCGATTTGCGTGAAAATCTCATTTTCCGACCAAACACGAACTAAACAACCTCGAAACACCTTTCAAACACCAAAACCGTATCCCGTATACGTAAACCAAGCCAAAGAGTCAACCCCTAGCCATAGGTAACACTCTCTCTCTCTCTAAAACTTCATTTCACCTCGATTTACGCGTCAAATGCTAGTTTCGATCTCATCGAAATGCTCTAAATATAAACGTAACGCCGTCTACGGGGCTCGATATGTTTTACCCCATAATCATCTTCTCTCCCATAAGAGAAGTAATTTCGGTTAAAACGTCGTTCCGGCTCCATTTTTACGTTTATGTCATTTACAGTCCGGATCGTTTGATCCGTTGATTCGTATATTTACCGTCCGAACTGTTTGGTTCGTGATCGTCATTTACAAAATATGAATCGTTTGATCCGTTGATACCGTCATTTAATTTCTATACCTTTACAAATTCGAGCCGTTTGGCTCGTCGATCGCATCTTTATTGTCCGAATCGTTTGATTCCGTTGATACCGCACTTTAAATACTGTCATTTACAAGGCCGAACCGTTTGGTTCGTGATAGTATTTACTTATAAAAGTCCGAGTCACAAAATGACTCGTTGATCGCATATCATTTAATGCCTCTTTTCATGAAATTGGTAACAATGTAATGCCCGATTCAAAACTGGAGTTCGTCATTCGGACTCCTTTTCAAAAACAACGCAAAATCGATGTTTGGCATCCAAACGCTCATTTTCAACTCAAAACACAACGTTTGACATTCAAACGCTCCTTTCATTAAAATCAACATTTGTCATTCAAACTAGTGATTTAAGTTCATCATTCGAACCCCGTTTTCAAAACAACGCAAAATCGACGTTTGGCATCCAAACGCTCATTTTCAACTCAAAACCCGACGTTTGACATTCAAACGCTCTTTTCATTAAAATCAACGTTTGACATTCAAACTAAAGATTTAAGTTCGTCATTTGAACCCTCTTTTCAAAACTCAAAACCGACGTTTGTCATTCAAACGCTTGCTTTTTACCACAAATCAACGTTTGTCATTCAAACCAAGATTAAATCTTGTCATTCAAGCTCCTTTTCAAAAATGCAACACACACACGCACGCACAAAATTTAGAGAAAGGTAGAAAGACTCGTCATACGAGGCATTTTTAGTGATCTCAATATACTCTTCCCGAAACGTAACGTGACCTCCGAACCTAACAATCTCTGGTCCTAAAAGCCTTTTTTCAAGTTTTGGCTACCAATCAAAACGTTCCACTTTCAAAGCCATTTTCAAAGTTTGGGCTCATAATACAAAACGGCGTTGCGACTCTCCCTTTCATTTTTCCAGGCGAAGTCCCAAGTCCGCGAAATGCCAATCGCCGCGCCACCCCCCCCCCACGCGCGATCCGGGTAATTTCACCGCCCAGCTCAGATCAAGGCAGATCAAGCCGTCCGGCTGGATTCAACAGTTTTTCAGGTTCCAATTTGCTTCATTTCCAGACTGTTTTTCCAGGGATTTTTGGTAACCTTCAGCCAGAATGACACCTGTTTATTATTCAGAGTATGCACAAGCCAAAAATAACACAAAAGATGCATGAAAAAAAAAGGAAATTGCACAAGCACTAAGATCGGACCCTAGACGGAAGGCTAACCCTCGTAAATGTTTCCAACGCTTCTTATGAGAAAATAAGTTTGGAAAACATTTACATGTCCCTAGCAGAGTAGCCAAACTGTGAATGTAGGCCCCAAAAAACGTTTTCTTTTTACGGGAAAAAGGGTCGCCGTTCACCTCAGTTTGAAGACACCGGTTTTATGAAAAAACGGAGTCGCCATGCCATTTTGATTTCCTCAAAACTTTGAAAAAAAAGGATAAGGGTCCGGAGGTTAAGTTACTCCTTGGGAAGAACGTTTGGCGTTCACCCAAGGAGCCTTGCAAAAAGCAAGTCTTCCTAGATTCGAAGTTTGTGCTTAATTGTGTGCTTGTGTGCATGCGTGATTTGAAAAGAGAAAGGAATGTGCCAAGTTTATCTCCTAAGGCTTGAAGATCTCTGTTTGATTGATTCATCACCAAGGTTGAACAAGGTAGAAGAAGATCCGATTCGACATCAAAATTCTAAGGCTTGAATTTTGAGATCCGTTTTGATAAACCTAATCGCATTTAAGGTATGTAATTCTATTTCTTCATTCTAATCTCTTCATGCTAGACGGATCTAAGGGCTAGGGTTTTGTTGTTTATCTTCTGGACATAAAAACCATTTAAGAAGGTTTTAGCTCGGGATACCTTGGATTTGATGTTTTCGGGATTTTGATCATGTGCTCACTTTGGACTCGTGATCATCATTATGGGACTTATCTACCCTCCTGTTAGATTAATCAACCATGATAGGCATAGGAGCCTTGGTTTGTCTTAAACTAACATTCCTTGGGGATTTAGTCACATGTGATCAAAAAGGGCTCATCTTTATGTCCAAGAATGAGACTCTTTAGAAAAGAATGAATCTTTGCTCATCGATCCTACATCTTGAGACGATAATGATTCGTATGGACATTTTATGTTTGTCTCAAGTGATTATCGGAGATTTCGGGACTAAGATTCATTGGTTTCTAAAGGGACAAGGATTGTGGCATTTTTATGATGGAAACAATATAAAGATGGAGTCTTTACACCAATCCTCACCATGGAATGCACTAAGAACCACGGGACTAGGGGAATGGGATCTAAAGATTGAATCTTTATGCTCATCCTATGTCTTTTGTGCCTTAGAAGGCTTTTAGACAATCCTCGGAGAGAAAGATCTATCTTTAGGGACATGGGGGAAATGACTTTAATGTAAAGATTGCATTTTTAATAGAAATAATACAATGAGTATCATTAAACTAAAGACATAATGTAAAAGGAATGATCTTTATGGATTTTCCTGACATAATATGAATAAAGATTGCATTTTTATACATAAAAGTAAAGGAAAATCACATCATCATATGGTAGATCTTCCCTAGAACAAGCCACTTGTGGAACCTTGTTCATCCTAGGGAGAGGATCTCCAATGAATCCTTTGTGTAAGGGGAGTGGGAAATATGATGATTACATTGCAAAGATTAAAGCTTTATAATAATAAATGAAGATAAATGACAAGTAATAATAAAGCAAGATAATATAGGAGTAAATCAAAGGTAAAGGAAGGAAAGATTACCAATATTGGCT